>OLMO02000275.1:12832187-12850868 GCA_900291935.2 Cassiopea xamachana
TATATATATATATATATATATATATATATATATATATACATAGATATATACATATATATATATATATGTATATATATAAATATATATATATATATATATATATATTTATATCTATAGATACATGCATATAAATTACAATGTATAGTAAATACTTTACATGAGATCTATGTAAAATTATCGTGTATCTTCATGTCTATCAAGTTTGGTGTTATATTCCTATATAAAGCAAGCTCCATTGTTATAGAACAACGATATCTTTTCTGGCCACTGCATTTCTATGTATCAGTGACTATAATATCGTGTTTGTATAACTGTTTGATATATGTGACATAGAACTTATTTGTATGAAAGTTTCAAATTTGCTCAGAATAGCAGTTGTATTGAGTTTTCCTACTAGTTTGGCAATAGCCCTGGCCGCAAAGAGAATTTAGAGGATCCGGACAAAAGAGACAGGGAAGGCCCCCTACCAGCGAAGAGAGCAGAAAACTTTCAGAGCCTAGAAAGTAACTTTGGAAAATTACTGTAGGTTGCTTTATGAGGCCCCTAGACCTTGAAGCATTGGGTGCTACCAGGTCTTAGGACTTTGAGATCCAGGGACAGCTTTCCCCCCTGCCTTTCCTCTCGGTAGCCTTGGCAGCAGCTTCTATGTTCATATGTTTTACTCTGTCTGGAAAAGCAAGTTGTCTCTGGTTTTCTCAATAAGTGAAATTGAAACTTTATGTCTGTTGCAACTTTGAAATCGCTGTACTGAGCATTTATATAATGTCTGCCATATTTATTTCCTTCCTCCGAGAAATCAGAAAGTTTGCTATCCATTAGTTTAAAATCATTTCATGTTAACAAGAGATGGAGCTTACAGGAAAGTAATTAAATCTATCTTACCAACACTGACTGTAAGCTATCTCGTCTATCTGGCAAAGTGTGGTTTTCCAATTCAATACTCGTCGGACTTTCCTTTTCTTGGCCTGACTGTTGTGTGTTTGAGTGTGTATCTTTAATGAAATAGCTATTGAAAGCTTGATCTTGATGTTCTTGAGAAAGCCTCTGCCACCGATGTTTTCCATGTCTCGACACAACCTCTGCTTGCATATGTACGATATTGCGATATAGGCCATTGACACTACGAAAATAATGTATATACTGTCCTAAGACTGCTAATGCTCTGTTCTTATCGGCTTTTGTAACTTTGTGTTTACATTCAGGACGAAGCGCTGAAGTTTCATCGGCTGACGTAGCTGGAGCAGGTTTTTCTGTATTCGTTCCCATTCTTTAAAGACTAACTGTAAATCTACAACCAACCAAGGTGCTTTAGGCTTCTAAGTATCCTAACTATTAATTATGGCTTCCTCTACCGTAGATGTAGGCTAAACACAGAACACTGCGAAAGTTCTCCTTTTGTCTTTCGAAAAAGAAGACAATGCCAAGGTTTGCGGTGAAAATCCGTTGTTGATTCCACATTGATCAAGAATAACTCCCAATAAAAGAAAGAGTATTTAGCCCAATGTTCTTTAAATCATTTTATAATGCTGCACAGATTAGCCTTTTCTGTTAAGGTGTATGCCTTCGTCAAGTTTTGAATGCGTAGCGATGCAAATCGTGAGCAGCTTATTGTGAAATTTGAATGCCATCATGGAAGACCATCTGACAAAGAAATTTGATCGGTGAATAAAAGGGTCATTCAAATGTATAGAAATCTAAATGAAAACAATGAACGTATCTTGCGTACATAACACTTTCCAAGTTTGAACATCTACGTCTACATGCCGAGACGTAGCGACAGTTTGGAGGGGCGTAACACCCCCAACATTCGAAACTTGAAAAAATTCAGTTAAAATTCGGTCATTACATCGTCAAGGTAATTTAATTTTGAAAAGTTGAAGGATACATAAAATTTTTAGAGCAGTTGAAAGATCTGAAAGTAGCGTTTTCGAACCATCTAAGAACCTCTATTTTAAACTATTTCTCCAGGCCACAACATGGGTGGGCCCATAGTAGATTCTGGATAAGAAAGAATGTGTGGGAAATCTGCTTAAAGGATTAGCAATATGGGCTTCTTATGAAATACTGTATTTACAAAAACCAGCCGGAGATACCGTCTTCCTGCATTCTTAGAACCTTGATTTTGGAAATTTTTCTCCGCCCCAACCATTGAGGGTCTTATGGTAAATACGAAAGAATATTTAATAGACTTTATGTAATTTCTGCTTAAAAGATTAAGAAAATGGTTTTGGTATTTGCAAAAACCATTCCGAAAATAGCCTTTTTCTAAGGGGTCAATGACCCCCTAGAATTACTGTCAAGTGGTGCCAAAAGAGCAAAATTAAAATTTTGATTGAACAGTTAAGGACTTCACCATTATTCTTAGCTGAAGGCCAGCTGAGAGTGACCTTTAAGGAGCACGAAAGAGCAATTTGAAGAATTTGACGTAAAAGTTAATAATTTCCATTATTCTCTCAGTTGAAAATCAGCTGAGTGTGATTTTTAAGGGGGGCAAAATAGGCCCTTTTTATGGAAATTTTCAAAGACCACACTATGTTAAGATGAAGCTTGGCCACACCCAACCTGGCTTTTCTAGGGACCTCGCCCTTCAAACAATCCAGACTTTCTTTGGAGCATTTCTTTGTTTGATGCTATATTGAAGCCAATATTTTCTCGAAATTGGCATAAAATATATCCAGACCAAGACCCAATAGGACTTCTAGGAAATAAGAAGTATATAAAAGCGAGAAAGAATGGATAGAAGGAATACAATTATTGGTGCCCAGTTCTGAGGAGAATGAATAGAAGACTTGCAGCATATGAGACATTGGAATGCAACTGCTAGATTTTGGCTGAGAGAAGAGGGATTTTGCCTCAGAACAAGTTTCAATTTAATAGAATCTAGAACGTCTGAAAATGCGCTTTTGTCAAATAAAATTGAAATTATTTTCATCATTGAACTTATCACTGAAAAGATAAAATTATCTCAAGCCTCTTTTCATGAATATTTGAAGATATGGCACATCAATCCAAAACGTGTTCGTCTCTTCAGAAGAGACAAATCAAAAAGAGAAGATTCAATGGATACTTGAATCTAGATATTTCTTAGGGGTGCAAAAAGTAACATTTAGAAACTTATGGAGGATTCGCTTTCCAGGTTCCTTTGTGCTTACGGGAATTCTGGTGTAACGTAAATTGTCAAGAATTTCGGTGCCTGCCTCCAGAAAATCTTTTTAAGACAACGCCCTATGAAACGTTGGAAACACCCTTTTGCAAAGTACAGTGCATTTATCTTCATCGTTGATCCTCATTCTAACAAAGAAAAGTTGATCCTTCGAACTGGTTTCAATGAAGTTTGAAGAATTAAAACAAAAAAGAAAAGGACTGCATCGACTATTCCCTTAAGCAATCATACAAGGACTGAAACAGGCTTAAAGTTTGCCGTCGCACAGCAAAATTAAGATATCTGTACTCCAAATATCTTTCTTGTGATGCTCTAGGATTCTAGAATGGGTAGCAGCCACTTTAGAGTTGACTAATGACTACAGTTCAAAGCGATTCCCTATATACAACGTTGGCAAGTGTTTGAAAGGAGGCAATGCTGCCTTGCATTAAACTATTTATATCTTTTATACAGGGACGTTGTGATAACGTTTTGGCTGGTGGGTGTAAGGCTGGTATTACTTGAATTTACGTGCTTAATAAGCTATTCTATGCTCATCAATCAGTATTAATTCCAAAGTCTTAAAGCAATGTTCTTTGGCAATTTGCAAGCGGTAGGGGGAGGAGGGTAAGCATTGCTATCGAAAACTTTCAATGTGCTAGATATTCTTTAGTATCCAGTGTCCAATATAGGGCCCTATATGGTGAAGTTCTCAGACTGCCGGAAAGCTTTAGTTTTCAAATAAAAGAACCATTTTGCACGTTTTCTAAGCAGAATATGCAGAAAGTGTGTTAGATATTCTTTCGTATCCCGAGTCTACTATGAGGCCCACCATGGTTGGGCAAGGGAACATTTGTCGCAAAAAAGGTTCTCAGAAGGCGCGAAAACCTATTTTCAGATTTGATTTTGCAAATGCAGTATTCCATTAGAGAGCCATATTGCAAATCTTTTAAGCAAAATTCACAGATAGTGTGTCAGACTTATTTTTTCTACAACTAAACACAAACAAAACAAATACAAACTAAAAAATTACAATAAAATTTTATTGTAGCACCTGCAGCTAGAAAAGAACTATATTGTATTTGTTACAACTGTTCAATAGAGCTTAGGTGCACCTCTGAGTCATGTTTATGGTACACAATATCTCCATAATTCAAGTGGAGTCTAACAAAAAGCTTGTAAGTATGATCAAGGACCTCCCTTGATACAAATTTTGAGAGATCCTTCAACAATGCAATTCCTCTCTGTACTTTCAAAATTGCTTCTCTAATGTGACTCTGAAAGCTTAACTTTGAATCTAGAATCAGCCCAAATGTTTATGCTCCAATTTTGGGGATATGACGTCTTCTCCTAATTTAAGAATTAGGTACACAGGAGGTTTTTCTCTTTTACACCAGAAAACCCCTTTTTCGGTTTTAGCAGCATTACTTTTCAGTTTCGATTGCCAGGCCCATAACGTGCTTTTCTCAAATCCCGGCTTAAGTTAGGTGCAGCTACATTTTCGTCTCGAACTCTTACATTTCTGTGAATTAAAGCCTCATGCCAAACTATGTCAAATGCTTTGGAGAAGTCAAGGAAGATGGCACGCGCTTCTTTACTAGGCCTCTCATCAAAAAAGCTACAATAACACTATGTGTTATTGTAGGAGCTGATTCATTATCGAATCTTCTGGACAAATCCTGCTTGGTGAGGTGATATAAGATAATGTTTGCAAAGATGCTGGTAAATGACATCAAACAGCAATTTTTCAAAAATTTTCCACATTCTGGAAGAAGAGAAATAGGGTGATGATTATTTTCATCTTGTGTACAACTTCTTTTATGCACAGGTATAATATTGGCTTTCTTCCACTGGGTAGGGTACATGCCTGTTTCTATGCATCTTTCAAAAGAGCAAAAAAGAGCGTCAACTATAGATGCATGATAAATATTTACCATAGCTACGGAGATTCCTTCACATCCATGAGCCTTGTAGCATTAGGCGATCCAGTAAGTCGAAGAACTTCACCCCTATCAATTAGAAGATTTTTCAAGGTTGATGGGAATTGTGGAGTAAATGTAGGAATTGTGCTATCAGTTTTAACTTCCCTGCATTGTGGAACGAAATGCTCATTAAAAGTGTTTGTTTTAGCCTCTTTATTAGTAGCAAATTGTCCATTTTCAGAGAGGGGAAATATAATAGAAACCTTATTTTGCTCTGCAATCTGTTAAGTATGGACCAATACGTTTTCACTCCATAAAAATTATTCGACAACATCCTACCAAGACTCGTGTAGTATTCATTTTTTAGCATTATTGATCATTCTTGAAGTTTCATATTTGCATGTTACTGACATAGTAAAACTCTTCTGCCTTTCTACTACGTTTTACAAACTTAGCATATACTCTATGCTTCCGCTAGATAGCAGTTTTTAATTCACGTTTCATCTACGGCGGATTCCTATCATCAAATTTCGTAACTCGATTAGGTAGATGCAATGAAAAGATTTCATATACTGTCGTGGCCAAAAGTTTACGACCGCGTTTTTGTCAATAACGATTCTTGGCCTAAAGATATTGAACCCTACCGCTTTCTCTGTGTTATTCTCCTTGAGTCGTTTCAGGTCAACTGTCCATGCAGATTCCGAATTTTTTGACATGTTGCACCACTTTGCTATGACGTCACAATAAAATCTATAGAAATTCTCGGAAGTTTCAATGGTTCTGCCGAGAAGGGGTGTGACCCGAAAAATGTGTTACTTGGCTAGATTTCACATCAATCTATGTACAATTCATTTCTGTGATGTGTTCGTAAAATGTTCAAACTCTACGAAAAAACGACTCCTGGGAATAAGTTAGCGGAGAGTTGTTAGTATGTCACTCTGATCATACGTTTGAAGTGCTTATGCATCCAAAATTTCGAAATTTAACTTCTTGCATTTTCTAATGCACCTTTGTGCTGTGATCATCATGCTACAAACTAAAATATCATAACTCATATAGAAAAAAAGTTATGAGCCCTCAAACTTCGCTATTTTGGCATTTCAAGTGCGAATTCTAGCTACTGCGCATGTTGTCATAACGAGTACGCAAAAGAACTTTGATCGCTTGTTAGCATGGATTCCACTAGCAAGTCCTGCAAACGTCGTGGAGGACTGTACTGCGTGGCTGGTCTCCCGAACGGAATAAGCTACACAAATGGTCAGCATATAGAGGGGAAATCCGTTCACACGTATCCACTCAAGAAAAAAGACAGGAAAAGATACCAAGCTTGGGTCAGGTTTGTGCGAAGACATAGGCCAAAGTGAAGCAGCACCAACTCGTCTTTCCTTTACTCTAATCTTTTCGATGAAAACTTTTTTACGAAGAATCAGGAAGTCGCTGCCAAACTTGGAATGAAAAGGAAGCTAAAGCCAGATGCTGTTGATTGATTTATCGTTGGCAGACACAGCAGATACCATTGATCAGTCACTGACAGATAGAGCTAAAAGACAGGTGAGACTTACCTGTGTTTGTTTTTTAGACCCTGGTTAAGTAGTAACAATTAACAACATTGAGGAAAATAGGGCAGGGAGGTATGTTGAGTTGGTAGATTGGAAATGGCCTACTAGTAAAGGAAAATTATAATGCCATAGCAATGTATTTCAATTCCTTTCATGGACTATCCGTGATAGGTGATGCGTTCAAAAATGGATGACACAATGGGGGAGGAAGAAATGTTCGCAAGCCCTAATACTGTTTGTACCGGATGTTCAGTTTTGGAAATGAAAATTGTATTCTATAAGAAAAAGATCAGTTGGCTTAGAAGATCAAAGAGTAAATTAGAAGACTCTAATCAATGCAAATTCTACTTCATCTAACGCAGAAGACATTACCCTACACGTTATACAGCTTTAACGCTTTGCTTACAGGTCCTAAGTGACTGTTTACAAAATTTGACAAGATATGAGCTGCAATACGTAATAGACACTGGTACTCACCATTCCTGAAGTTGGATTTGCCTCTCAAATCAAGCCTGAAGAGTTTGTGGTAGCAGTCCATGGGGGTCATTGGCCTCGGCATTTTCTTATCTTGGGCATCCGAATCGTCAGCTAGTGGCTCTCCGTGGCATGTAAGTATTGCCCGACACGTTGTACAAGTAGTAGTAGGCCTGGCTGTGCAAGCACACGGTCATCATTGCCATCATCTTCTAATTGATAATCAGTAGATTCATCATAAAATGGCGATTCACTGTCACTGTTTGCTATTTTAATGAGCCGTAGCACGGCAAGACGAGAAGCTTTCTTATGCTTTGTTTATCAACTGATATAGGCCTAAAGAATGCACTCGGTTTGATCCTCGTTATGACATCACGCAATGGCTATCAAAATTCGCACCTAGTGCCTCAAAACAAACGCTAATTTCTACACCTTTCTCGCCAGTAAGAACAAAAATAATATGATATTCATGCATTGGAAAGACCGAAGTTTCGATTTTAGCTAAAAAAGTATATTCGAAATTTTCGATGCATAAGCACTTTAAGACCACCCTTGGGAAAGCGCACTTTTCTTGCCTCAAAACCAGTTATTGAATAGAAAATAAAACGTATTGCATTCATCGCCTAATCCCTTACTTCAACCTTTTGTTACAGTTTTCTGTCAACCATCCTTCCATAAGTTAATATGAAATATGAATAATATGATCTAAAATTGTGACTGCGTTATTGAAGAAGCGCATCAAATTCCTTGACTGGCCTGGGAACAGTCCTGATTTGAACCCCAAAGAGAATCTCTGGGTCACTCTTAAGGACATGGCTGCAGATAAACAGCCAAATAGTGCCAAACAACTGGAAGCAGTAATAAAACACGTTTAGATGCATAAAGTTCCTGTCGACTACTGCCTTAACCTTGTAAGAAGCATGCTTGCACGTTTGGAGGAGGTTATCAAAAGGAAAGGAGGCCATACTAAACATTGATTGATATAAGGATTGTATGAAAATAGTGCCATTCTAATGTAAAAGCTGTGATATTTATTATGATTTGGGAAATAAAATAAATTCTTGAATATTATCTCAGAATAGCAATGTATGTTTTGCCTCAAACCAGAGCTTTGCTCTTAAACTTATGGCCAGAGCTGTGGACTGAAAGCCTACTGCCAACTTTTTCCCAGGAGTCGTTTTTTCGTAGAGTTTGAATATATTACGAGCACATCACAGAAATGAATTGTGCATTGATTGATGTAAAATCCAGCAAAGTAACACATTTTTCGGGTCACACCCCTTCTCGGCAGAACCATTGAAACTTCAGAGTATTTCTATAGATTTTGTTGTGACGTCATAGCAAAATGGTGCAAAATTTCAAAAAATAACATCAAAATTCGGAATCTGCATGGACAGTTGACCTGAAACGACTCAAGGAGAATAACACAGAGAAAGCGGTAGGGCTCAAGAAACATTATTGACAAAAACGTGGTCTTAAACTTTTTGGCCACGACAGTATAGCATTTCTAAATGTTTCAACAATCTGCCTAGAGCTAAGCCCTTCAACTAAAGCTGTCCAATTAATATTAGTATTTGAATCCCAAATCACTTGTACGTCAGCCTTAGTGTAGTCCCAAATTCTTCTTTTGTATGGAGGGGGAGAGGGCAAGGGTACATTTAGCTTCTCGTAGATACGTTGATGTTGACAGCGTTCATCAAGGCGGGGTGAACACCATAGCTTACAAAAAAAATTTGCCTGGTCAGTAATAATTAGGTCCATACAAGAGCTGCCCTCATTACGTATATTGTTTGGTTCCTCGCTTAATTGATACAGCCCATTAGTCTCAATGAGCTCCCGCACCCCAGTATTCTCAAAGTTGGTCAATATCACCATTCCACGATATAGAAATTCTGCAATTAAAGCCACCAGTTAGGACAATGTAATTGGGATATTCTCCTTTCAATTTTCCAATGAACTGTTGCAAAATGTCGATAAAATCTTCAAACTGATGGCTATTTTGGCTTGGGCTACGGTTCAAGGTGCCTAGGAAAACTTTCATACGTGTTAATTTGATTTCAGTAATGATTATCTCAGTCAAAAGCTCTAGATCAACACGCAAACCTTCACGAGAATAGAAACAGACACCACCCATTTTTGTATTTCTCTGATGATCTCTGAGATAAATTGCGTCACTAAAACCGTCAATAAAAATTTCATTATTGTTTACAGAACTATTAAGCATTGTTTTAGACATAGTAATAATATCATAGCTGTACAGGGTGTCATAAGCTTCAATAAGGGCCATTTTCATCAGTCGTCTAGCAGATATACTATTTACATTCCAGTGAGAAAACTTCAGACATTTACCAGCCTGTAGACCAGGGTTAGGATGAATGTCTCCTCATAAAAGTAACTGGCCGGAGAGAGCACTACCATTAGAAAGAGAAAGTTCAAGTATTGCATCTATCTGTAGATTGACCTAATCACTGCACCCTGGGTCATGGTGGCTTTTGTTTGCAAAACAGGTGTTATATGCCCATTAGGGACGTTAGGAACAATCAGTGCTTTGTGCTCTAGAATTCCCGTATGCCATTGACTTAATACTACAGGCATTTCCTCAGTTCATGTCCTAGGTCACACGCAACATTTCGTCAACAGAGAACAGGATTTTTGCTAATGTACTTATCGTTTTGGAGTAAATAACAGCTTTAGGAGAACGAAAAAGAATAACTAGAAACTACTAATTCAATAAAGAATAGAACAATAAACACAAGCTTGAAATAATAATGGGCATGTTCGCAAATTATGTGGGGCATTATTAGGAACAGTAATGAATGAGCTAAAAGGGAAATTTTATTAATTGCTTTATTCAAATGGGTAGAGCCAGGACCTTCGCATACAGACTATCTATTGCACCTAAGAGTGTTTATATCCAATTCAGCACTTGATATTGAACTCTAAGTCCTAGGTATCCTCCTATAAGAGCATTAAAAGACATTACTTTCAAGCTGGACAAAGGAATCTAGAAGTTTAACTTTAAAATTGGGGGAAAAGGACCAATAAATAATTTTGACATTAAAAGCAGGACGCAAAAGGAAGCGTACCTTCCGAAGGAGGGGGAAAAGCGTCCAGGAAGTAGGATACAATCAGTTGAAAGAGTTTTCATTACCAACTTTAAACTGCAATTTCTCCACACATGAAAAGAAATTAAGCATGCAATTTTTCATTTCTGCAACCAAGTTACAGCTCATGTCCGCAAACACAAAATCCACATGACCGCAGCTTTTCACCCATTCAGATGCCAGTTTAAGAGTGCTTAGCCTGTTTCTCGTTAAGTCCAGTCGGAACTTAACCTTCTTTACTTTCTTCCTACACCTGTAGACCTTCGTTCGATCTTTGAATAATGAAAATCTAACAATAACCTGCTGGTATAGCTTTCCGTCTACGTTACTCACCTTGCGAGGACCAAGTCTATGAGCTCTGTAGAGCGAGTCAATCCCTATACCACAGTCAAGTTCATTAAGTAAAGATTTACCCTTCTGCATACAATCTTAATTTTGTACTGAAGTTATTTACGACTGCAAGCGAGCTTTCCAATTTCTCCACCTTTTCTTCTAGGCTTTTGATCTTTTCATCGCGTTCTTCCATCTTCTGATCTACAATTTCAGCCACTTTTTTTCAATAAGATAATTTCCATCTGGTAGCTTTCTGAGCGTATCTCTGATTGGCTTCAAACACCTCTATCATGTCTTGTAATTGCACTTGGGTAACTTGTTGTCCTCCGATGCTAGTTTGTGTTCTCGTATTAGGCCGCCCTTCCGTAAGTTCTCACCTCCAAAAATATTACAAATTCAATAAAACTAAGATAAGTCGTTCTCGAAAAGCCATTATTGACAGAAATCAACTAATCAACGTCAATTCACCATCCCTTTAACATAGCTTATCCCATTTCTAACTGATTTAGCTACCTAAGACAACCAGACTCCATATTGCATGCGCATCCAATGATATCATCCAATATACTATGGGCCCAACATGGTTGGGCCTGAAGAAAAATTTTCAAAATGGAGGTTCTCATATGGCTGGAAAATGTTATTTCCAAATATATTATTTCATAAGAGAGCAATGTTTCCAATCTTTAGCGCAGAATACATAGAAAGTGAGTTAGACATTCTTCTGTATCCAGAATCTACTATGGGCCAACCATGATTAGGCCCGAAGAAGAATTTTCAAAATCATGGTTCTCAGAAGGCTGGAAGACGCTATTTTTAGATTCGTTTATGGAAATACAGTAAATGTTTCCTTAACTATACGTTCTTTCAACTGTTGTACAAGCATTACGTAGCCTACAAAAATCATCTGATTTTTAAGATGTAGTCACCTAATTTTACCTGAATTGTCTCAAGTTTCGAAAATTGAGGGAGTGTTATACCCCCACACCCCCCAGTCGCTACGTCTCTGCTTTTATACTATTTTAAATAAAATATATCATTACATCCAATTTCAACGCTCTATAGCGTTGAATAGCATTTCTGTCTATTTGATGATGTTGTAATACCATTTTCAAGGGGGGTATCACAGATTGAAGGCTTAGCAATATAAACTAATAAACTCAAGCTTTTAACGGCAGCGTCAGACGCAGAGAATGCACGACTTTTTCGTCAAACGTTGCAAACCGCAAGAGCAAGCAACTCTATCGGCAGAATCAACAAACGTCAATGTGTAGCTTGTCACAGCGTCATGGTTTTTGCTTTTAGCATCTAAAGGCCGGTGTCCACTTCAGCGAAACGGTTAGCGCGACTTATTGAATGGACTACTGGGCATGCGCATGTCGTCAACGTGGACAGGGGCGAGTGATCGCTGGCGAACGCACGAACAGTTGTGGTAGTTGGATTGAGTTCAACTTTTCTGCGACCGATCTGAGCGATAGTAAAATGTTTTGATGGTTCCTATCATATGCGTTAGTTTGTGGTACTTATCATTCCTAAATGAGGATAAACATCAAGATAGTGTTGCCCCATTATTCACGCAAGAAACCTACAAATTCATAACAGTGGGAAGCCTGAGAATAATTTGCATTATCTACCAACTACACTGGTATACTAGTATACCGTCATTTCTTTCTACTGAGACTTCTGCAGTGCTTCTCTAAGCGAATGAGGTTATGACTGGCTAAAAACCATGCTGATATACACAGGAACTTCAGTATTTACTTCACAGGCATAGATCTCACAGGGTTTAGCTGTGGAGCATTGCAGCAAATCAAATTATACCAATCTACAACACTTCGAAAGGACTTCCGATGGATTTTTGTATTCTCAACTGATTCCTAACAGGTGCAAAATAGGTCAGCTTTGTCTTTCATGACATCGTGTCGCAGCAAGCAGCCATTTTGCTAAGCATCGAGAGACTACGGGCAGGAAATGCGCCATCGCTCCTGCCAAAATCAATATGTGTCTTTAGAGGTTATGATTGGCAGAGGCCCAAATATTGAACCCAAGAGTTGCTTACCGTGGCTCCCGCCAAAATAATATGCGTTTTCGGAGGCTATGGTAGGTAGAAGGCAAAAAGGTTGAAACCAACAGTTGCTCCCACCACAAAAAGTCTCACACTACAGATGGACTACAGTTGCCTCCGCATATTTTGAATTTCAGCGCTTCAATTGCTCTATAAAGGTCTACATTTGCACAGAGCTTCTGAGAATCTGACCGTTGCTTGAGCGACGCTCGCAACCCCCTGGATCCACCACTGTATGAAGTGTTGATAACCAGGGCTGATGCAAAGGGAGCCACGAGGGCTATGCCCCCTCGAACGGCAATATTTCCTATACCAAACAAAAGTGTTAAAAACGTCTCACATGTAAAAGAGAATAAAATGAATCAAATGCCCCCAAAGATCCAGCTTTGAGCTCACCTCCTGGCTATAAAAAAACAGAGACTATTGTTCTTGCATGTTCATGTCAGATAGTATTCTTAAATTACATGTACCTGGCTGGCTTTAATGAATTTGCTCTGTTGGCCTGACATGATGGGAACTGAAGCTGTGCAAAATGGCACGGTTTCAGGCCACTCTTAGACTCTTTGCATTTCTCTGTGACACAGGAAAAATACACAATTGCAGCTTCTTTGATTTCCAATAATCGTTTTGTCCTTACCTCTTCTCAGACACAGACCAATCCGTCAACAACGTGTCCAATTCTTGCAATAAAGTATTAACATCCATGTTCAATTTTGAGGCGTACCTCGTGTAGAAAGTTTGGTCAAACCTCCTGTTTTTCCCACAACAATCGCTGAAGATGTATTTACAAATCTCACTAGTGCTCTGCCACAGTTGAGTGCTATTGGCTTTGCATCTGATTGGACGAGAGACGATTTTCCAAATCTGGCTGGTGTTGCCACCAAAACGATTCTTAAAATTGAGTATCCTGATTGACTTAGAATCTTAAATTTAAGTTATTTTAAGGCCTACTGTTGCTCGGAATGCATCCACATGAAGCATTTCAATTGGGCAGCTACAACAAAGGAACGATTAATTCAGAAGATCTGGTTGGATACTAACTAAATCAGTCAGCTACTTTCTATCCGTGAAATAGATAGTAATACGAATGCATTTGGAATGCGAAATTGTGTGTCGTTCACCAGAAAATCTGACTGGTGTTTATGCAACAGTTGCACTACCCTTGATCCGCCCGTGACAGTTACATGAAACTATACCGATCCGACCATAACAAACATGGAGGTGGCTTGATGGTTTATGTAAAAGAAAGTCTTCTAGCAAAAGACATGCAAAGTTATAGATTTCCTGGTGACATTGAAGTATTAGCAGTAGAAATTAATCTCAAGAAGCAAAAATAGCTATTACTTTCTCTGCATTGACCACCTTCACAGAATTAATCATATTTCTTTGGTAATAGCGAGAAAAGTTTAGACTTTTTAGTACTAGGTTTGAAAATTTTGTATTGATTGGAGACCTAAACTGTGGAACAGATGATAATACTTTTAACGATTTCATGGATGTTTATAACCTCACCAATCTTGTAAATGATCTAACATGTTATAAATCTAGTAAGCTGCGATGTATTGACTTAACCTTGAAAAATAGGAAAAATAGTTGCACAATAGCATTGACTTTTGAAAAAGGATTGTCTGATTTTCTCAAAATGATTTTGCCGTACTTAAAGACCGCTAGTTAAAAAAGTGTCCAAGAATTATCAAATATATAGATTATAACAAATACAGCACACTAGATTTGAGAGAGAATATTAATATTACCATAAAGAAACTATCAAGAAAAGTGAGCTTTGATAGCATGAATACTGAATTAACAAAAGTACTTGATCAACATGCTCTAATTAAGAAAACATACATCCGAGCTAACGATGGCAAATTAATGAAAAAGGAACTCAGAAAAGCACTAATGCACTGTTATAAGCTAAAGGATAAATATAAAAGAATTAGAACAAATAACTGGAGCAAATACAAGCAGCAGAGGAATAAATGTTTTACAATATAAAGAAGGAAAAAAGTGCACTATTACCAGAATCTAGACACTCATGACTTAGCAGACAACAAAAAAGTATGGAATACAATCAAGCATATTTTAACAGATAAAATACAAATTTCTCAATCCATCAATTTCCTTGAAAAAGGAGAAATTATAAGTAACGACATGGAAATTGTTGAAGTTTCCAAATATTACTGATGAGCCAGAATAAACAGAAAGCAAAGCCAAACTTTCACTCTCAGAAAATCTCAAAGACCCTATTGATAAAGCAGTTCAAAAATATAAGAACCATCCCAGTGTAAATAAGATTAAGCATCAATGGCCACCTCGTTTCTGAGCAGCGTAGTAGGCTGAAATAAAACAATTCGTCACTAACTGACAGCATCCACCTGCAAGAGTTTCAAGAATGCTGGGACATTTTTGTTCCTCTACTTCAAAACAGTTTACTGTAGAAAAAGCATCTTCTCTGAAGCTCTTAAAAAGGTAAAATATCATCCATACTTAAGAAAGTCAACGCTTTCGACAAGAAAAATTACGGACCCTATTTCTGTTCAACCATCATTGTCTACGATATTTTAGAGACTCATCAAAACTCAAGTAAATACATACATTAATTCTTTCTAAATCCACTGCCTCTTGGATGTAGGGAAGGACACTTTACACAGCATGCTCTTCTACACCTGTCGAAATTTGTAAAAAAGCATTAGACCAGAAAGTGAGTACAGGGACTGTACTTATAGACCTCTCCAAAGCGTTTGACTGTCTAAATGACGATCTGCTACTATACTAGATACATATGGTTTCACAAGATAGGCATATATAAAGCCTATCAAATGGACTGAAAATCAGTGTGTGGAGGAACATTAATCAAGTAGTTCCCCAAGGATCTGTTCTCGGCCCATGACTATCTAATATTTATATCAACAGTCTATTTATGTTTGCGTCTGATGGCATGATCTGCAATTACGTAGACGATACAACTATTTATGCCAGTGATTATGAAATAGAGACGATTATCAGAAAATTGGAGAATGACACTGTTATTCTATTTGACTGGTTTAGGGATAGTTCAATGAAAGCAAAGGGGGAAAATGCCACCTAATATTCTCCAGTAATGTACAGAGCACTAGTTTTGCAATAAAAATTAACAATGAATTAATCCATGAGAGCCAAGAAGAAAATTTACTTGGTGTTATATTAGATAAAACTGTATCTTCTAAAGCACATGATACATCTTTAATAAGAAAGCAAATCAAAAGCTGCATGCTTTATTTTGCATTGCTCATTACATGGATTCTGAAAAGCTAAAACATGTTATGAAATTATTCATTCTTTTACAGTTAAGCTATTCCCCGTTGGTATGGATGCTTAGTGAGAAAGGTCATGAACAATCAATAGAAGCAAAACAATCTGTTAACCCTTTAAATGAAATTGATGCCATTCAGCATCATTGAATTTCGTCCGCCCTTTTGTTGTAGCTTCGTTTGGAAATGCAGATCTACTATCGTTAGTGCATTTGTAATATATGATGTACTGGAAAACAAATCAAAGATCATATTTGCTGATGGTGAGTCTTTCTATCACACAAGTTGACCTTGCTATAAACAGTCAATTGAAGTACCTTATGCTTTACATACAGTCGGTTGAAGTGCGTTAGAGGTGATCCTCAGCTACATGGTCCAATTTCAGTTCATGTGGTAAATTTCTTAGGATTCGTTGGCGACAGCGAACGGCAAACATAAAAGCTACGTCACATAGGCCAACATTATCATTATCAGAGCAGGCATCACACTACTGCCTTCAGTTGCATGGAGTGAAGAGAATTACTGACGGTGAGTATAGCGTATATAGGACTGACTTTTTATTGATAGGTGCTTGCTGGTAGAGGGTCGTGATCGAAGGAATGCAGTAGGCTGTAAATAATTATTGGCCTGTTTGACATCATCATGTTCTATGTATGCTTTCCCTTCCTCCAGGGACGTAGGAAGCATTATAAAAGTGGAGGGGCACTTGGATTGAGGGGCACCTTGCAAGGGTTTCTGGAAATAAGATTGAACACTTTTTCTAGGTGGTAAAAAACTTAATTAAATGACAAAACATTTTTTACAATGAAAAAGATTTAATATTGTGTCAGTTTCTAAATTCAAGTCCGGGGTATGCTCGCCCGAGCAGTGGCGTAGCATGACCTCTATGACTGGGTATTCTATCATAAGTTGTTTGGGTGTGGCTGGGTTTGGCCTCTTGAGCTTGGGTTAAAATATGTCAAAATATATTGAAAGTTTCTCCAGGTTGAAATTATTAGGGGGCCACAGAAATATGATAGTCTTAGTGCAAAAAAGATGGAATATTCATAATTACATACTACAGTAAAAACCCGTACATAAGAACCTTCATTTATCAGGAACCTACTGCCTGAAATTTTGTATTTTGATATCAATTAATAAGAACCTTGTCAGCCTGATAACCTTACTAGGTTCTTATAAATGGTGTCATTCTACATCCACTTAGAACTTAATTCAGTATTCTTTACCATTCAACCCAATTCAATGATGCTCCAATTCCCTTAAATAAATAATTGTGATACGCAAGGCCTGCCTGCAGAGACAATATTGGTGTGAAATTAGTTGGGCAAAGAATAAACAATAAAATCAAGGTTCAAAGACCTTTTCCTGGTTGCAACTATGTGAAAAATTCTGGTTCATAATTAACAGACTACTGTATTTTGGTATTCAAAATAAACCATTTTATACCCTTCCTATCTTATAACGTCTTCACATCCAATGGCTGATATAAAATTACAGTTGACAAGCTTTTGGGCTAAAATATAGCACTGGTGTTGCTGGGGCTAATTGACACTGAATATTCAGTTTAGTGGATCTTGCACTTATCCTCCCTGAGAAGTTTGCCAAATTTGAAGTTATCTGAATGGGGATTTCTCCAAAATAAACGGCAAGTGAAATGCTTAACGAGATGCAGATATCTCATCCAAACATAACAAAATTTGGGGTCTAGTTTACTTCTGAACCAAGCTGTATTACGATACATAAATTTAAGAAACAGGTCTTTAAAAAGAATTTATTTTCTGATGGCATTATTTCAGTAATGTCCCATTTATTAGCTGTAATACATTCAAGCTCTCTCAACCTCATGTGAACCTGATTGAGATGCTGTTGATTTCCAAAGAACTTGTAATCCACAGGTAGCTCAAGGCCATTTCCCTTTCCAGCGTTGTATTTGTGCCCAATACATTCAGCCTCCAATCCTCCATGATGAGATAAAAACTCCCAAAATATCTGCGATAACTCTATTGGAACGTGCCCGACAGTTTCGCCTTTCAGGGTTCTGGCAATAATTGCAAACGGGTCATGTGGATTGTTAGAATCAAGTTTGCATTCAAGTATTTCCCCAACTGTAATTGCTTCCTCTAAGCTCCTGAAATATGCATGATAGCCTCTGATGCTGGATTCCAAGTAAAATTCGTAGCTAGTAGCCATATAAAATAGTGATAGACGCAGGTTGAAATTACGAAGCGACAAGTTAGTGAAAAGCTACTTTGGTTCTTTGCGACCACTGATGACTTCAAACAAGTGAATTGAATTGAATTTGAGGAAGCATTATTATTTGGCCTCTTCTGGGTATTTCGCGCCAAATCTCCGAAATCTCATCTGAAATCTGACATCATGAAACTACGATTTTTGTGCTGATAGTGATATAATAGTCATGAATCGAACGCTATTTGGCCGTGGCTTCAAAAGAAAGATAGATTTCAATGGAAAAGAGTTTGATGTCACATCAGCTCTACCACAAGCAACAAAAATTGAGAAGAAGCTAGAACTATGTCATCACTGTGGCCATTCCTTCTCAGGAAAACAATATTTGAACATGCATTTACATTTCAAGCACAGAGAGACCACAAAGTCAAAACAAAATAGCTCATCAAATTTTGAAGAGGCTTTTACAGGTGACACAAATGTACAAGAACATATTGATTTATCAGCAGAGGGAGCAACAGTACAGATTGAGGCAAATGGCAAAAGCAAAGCAACATCATTTATGCCTAGGCCTGGGCTATTAGTCAATGAATCTGGCCAGTATGGAT
>OLMO02000275.1:12859771-12872245 GCA_900291935.2 Cassiopea xamachana
CTGTTGACTGACGACGAAAAAGATGCAAATCGAAATGAAGAAGATGCATCGCAAGACTTGTTGCTCGATGATGATGACGAAGATGACATAATCGGACAGACAACAACACCAATTTTCATTGATTTCGAAGGGCTAGAACTGTTTCGCCGTGAATTGTCGAAAAAATTTGATTCAGTAATATGACAGGGAAACGATATTTTCCTGTTTGTGCCAGTGAATGTAAATTCTCCGTTTCCTCGATGTTCCTCGCGCCTCGCGCCATTTTGTTCTATGAAAATTTGTAATACGCATGCGTGCATCGTTTCCGCTCTGTCAGTTTAGAATTAAATAGATGCTGGACAGTATTTCAGAAAGTAGGCAATAATTCGAGCTTGTTGCCAACTGGCTAATTCTTCATAGTAACACCAAGTTCTATAATGTCCTAAACGGTTGCTTACCCAGCTTTTTATGGCAGGGATAACTACACATAAAACCTGTCTAACCACATGAAAGCTCATTTAGATTAATAAAATCATGAGACTTTTCCTTCCCACATTCTTTGATTAGCTCTGCTGATAGCTCTGTACAGCAGTATTTATCACTATTCATGGGAATTGGATGGTTTTGATATGCTCCTCTGCAGGGGCTGCAGGTTTTAATCATTAGCATTTGGGTTGCATAAAACGTTGTTTGCAAAAACAATGCAACGCCAATAGTTGAAGCAAAAAAATTCCATACACACTTTATTTGAAATTCTCCTTTTTCCTGTCTATGGACCTATTTTAGTGTCGCATATTCTAGAGGAAATTTTCTGTGCCTTGCAGCTTTGATCGCCGACTTTTCCCAGTTTTGCACATTCATGGCTTGGGGCTACATGGAACTTGATTCTAGATCTAACTGCAATCATTTCGATTTATAGATCTCCCAGTTCAACCCTACACCATTTGCGTAACAGAATCTCTAGAGCAATTCATTCCTCTCATCCCACGGCCTAAGTTATGCAATGTAAACTATTTTCCATTCTCATATTAAGTAAAAACATCGAAATCAGAATTGATTGAAACTGTATGCACAAGGAAATGAAAGCTTGCAGCGTGAACTGTCAAGTAGCTCGAATACTTCCTTACTGCTATCACAGAAACGCTGGAAAATGATATGAAAATGATATATCTCCTAACACATAGTTGAGAGATTTATGGTTGCCCACGCAAATTACCACAATAGATGGGAAACATGTTGTTATGCAAGCCCCACATAACAGTGGATCGGAGTACTTTAATTATAAAAAGACCCATGGTATCGATATTTTAGCCGTTTGTAATGCCAGATATGAATTTCTCTTAGTGGATATTGGAGATTCAGGTAGACAGAGTGACGGGAGTGTTTACAACAATAGCCATTTAGGTAATGCTATTGAGCATAATTTATTAAATATTCCACAACCTGAAAAAATTAACCCTGATTCGTTGAAACTATATCCATTTGCTTTTGTGGCTGATGATGCATTTGGTTTAAAACCTCATATGATGAAGCCTTATCCAAACCAGAATATACCAATAGACCAGAGGATATTCAACTACCGACTTTCGAGAGCGCGGTGAGTTATTGAAAATACATTTGGCATTGCAACGTCAATATTCAGGGTATTTCGTAGACCAATTATAGCTAAGACAGAGAAAGTCAAATCAATAACAAAAGCAGTTGTTGCATTGCACAATTATTTAATGAAGAAACGTATACAGAATTATGAAAATAACTACAACTATTGTCCCACATCGTACGCTGATAGAGATACTAGACTTGGACTAACTCTTGGAGATTGGCGTAAGGAGCATGGAAGTACTGCTGGATTGCAGCAAATATTGCAAATGGGTAATTTATGGGGCCATAAAGGATGAAGGTGTGAAGACCTTTGACAAATATTAATGATGGTGTTTTTTCAGTTACTAATATGAATTGTTCCTTCATATAGGCCTCAATTAAGCACCATAGTAAAAATTTACATGTAAATGCATAAATGGTATATACTCAAATATTTTTGAAGTGCCACAATTGAATTCCAATTTGAGTTAATTGCCAAAGCATATACAATATGAAGTTCATTCTTCATCTCCATATTGCAAGTCATAAAGAAGCTGGCTAATTTTAATCTTAGCCAGCCTCTTTTTCTTCTTTGTCAGCTCTCTCATTATTGGGATTAAGCTGCGGCAATATAAAGAATCTTCATCATTTTCACCTTCTATGGTTTTCTTCAGCATTACATCACACTCTTCTATGGATTGTGTCAATGCTGAAGCCTGGGATTCCTTCTTCCTTTTTCTACTTGGTTGGGAAGGCCTAATTTGAGCCTAATGCTACTTGGACTTGGTGGTGTAATCACAGAGTCCTCGGAAAATGGACTACCCAGAGGGTCAACCATTAGAGGTAAATTGCTTTCAGATGGCTTGTTTCCACTCATTTCACAGAGAAATGCCATTTGATCAAACAACTGGCACTTTGGTAATTCTCTGGCAGATGCACCAGATCTTGACAGGCGGTTCCTCTTGTCAAGACATTTCTTCAACATTTCCCTCAAATTCTTCAATTGTTTTTGAAGGAACATAACTGAAAAATAAGATAAAAAAATCCATTTTAGATAAATAATTTTGAATACTTTGCACAAACAAAAACAAACAGAAACTACAGTTTCTCTTATGGATTTCAGTTATATGACATGACACAGCAAGGCTAATTCATCACAATTTTGCATCATTCCTTTACATTATGGTTTTCAAAATTGAGAAAGGAGCAAAAAGAAAATGTAGCTAAATCTAGTTTCTCAACTCACTATCTTTATTGAACATGGAAGATAGACTCTTCCCGGCATTTTGCTTCATTGCCCTGTCTTTATAGCACTGTGAATTTACTTTCCAAAGACAGGGCAGACCTCTGACTGCCTCTAGAAATGCCTCCTTGTCAAAGGCTGATGACTCCTAAAATGTGAAAAATCCAGTGATAGATCAATTATTCCTAAGATTTTATCAAGACGTAAATCATAATTGTGTCACTAGTCAATGAACTCTAATTGCCGTTCTGGGTCAGCTACAATGGGTTGATTATATGGTAACAGCTTAAGAAATGCTTTATAATATTGGACTAGTTCCTCTCGTTGACATAAAGGCTGTACAGTTTGTAGAGTTTCGTAAACTTCTATCATCCCCATCCTAAGTGAATATGATAAACTATCAGTAAAGGCGGATTTCCACGAGGCGAATTGTGCAGCGAATTCGCCGCGAAAATTTAGTCGGCGAATTTGTTTTTTGATTTCCACACAGAAGCGAATTTTAGCACCTCTTTCGTTACTGATGAGCTACATCATGACTCCAAACGTAAACACGCTGCTATTAATTAGAAAGAGAATTCTCATTTTGAACTTAATGCAATTGCATCGTAAAAAGCAGAAGTCAAAGAAAAGTGCTTGGGTAAGAAAGATATTTGAAGACCGTACCAAGAATGGATAATTCCATTTTCTAGTGGGAGATTTAAGATTGCATGATCATCAGTATCATGCTTCCTGCACTCTCCATGGTTTCAAGCGTCATGCGACGCTTTTCGCTGCGAAAAAGTAGAACTTGTTTCTACTTTTTCAAGCGCTCAATGTGAAAGCAAGTTACTCAAACTGCGCATGCATAGTTACGTTTCGCGGCGAATTCGCTGCACAATTCGCCTCCTGGAAATCCGCCTTAAAAACTTACCTTTCCCATGCTCTGCATTTCCTCTCCTTGTTGTTGCATTCCAAGGATTGCTGACACAACGTTCGCATTTTGCCCAGAAAGTGCCTCAATTGGCAGAATAAAATTAAATTGGCTACCGCTGTTAGACGCCATTTTACTTTCACTGTTCTCTTTCCACCCTTCGCCGCAAAATAGTAAGACTCTATCCTACTCCAAGAGAATTCGCCGCGAGTCGCTACGAAATCTCAAAGAACTAACTGCGCATGCTCGAATCCATTTCGCAGCGAATTCGCAGCGAAGAATTCGCCCTGTGGAAATCAGCCTTTAAGGTGGATTTCCAGGAGGCGAATTGTGCAGCGAATTCGCCGCGAAACGTAATTATGCATGCGCAGTTTGAGTAACTTGCTTTCACATTGAGCGCTTGAAAAAGTAGAAACAAGTTCTACTTTTTCGCAGCGAAAAGCGTCGCATGACGCTTGAAGCCAAGGAGAGTGCAGGAAGCATGATACTGATGATCATGCAATCTTAAATCTCCCACTAGAAAATGGAATTATCCTTTCTTGGTACGGTCTTCAAATATCTTTCTTACCCAAGCACTTTTCTTTGACTTCTGCTTTTTACGATGCAATTGCATTAAGTTCAAAATGAGAATTCTCTTTCTAATTAATAGCAGCGTGTTTACGTTTGGAGTCATGATGTAGCTCATCAGTAACGAAAGAGGTGCTAAAATTCGCTTCTGTGTGGAAATCAAAAAACAAATTCGCCGACTAAATTTTCGCGGCGAATTCGCTGCACAATTCACCTCGTGGAAATCCGCCTTTAGATTACATTCATGTATGTGTTTTCTAGCGTCAAGACCATTTCTACTGTCAAGACCCGAACCCCCGTGCTACTGTTGAATGAACTGGAGAGTGCTGGATTCAATTCATTGTCTGTAATGTAACTGCCTTGAATCAAACTGTCGAAGTCTAATTTCTCATCTCTGCGCATGCTCCAATCCATTAACTACGGCTGGCGATAATGGCTAGAAAAAAGTTCGGCGGATGTGTAGATTAGTCATCAAGGTATTTCACTATAATACGCTTCCAGGGTTAGGGTTTGGCTAAGGGTTAGGGTTTTTGAAAGGGTTAGGGTTAGGCCTAGGGTTTTTGGAAGGGTTAGGTTTTTGGAGGGTTAGGGTTAGGTTTACGGGAAGGGTTAGGGTTTTTGGTAGGGTTAGGGTTAGCGTTAGTTCTCGCACTTCCGCCATTATGAAATTGCCCAAATATGGTAAAACATGCGTTTGTTTGGAAGGTATGTTGTGTTATAATTTCCTAACCATATGGTAAGCCGTAAATTTTTTTCATATTCCTAAACAGCTTGCTGAGCTTTTTCGTTTGATGTATAAATTGTTTGGATAATGATTGATGACTAATCTACACATCCGCCAAAAGTTCCATCCATTGACAAAGCTTATTGCTAGCCTTGAGATAGGGATTAGTGCCTCTAATAGTAGAAATTAACCAAAAGATACTGAGGTCAACCAAGAGGAGACTGGATTATAAATATGATCCTACAGAGATTACTTAAATAGATGGACCAGGCAAATAAGTTAAGTATGACGAGTGGAGGAATCTAACTGAACATGATTGATCAGAATTCTCTATTGTTAATCTTCAATGACTAATTTTACTTGCCTGCAAGAGCAACTTTCAAAGACAAATCTTCACATTTTTGTGTACGAATGAAGCTACAATTTCGTTGGGGGCCTCCAGGAAGCCAGGATGGATTGCCCTGAAGTAAGACTTGAACGCATCGTTAAACGCCACATGCCGTAAGACAAGTTGGAAAGAAACTATGACTTTTTTGCCATTTTTGGTAAAATATAGTTTGTTCTAGAAAGAAATAGATATGGTGACTTCAATATGTTGTTGCAGGAACATTTAGTTTTTGGTTACAATTAAGGCCACAAGTAAATGACTTTGTTAATGTTGGTCATTGACTTTTACCATACAAATTTGAGCAGGGTGCATAAATGGTTATCAGCATTGTCAGGTCAGTTGGAAATGCTAGGCTTTTTCCCAAATGAGTTCTAAAAAACTGATGCTAAGGGCTCCTTTTGCTTCCAAATATTGTATTCTGTTTTTTTTTAAAATCATTTGCTGTAGTGCTTCTGAATCTCTATGATTTGAGGGTTGAAAGTAGTCTTTTGATGCTTGGTCATTATATTTCTCAAGACCCTGCTGATTGAAATATGATATATTATTGTATAGTTTCAAAAACTGAGGTACAGGTCAATGAAATGCATGCATGTATGGTGTTAAATCGCTTGTTTGATATATCTTTAAAAAGTCTCTGGTCCATTCTTTGACTTCTTCCTGAAATGGATTAACAATCTCAATGGATGGGAATGTTTCTTTCATTCTGAAATACAAATCCAGGAACTTTATGAAAATACTTTGTAAAAGTGCTTCATCTTTAAAGCACTTTTACAAAGTATTATCTATTTCCTGCTATATAGTATTATCTAATTCCTGCTCTAAGTATTATCTAAAAGTATTATCTAATTCCTGCTTATAGAGTCTTTCTTTATAGAATCAATCGTCCTTGATGCTTTTGTTTCTTTGTCATCTAGAGGCCATTCCCTGGAGACTTCACATCTTAGTACTCTGGTACAAAGACACCAAATGCAAGCAATATTTTGATTTGTTGGTCCTATGCCACCAACTGTAGCAAGAAATTTCCAGTTACCACCTAAGAAAAATCCTAACTTAACTAGCTCCTGCATATGTAATTGTTTTAAGAGTAGCCATTTCCTGTTGTAAATCTTTCAAGGAATATTATATCCCTTCATAATTGTCTTTTGTTTTAATTATAGCTAGAACATAGTTTCCTTCTCCGTCGCTGCTATTTCTCCTTCATTAATAATACAATAAGATATGTTAAGTAGTTGTAAATTTTTTCCAATTCTCGTTCCATCTCCTGTGAGTTTAATTTTCAAGATATTTCCAGAGAGAAGCCTGTCCCTTGAAAGATGCTCAACCTGCATAAATAAACTTTCTTTGAACTCAATTTGAGCACCATCAGCACATCCATGTGTAGGATGTACTACCCACTGCTTGTTCAAAGATTTAAGGTGATTATTCAGAGTGTAGTAGTGAAGTTTACTAGAAATCATAGAAACCTCACGCCAAGCTTTATTTGATATGCCAAACTTATCCTTGATGTACAAAAGTAGCAATACATCATCAATTAGATCAACCTGCTCTTCAGTTAAAGCACTCTCTTGTGCAGATGAAAGAGAGCATTGTTCCTCACTAATAAGGCTCAAAGAGTCAAATGATTCACCAACTGAATCATAACATGTTACTTCATAGGGGACAAGTTCATAAAGCCCCATAAAATCAAGGGCCAATTGACAGTTATCTTTCAGCTCTCCTTTTATTCTGAATTTACTTCTTTCTGAATAATCAGCATAAGCAATATTCTTTCACTTATAAATTTTAATGTGTCTCTGCTGCTGAATCAATTTTTTCACTATTCCTTTGAACTTCAGTTTCCAGAAATGTGCAACAGACAGGGCTTTTTCAAGATCCCATTCAAGTTTTTGTTGCTTAGAGGCAGATGTGCCTAGTTGATCTTGAAGTTTACAATTTTGCTTACGAACTCCTTTGTTAATCTCTGCAAGTTTTAGCTTGCATGTTTCAGAGATATATCTTAAATCTAAATGGTTAAGAATGATTCAAACATTCCAAAAATGCCCTATTTTGTCTTCCTCCACTCTTTTGGGCTTTAAGCCCTTTTACAAGCAAACTTTGGAGTTTTGTGTGAAAACAAGAAAGGGTTCTTTGGTTTTAAACAAGGTCTTCTGTGGCAGCCTCTTTCAATACCATAACAACAATTTCTTGTCAAAGTGAGTTGCTAATTTGGTTCCCATTTCCTTTCTTTGCAATAGCAATGTTGAGCATTAATTGCCTAAAGTAGAAACTGACCATTTCAAATATTGCCAAGGTCCTGTTAAAATCTTCTAGAGTTAACCTAGGCTAGAGAAAAATAAGTGGAAACAAAAAATTGTTGAAATAT
Organism: Cassiopea xamachana; assembly: GCA_900291935.2. Classification (NCBI taxonomy): domain Eukaryota; kingdom Metazoa; phylum Cnidaria; class Scyphozoa; order Rhizostomeae; family Cassiopeidae; genus Cassiopea; species Cassiopea xamachana. Next base: position 12,867,526 of record OLMO02000275.1, read on the forward strand.
TATTACTGTAGTTATGTTGTTGCTTTGAGAATTACTATCTATTTGCACAGCATGTCATGAGCAGATATCCTACTCCAATAACTACTGGATGCTGTTTTAGAAGACACAGCACAGAGGGACAGCAATGTGCATCTTCCCCTTTTTAAGACTTCATAAATCCAAATGCCCCTTTATAGCTTAGAATGCTGCAATTTTGTTGGAGAGCAGTAGTATTGCCAAGGCTGTATCTTTAGAGAAGCAAAATAGCTTTGGGCTGGTGATGAGGATGGTATGCTTTGGGGTGTAAAGAAAAAGAGACATGAGGAGTAAACAACTGGAGTGACTCCCTATCAGGAAGTGGGGAGTGGCCTTAGGCCATATAAAGCCAAATAAAGTAGAAAGGGGCTGCTCATAGCCAGTGTTGAAGTTGAAGTAACAGCTTCTATAAAGTTGACGAGAAGATAGTTGGGGTTCAGGGAGTTTTGCCCCCCTTAAAAATTTATACATTGCACCCTTTAAATTTCAAGGAAGTGTTTTCTGAGTAGGGTCTGTTAGGAAAAAATGGGTAACCCAGGGTAGAATGTGTATCTGAATATTTGGCTAAATTAGTGCTCCAAGCATTGTGCAGCAAAAGACTCTACTCAAGAAGGGCTTTTTGTTTCCTATTAAGTCAACAAAGGCTTTACTTCACTCTTCCACAGTGCTTTAAGTACTATGGTAGTAAAACAGTCATTTACCAAATTTACACCAGCGCTAATGCAGTTTTGTACCTCTACCCTATTCCCTGCCCCTACCCCAATAAATTATACATCATTCGATAGCTCTCAATGAGCTGATTACAATGATACTATGCACTACGCTCTACATCAATTATTCAAGAAATTATCGAACAAATTCCACTTACCACGATCGACTGGCCTATCCTCAAAACACTCTTTCATATTTTGGCGGTCTGTCAACGTCGTGCCTCGGTTCCGTACGCTCAGGGAATCACTCTATAGCACGTGACTGCTCACAAGAGGTTGGTTCTCCCATCATGTGACTGCTCATGCTTCAACCAACTGAATCTCTCCCGCAAGCTCTTTGCCGCTATGCAGGTTCTGACGATAAGAGCATGGTCGACAATAAAAAGCCAAAAATGACGGTACTATTATGAACACAATCCTATCAAGCTAGGTATCATTTCAAAGAGAAGAAAATGAACTTCAGTTTGAGGCTGCTAGTGAGCTGGTACAGCAGCTTCATACGTTGGAAGCGAGGTTTTCCGTGAAGAGCTCGGTCGGCAAAATACAATTCTCATACAGTGCAATAAAGTAATTCCTCTATAAGCGGGTTTCCCAATCTCAAAAAAGACGGCGCGAGTTTACGGACTACAGAGAAATAAAAGTTACCCTATGAATCCTTACAAATTAAAGCATCTTTTCAAGGGGCTAGTGGGGCAATAACTAGCACTGAAAGCACAAAAATGAGGAAGGAATGTCTTTAGGAACGATGCGTTCGGTCTGAGCCCTTGCTTGAAGAATGACAGACGTCACGTGATGCGGAAACGGTCAATGGTAAATGGCATATATAAGTTTCATATGCTTTTGCCAAAGTTTACAACGCCCGATTCATGAGCATTGAAGGAGCTTTTAGATATTGTAAGGAAGGAATCACCAACCCCCGGCCCTGGGGCCAGATCCGGTTTCAACTAAATCCCAAGTCGTACCTTGCAAAATATGCATATATTTTAAAAGTAATATGTTGCATTGACATGGTGCTTATGTCTGTGGTGCGACTTGCAACTCTTGTAATCTGCTAATGTTATTTGTCCTACAGAAGCCCTTAGAGTGCGCAGCAATATCTAAAATAGTGCTCTATATAACTAGCATCTGGCCCTGTTCAGAATATTTTATAAAAAATTTTAGCCCCGAAGCCCAAAGATGTTTGTGATCTCTGGTGTAGGGGCTCAACCTTTCTTTCTTTGCTGAGTTGACCAAAGTGAAATGGCAGTAGCTATGTTATATAACTATTGATACTTAAGGTGATAGGCTAGAGGCACATCGGAACCTTGTGCATAAAAGCAAGGCCCGATAGAAACCAATGCACGCTCGCTAATGTATGATGTACTAAATGCCTTCCCAGAGGCAATTGCTGAATAACTCAAAGTAAGTATTAAAGAGAATCGCCTCTTCAGTCATCTCCTATTCCATGGACTTTACTACACAAATACTTTGAAGAAATCCTCCTGTAAAACAATTTGTGGTTTTACAGATGTATTGATTTTAAAACTCGAACGATAATCAACACCGACAGCACTATAAATTGTAAATACTAACATAAAGAGTTAATTCAACAAATACTTCAAACTCGATAAGTCTATCAATGTTCCAATCTCTCAATATTCCAAAACGACAACTTCAACAACTGCTCGTAGGGCAAAAGACAACGACAGACTTGAAATCACTTCACAGCGACAGAAACACGACTGCAATTTACGACGACTCATAAAACACGACTGCATAAAACACAACTGCATTCAACGACGATTGAAACACAACTGACTTTAATAACAGGAACAACACAGCACATGGACTAAACACCCATATTACACTGACAATAGAATTACCTCTAAACAAAGAGATGATGACAACCACCATGGAGATGGAGTGTGACACAACAGTATGCATGTGAATGATAACTACAAATCGGAACTGACAGGAACAAATCGACACATAACACATCATTACATGATTTACAGTAAAAAAACAAAACTAGTACTCTAACACTCCCATCAACGCCTGATGGTCTTTCATCATCTATCATGTTAAGGTATTACAACTTCCTTTGTAATGCCTCTTTTTAAAAATGGGCTGTATTTTGAGGATATAATTTTAATCTAAAACTGCATGAAGTAGTTAAAATTGAAATACCATAGAGCATTGCTTACTTAAATCGAAAAATAAAAAACTGAAGAAACAATGAGTGTTCGATTTTATTGTAGAGGTATTATTAGCTATTGCACAAGAGTCTGTAGTAAGGAAAATTATGAGACAGAACTTAACATAAACTCTTTCTCACACAAAAAAGTCATAGCAGCTCTCTGAGAGCTTCTTTGGGTAGCGGTATTGGACAGAAGCTTTGAAGAAGTGCATTTTGTACATGAAGCCTCCTTTGACGACATAAAGGTATGAATTTGGAGCTATGAAAGCAGTGTCAATATTATCTGGAACTCTACCCCAATGATCTTTTATCCGTTTTGGATACCCATTGTCTATCCTGTTCTCCCAATCGTTGTATCGCCAATAATAACTGTTTTTGAAATAATATGTTTTTCCATTTCCTGTCCAAAGAGAAACTGCATCTATTGGTATCATACTTCTAGGTAAGCCGAGGGTAGATATGTCACTGGGCTCTCCAACTATTTGTCTATCTTTAATGTATGTCACATACCTGAAATGGTAATAAGAGGTCATCTTAGGGACCAGTCATTAATTCTTCAAAGGAATATGGTGGGAGATATCTGAGAGGGAGACCAAAATTTTGTACACTCAGAGGGAGGGTATGAAAAAAGAAAGAACACTTTGAAGAAAGGGAATGAAGCTTTCTGAAGTGTTGGCTGGAGGACCAAAGTTTTATGTAAGTCTGAGAAGAGGAGAAAGACTCTATTTAAAACATGATGCCGTCTTTCACCCCTTCCCTGTAAATATTAATGGCCCATCCTTATACCATATCAAGTCATAACTACATAATCTTGCAAAAGCGTTATAGAATCAATGAAATTTTCGAATTGAAGTATGAAAGGGTGTTTACAAAGAAGAAGAATGGTTGTATGAATATGCATGCATAACACACACACACACACACACACACACACACACACACACACACACACACATATATATATATATATATATATATATATATATATATATATATATATATAACTTGAATTCCTTGTATTCTCTATAACTAAGAGTGCTCAATACATGTCGTAGAGCGTAATATAGGTAGATTGACACAGAAAATAAAACTGCGGAATTGCGACTATTAGTTTCACGATTTCTCGATCATCAGGCAATTATGCTACGGATGGTTACAAGCGTTCAAATATGTTAGTTAATTTGTAAGGGGGGTTGTAGGTGTTTAGTTTCATTATCTGCAATCCGGAGGTTCATGTTCTCAGTCTTTGCTTTTAAAGTTGCGAAGTAGGAATTTGTTCTCGTGTCTGCATTTTGAAAGGAGTTCCGATCTTTTGTTCAGTAGTTGTGTTGAGTGTTTGAATGTGACAATGGAGAGTTTTTCTGAGAGACAAAGTAGACATCGTTTGCTGGTGTTGGTATAGGATGGGATGGGCTTTGAGATGGACCAAGAGACTTCTGGTGTTTTTCCTGTTTATCGTTTTGTGTTCCAGATGAATTTTGATAGCGTTGTTGTTTGTTCGTATTTGTGGTTACTGAAAGATAATTTGTGCTGTGAATATCGTTGTTTCCATGGTCCTTCTGTTAGTCCTATGTATGTCTTAGTGTCAAGTGTTGGTGTTGTAACTGTGGCGTTGTATATTACGCTTTGCGTGTTGCAGCTTCCTTGTAGCGGGCATTGTGTTTTGTTTCGGCAGTGACATGGTATAGTGGGTTGTGCGCTTTCTGGTTGTTTCATGATGCGTTTGTTGTGTGTTTTTATTATTTGTTGTATGTTTTCCATGCAACTGTAACTTAGTTTGATTGTGTTCTTGTTAAATATTTTATGGAGCCTGTTGGAT
>OLMO02000275.1:12872345-12935718 GCA_900291935.2 Cassiopea xamachana
TATATATATATATATATATATATATATATATATATATATATATATATATATATATATATATATATATATATATATATTATATTTATATATTATATTACAGAACTTAACCACAGCAAGAAAAAGCGGCAACATTTTTAGACGTACTGAAAAGCTTTTCTCGTCCGACACTTGTCAAAGTATTAAACGTCGGTTAGCGAGCGAATGGTTGACCGAAAAATATAGCCAGATACGATTACACGTGATAGGATGCGTCTAATTGGCCCCAAGTCTTGTGGTTGACTATTGTTTAACATTGAAAGGATGCATAGCGTTGCTTTGTTAGGAGGCGATAGGGCGTTACAAATCCATGAGCGCATAATGGTTGTATTTTGGAAGATACGTGTTTTTGGAATTGTGTTGGAATACTACGACGAAGGGCAGTAAAGGGATGTAATAGTTCGTTGAACTATGTATATGGTTTTGCTGAATATAATTTTGCTACATCAGATGCATTGTGTTTATCTGCGAAGCCCTTTTAAAATCACGGTTATGGCGCATATATATTGGAGAATATATAGTAATGGCGAGCGGACGTGTTGAAATAGTGGAGGATACAATGCTAACTCAAACCCTGAGAATAATGTGGCAAGTGAAGATTTGAGGGACAAACTAATTCTTAAAGTACTAACTGAAGCCCTAGAAACGTGCAAGAAAAAGAGCAAAGCCCAAAAAGTGGAAAATTTTCTCTAATTATGCATCAATGAGATGGGATGGAGCCTGGTCCACACAAGGAGGCAATAAAGGGTTAATCAAGGAGATAACATTTGATGGGATACCAGCACTTCGAAAGAACAATCAAAATGTCATATCCCGAGATAGATTAAGCTCTTCTAGTACTCAAACAGCGGGTCCGGACATCCACAGTGAATTTATGGAATTTAAAACATTGAAATCCTCAGAAATAGCGAAATTACATACTTCAACCCAAAGCAGAAAAAGGCATAGATACCAAAGACGGCAAGACGTTGTTGATCAAATGCTTACAAGACTATATTGCTTCTCTAGAAAATCAACTTGACGAGCAACAATTGATTATTGAGGAAAACTCTAGAATTCTTGCAAAATTTATTTCAATTCAAAACGAAAGCATGGAAACATGAAGGTCCCCATGACAACCAACTATTACAAAGCCAAAGCCGAAAGCAAGCACAAAGCGACACCAGCCACAATAGACATCACTGCTGAGCAGAAGAGCCAACAATACACAAAGAATAAGAAAGGGGAAAAAGAAACCAAATCAAAACATAGAACCTGATGCTCCTCAGAAAAATGAAGGCCCAGATGAAATGCAATCTTTAGCAATGAATAATAAAGAGAGCAAGGAAGCATGAAATAATGTAAACAATGACAAGAACAGCAAGGGAATATCAAGAGGCTGCACGTCACAATTGTTGGTGATTCCCTCCTTCATGGAATGGATGAAGAAGGACTCAGCAGGCACCATATATTAAAAGTTAAAAATCACACAGAAGCCAGCATGGAAGACATAGCTGATTACGTCAAACCTGTTACAAGAAGAAAACCTGATTTGTAAATTAACCACGTTGGAGCAGATGACTTAACTAGAGGCATTAACACAATTGAAGTACTAAGAGATATCACAATTATAAAGAGCGAAAGCCCAGAGACACAGATTGCCACTTCCACACTTATTACTAGACATGATAAACCATTTATGGATAAGAAAGTCCATGATATCAACAAAAAGGTGAAAGTACTGTGTGTTGAAAAAAAGCTATAAATCATAGACAATTCTAACCTAGATGAATATTGCCTGCGACGAGGAAAACTAAGGTAATGCATTAAAAGTAATGCATTCCTTGCCAAAAACTTTATTCCACGATTAATCATTGATGTATAACAGGATCCTCACATATCTCGAAATTAAATTAAAAAATGATGTTAAAATATTGTATGTGGAGAGCAGTAGCCATGCATCTAGAGTAAGAGGTGTGAATAGCAGACAGGTAACCCCCCAAAAGTACATTAACAGCACTTATCTGACTGAAGATGTTTTTCACCATTTGAGAAAAATTAGGAATGAACATCCCAGAAACAGTATTGTGAGCTATATCAACATAAACTCCATCAGGAATAAATTTGAAGCCCTCTCTAGCCTTATCCAAGAAAATTTCGATGTTTTAGCTATCGCCGAAACCAAACTTGAGGATTCATTTCCTTCGTCACAATTTAAAATTCTAAGCTTTAAGAAACCTTATCGCCTTTGATATATCAATAAATGCTGGTGGTCTTCTTGTCTACGTTAAGGACCATTTAATTTCAAGAGAACTAAAAGGGTTTGAATTGCCATATGATATACAAATTCTACCTTTTGAATTCAACCATAGTAAAACAAAATGGTTACTACTACCCCCATACAGACCTCCTCAATGCAACGAAAAATACTTTTTAGATAATATGGAAAGATTTTTGATCAATTTTTATTCCGGACTAGGAGAGAATCTCCATCTCTCTAGTGACATAAATATGAAGGTAGCAAATATAGATCTGCTATCCTTTATAGCTTAATAAGATCGCCTACCTGCTTCAAAAGCAGGGCAGAGGATGTATTGATTTGATGTTAACCAATAAGAAGTGTAGCTTCATGCAAAGCCAATCGTTTGAAACTGGGTTTAGCAATTGTCATCATATGATCTATACTGTTCTCAAAACAACATGGAACAGAATTTCACCTTAAACTATTAAATATAGGAGCTATAGGAATTTCTTAGAGCCAGTAGTCCTTGGTGATGTATAAACTGCTCTAGCAGTTACAAATCCTGGAACATATGATGAATTTGAAGATGTAGTCAAACAAGCCCCTTGAAAAAATATGCTCCTATTAAGACTGCAATCCATAGAGGAGATAATAAACCACATATCCACAAAGAAATGAGGAAAGCTATAATGAAAAGAACGCGATTCAAAAATATTGCAAATTAGACTAAGACTCAGGGTGACCTTCAAAATATAAGACACAAAGAAACCTTGAGGTTCACATGAATAGAAAGGCAAAAAGACTATTTTATGCTAGCCTAGATCCCACTGTTGTAGGGAAAGATAAGCATTTCAGATAAACGTTTAAGTCCCTCTTCTCAGAGCAATCAAGCGCCAAAGAAAAGTTGCTTCTAGTTGAGGACAATACTATCATATCTGATAATAAAGAAATTAGCAATTGCTTCAATTCATACTTTATCAAAATTACTGATACCCTATATCTTAATGAGCCTGGGACCATTGATGGAGATATACCATTAAATGATACCATATTGAATGTACTGAACAAATGCAAAGACCATGCTAGTACACCTAAAATCAAAAAGAGCGTTAATAATAGAGAAACATACGCTCTCCAACCGGTTAGCTCATTGGAAGTCAGGAATGAAATTGATCAGCTAAATCGCTCAAAAAGACTAATGGGGAACTATCGACAGATACAGTTAAATCTATTGCTGATAATTGCTTTGAATATATAACATGTTATATAAATTAGATGTTTGCAAACGCTGACGTATCACCAATCTTTAAAGGTGGAGATTCCACCCTCAAAAGGAATTTTGGGCTTATAAGTGTACTATCAGCAATATCCAAAATATTTGAGCGCTTGATGTCTGAACAAATTTTCCTACAGGCTCCTTTCTAACTTACTATGCGCTTTTAGAGAAGGACATAGTGCAGAACATGCCTTATTCAGGCTTACAGAACTATGTCGCAAGGCCCTGGCTGATGGGAAAATTGTGGGATGGTAATTATGGACCTATCAAAGGCTTAAGCCTGCATCCCTCATGACCTTCTGATAGCTAAACTTGTTGCTTATGGATTTGACCACTACAGCCTATTACTGATTCACAGCTACCTTTCAAATAGAAAACAGCACGTAAAAGTAGGACTCAAGTTTAGCGAGTGGCTTGAGATCAAGTCAGGGGTTCCTCAAGCGTTAGTTCCTGCACCTCTATTCTTCAATATTTTCATAAATGATCTTTATGAATGTTAAAGAGTCGGAAATCTTTAATTTTGCAGATGATATATACAAATGGCAATAATATTGACAGCACGATACTGACCTTTGAGGAAGACCTGTCTAGCACCATGAACTGGTTTAGAGTTAATCATATGGCAGCAAACCCTAATAAATTTCTGGTTATGTTTCTAGGGATGAGAGAGCAACCTTATTCACTCTCCAGATTAATGATATAACCATCTCCCTCATGAATAAAGTTACATTACTAAGAGTCATCTTTGACTCTAAATTGAAGTTTGACGATCACATAAAAACACTCTGTAAGACCGCAAACAAAAAAATTAGGGTTTTTTCACGTGTGGCTAATTAAATCATTTGTAATGTCAAATTTTAACTATTGTCCTCTGATCTGGATTTATCATGGGAAGACCTCAAGTAATCGGGTAGATTGTGTCCAAAAAAGAGCATTAAGAATTTTGCATAATAACTTCAATGTGTCATTTGAAGTACTTCTTGGAAGAACAGATGAACGAAAAGTTCTCACAAAGAATTTGCAAATATTAATGCTTCAAATTTATAAGTGTCTATCAGAAGAAAATCCATCATTCATGTGGGAACTTTTTGAAAAGAGAGACATAAAATATGAACTACGAACAAAAATCTATTGCAAACACTAAATGTGAAAACAAACATTTGGAGATAATTCTCTCATATCCAGAGTTGCTTACCTTTGGAACATAGTACCCTATGATATAAAAAATGTGACCTCAACTACAATATTTAAAATAGAGATCAAAGAATAGAATGGGATCAATGCAACTGCAAGATCTGTAAAGGAAACTGAAATGAGATCGTAACAAAAAAAATTTAGATTGAAAATAGTTTGTTACTTCTTTGTTCTAGCTATTTTATCTTTATTGTTTAACTTTTGTAGTATTGTAAATAGTTGGCATAAATTAGTTTGGCAAACTATATGCATGTACAACCAACTTTAAAGAATTTTATAATAATACTAACAATAATACGGTCCACCTCACCGTCAACGAAATATTATCGGATGGACTCGCTCTAAAATTTCAATGAAATAGCACGTGTGCAACCTATTTAGCTATTATATTGCATGAAGGCCACAATACTTTGGAGAGCACTGCATGGTAGCGGTTTTATAGTATAAATATCATTCTCAAGTGATTATTTCACGTATTCACGTGATGGAAAATTCGAGGAGGGATAATTCACACGTTAGTCCTTCGGAAGCTTGCAAAATACGAGCGTCCATGGATGACAATACTGCCGTAAAAGGAGCTGAAGGGTACAAATTATCGTTGAAAAGCCCCACGGAAAGCATTCCGAAATTTCGGCCGATTAAAGAACGCAAAATGGCAGATAAGTGATATGCCTACTGGCTGGAAAATCGAGAGGTAAGGCGCAAGAATCGGATTTACTTCGAAAAAGTTGTTGACAGCCTTATTACGTAACTGAATGATCTGATAACTTCATATGATAATATGGACCACGTAAAGCAAAGCTTACACAAGTTATTAGGATCATATTCAGATTTATCACGCCAATTTGATAACCAGGAGGAAAAATTGGATGATGAAGGTTTTCTTCATGTTTCTACAGAAGTGAGAAACATTAAATTGTAAGTCACTCAATGGTTACATGATTTTGAATCCTGTGAAAAAGCAAGCTCTAAGCTTTCCTAAGAGTTGAAAGTCTTCGAGATACACAAGCAAACTGGAAAATCATGGTCTTCTGGTGCATCAAGTGTTGCAATGGACAATTATATCAGGGACAAATATAAGCTTGCAGAACTGAAGAAGAAAGCAGAGAATTTTGAAAAGGAGAAACAGGCTAGAGCAGTATTAGATCGGACGAGGCTGGAAAAGGAGTTGGCAGTAGCTGAAGCAGCTGATAAAGTTCATCGAGAGTTTTTTTACAGATAAATATAACTATAGTCAGTTAGAAGAACAGGAAATTATTGTCTCTAGAGATAAATTTCAAGTGAAAGTGAAGCCGCACGAGTCTTCAAATGGAAGGAATAATGATCAGCTGTTAACAAAAGCACAAAAAATTGTATCAGATCTATAAGAAAATGTGTTTGCTTCCAAGCAACATATAGGTGAGCCACGGTTGAAGTACAGAAAAATTACTACAACAAAACTATCTATTACCGTCCCTATCAATGATAAATTTTTCATGCCTCCTACCGAAGTACATGAGTCAGTGCCAGATTTATCACATTACAAAATCACGTGGAGCATACTATACCTTGGAGCAATGTGGAAACAATGGAATTGCTATACCGCTTAACGGCTAGGCAAAGAGAAATTTTCAACGAGAAGGTATTCCATAGCCCAAGATTGCTAAGTTTGGAGGAGATCCTATAAATTACCAATATTTTAAGACAATGTTTCAAACAATTGTTGAGGCCAGAGTCTAAGATCCAATAGGTCGATTAATTTTGCTGATTGATCATACGTACGGAGAAGCAAAGTCAATCATTGAGACGTGTTTGTATCTACAGCCTACGGTTGCGTACGAAAGAGCGAAAACTCTGCTACAAGAGAATTATGGAAATCCTATGCTCATTGTTAACCTGTACACGGAAAAATTACGTCACCTGCCAAAAATGTTGGAGATTGATGTTAAAAGCATTTGTGAATTTTTTGTTTATCTAATCAAGTGTGAAAGTGTTATGTCAGACCAATTATTTACGAATGAACTTAACACAAGTTCCCTCTTACAGTCAGTATGCATAAAGTTGCCTATTTATATGCAAAGAAAATAGCTAGAATCTGATCATATTATATCTTTCAAAACTTACAAAAGAGTGGCATTCTGTGACTTTGTTAGTTTTATTAGAAAGGATTCTGAGCTTGTCAAAGATCCTACGTATAGCCCAGGAGCATTGTCAAAAGCTATCGACAAAAGAGCTCCAAAAAACAGTACATTGAAAGCCCCTAGAGAATCATTAAAACCAAAGGTTACATCATTTACATCTGAATCTAACAATCCAAATGTCAATGTTGATTCAGGGGAAAACCTGCTCAGCGTGCATTGCAACAAAGACCATGATATAGATAGCTGTAGTGAGTTTCTTGCAACATCACCTTACTATCGCAATTACACACCAACGGCCTCCTATAGGAAAATATGTAAAATCTTAATCAGTAATGCAGAAATTTTAGTAAGCTTTGCAACATTGTAGAAAGTTGATGCTGCTATACTATTTTCAAAAGAGAAACTATTCATATGTCAATGGTTTTCTGATAACAACAAGTAACTTCAATAATCTTGCACAAATGATGATGCAATGTGTCACATTTTTGCTTACATGATATCAATATAAATGTAAAAATTCTTCCATATCTCATTTAATACAACTTGTATTCTTACAATGATTATTCGAGGAAAAGATCCACATATAATAGAGTACTGCAATAACTTGTTTGTTAATCTGCTTTATGTGCTTACTAATTATTATAACACATACACAGCCCCTCAATGCCACTGAAGCCTGTAACGTTTGCTGTTTCAAAAACTTAAAATCGAAGTATAATAAAATATCTACATTCGTATTTAGCAATTTTTTACATCAAACTAATGGCCTATAAATAGCAATTGGCTAGGTTTCACAGCAAAAAGTATCGGTTGTGTCTAAAAGCTAACAGAACAAGAAGTATAATTCAGATACATCTTTTGCAACATAAACGTACCGAGAACTTCGGTGAAGTGGGTATAATAAAACATCCAAATTGCTGATGAAACCTTTCACTCGAGTAATTTTGTTCCTTGGGCATATGTCTATCGACCTTCCCTGTGACGTTTAACCGGTTTTCTTTCTTCTATGAAGAGATATTGCTGTTTGAGTGACGAGAAACACTTTGGCCATTTTTCGTGTATTCAAGAAGTGTAACGTAAATCAGAGTTAGATCATAATAGGCGTGGGAAGGTTATACTTTTCTTGTTCTTGCTCGCTATTTCACCGAACAAACACCTCTCTGTAAAATTCGGGGCTATAACAATGTACACGATGTTTTGAAACCAAATCTGTCTAAGCAACAGATCTCGATTCGGCATATTATCAAGCAGACACTTCACTTGTCACTTAGTCCAAAAGGTGCCAAATATATTATTTATTCTATTCCTTTTTGTATTTTATGCGAATATAAACAAAGAATTTAATCTTGCTCTTCTGTTTTCACACGACTTTGCGCAATTTGTCACTAATCAAAGTAAGGCTCTAAATCAAAACCAGGCCTGGTATACTACATCTCCGATATTTTGCTATGCGTGACTTTGAGACAATGAAAGTACAATTTCTTCTCGTAATTGGATATTAATTGATAAAGTTATATGGACCAATTAAATGCAAATGCTTCAACGCCAATTTCTCGCAAAAAAACACAACAGAAAGATACTTGCAAGAGGAAAGAGATAAGCAATATCATCTAAAGAATCGAGAAAAAAGATTGAACAAGTCAAAAGAAGTGGACAAGAAGGGCGTAAATTATGAAGATGCATCCAAGAACTAGGAAGGAAATAAAAAAGCAGGACATGCAACATAACGATGAAGAAATAAGGCAAATCTCAAAGGAAGAGAATCAGAAAAAAGGCAGAAAGTTAGAGAACGAACTAAAGAAAGAGTGAGAAAATTTAGAGAAAAAAGAAAGCCGGAGCTAGTTCATTCTACATCTGTTTGCGTTGAATAGGGTGCACATAGTGCGAGATTTGATAAAGTGAAGGGGACGCTTCCAGCTTCTCCCAATCAAAAAGCTGATATTATTGAAAGCCTTATTTCAAGCTCAAGAGCAACAAAGATTCTTTCAAAAGGTGGAGCTTTTAAAATTCCCGAAGAAGACAAGAAGGTAAAGACATTGAAGGATCTTGCTTCTGACACTTCAAATGGATTTTATCAAATTAAAAATTCAGGATCAAGCAAAGAAAGAAGAGCATGTCAATATTTCAAGTTACTTGTATTTGGTGGAAACATAGCAAAGGCTAGAGCAAAAAAATCACTAAGCAAACTACCAATGTCTTAACAGTTTTTCAAATCTAAGAAAAGAGATTTCTACAGCAGAATAATGATGCTTCTATGTTCTTATTCCAAAAAGTTGTTATTTCTATGCAAGATTAAAAAATATGTTTTGTCTACACATTTGGTATTTGTCATCTTCCGTTTAAGCATATTTGTTGCTTTCTATCTAGCATATTTGGTATATTCTGTTAGATATATTTGGCATCTACTCTGACTCTTGACCTCATCTGTGACAAGAGGCCTTCGATTGAAACATTTGCAAGTCGAGTCCTGTTTCTTGTAAACGATTTACTTTGAAGAAGCATGTATATCATTAAAGCCCTGAATTTTAGGAGACCTCTTTGATGATATTAGCTTTCACATGGAACAAACTTGGTTGAAGTTTGCTCTGTGAAACAGTGATCAAGAGCAGTGATGTAGAAGAAAGAGGTTGAGGGGCCGCAGCCCCCTAGCTGTGATTTGATGGGGGCTGAGCCCCTCTAGCTCAACATGTTTTTGGGAATAAGGAAATAGAAGAATCATTATTCTGCTGTAAAAGGCTTTTCTTAGATTTAAAAAACTTTTGAGAAAATGTTGCTTTACAAGATATAGGATATTAAAGATGCGTCGTTTACTGAATGCCATTATCGTTCTCTTATATAACTAAGATGATTAACTGCAAAGTGTCTTATAAAGTTGGATGCAAGAAAGGAGCCACCATAGCGATCAATAGAGCCTATCTAGCTATCGATTAATTTCTATACCACAGAACAAGAGCAAGGAAAACTTCATCATCTCGTACCTATGCTAGTCTGACTCCGACCACCGTTATTCACTTTGAACACACAAACAATGCCAAAATTGTTTCCTTTCACTGAAGCAGCAACATCTCTTCACAGAAGATACCAAGTGGGCTAAAATTTACAGGGAAGATAGATTAACATAGGCCCAAGAACCAAAATTTTGTGCGCGTACTCGAGTGAATGGTTTCATTAGAAAAATTGTATGGCTCAATGTACCAACTTCACTGAATTGCTCGATAATTTTGCGTTACAACAAATGTTTCCGATTAATATTTCTTGTTCAGTTAGCGTTTAGACACAACCGACACTTTATGCTGTTATAACTATTCAATTGCTATTTATAACTCATTAGTTTGACCCAAAAAGCTTGCTAAAACCATGTATTCCGAAAGTTGATATTTTGCTTTAGTTCGGGTATAACCTTTCTGAAACAGCAAGCGTTACAGGCTTCAGGTTACAGGCTTCAGATGCTTTGAGGACTTGCGCGGGTCGTAAGAAAATTACTAAACCGCTGACACAAATGTAAAAATTAATTTCTCTAGTTTCTTATTGTATGTAAATCATTACCTGGAGTGATTTTTATAAGGAGATAAGTTGTACAAATTGAAATCTGATAGAATTTCTACATCTATGCTAAGATGATGTGGACGAAAATCTGACGCGTTGCACGGCCATTTTCATGAATTTATTTCGATTATTCATTGGTGTCAGGAAACCACTGAAATGTAAATAGCTTTACTCTAGAGAGTAGTAAAGCAGCATTATTCTTTTACAATATTCCAAAGTTTCCCAGAAATTTCTGCGTTGCTGATTAAGATATTGCATATTTACCAGGGTAGGTTGTGCTTGCGCTATTGTGAAGGCGTGATCATGCAACTCGCCATAAGATTTTAAAAATTATGTTGAGAGGCCTCGTGGGAATTCTCATTGGCAAGTACCAAAAGATTGGCTACTTTGGGTTTATGAAAAAGCAACGAAATACATACCTTCGGAAAAATTAAAAGTATTTATTACCTTGAGAAGTAGGGTCTTTTGCACTACAGTGGTAAGAAAAAGAGATGATTTGGCTCCCTAGAGGTCAATTTTTCAATGGAAGTACGGGAAAAATTGCCAAATAACCGTAGGATAAAAAATACCACTTTAGCAACAAAAACTTCACGTTAGACTTGCTATATCTAGAGCTGCTAAGTTCATTTCGGGCAATGCACCACTGACTGTTCGACTGTGCCACAATGATGAATATATAATGAATTTTGTCTTCAGAAAGGTTGGTCGACAAGCCAGGACCAGTTTTCTTTAAGTATTCATTTTTTGGGTGATTATTGCAACAATTGGTAGCACCAACTGAAGAATTTTCTGAGGCTGCTGATGTAAATTGAACACAGTCCACTATAGGCCATGAATTCATGTAACTGTTGTGCAAATTTAAAGTTATAATTTCTGGCGCGAACCTGGCGATGGGTAAATTGAGCGGCTCACAGTAACTTTCTGAAAATGGAAGCCATGAGCGAGCCTTGTTGTGCATCCCCCCACCTTGTTATAAATACTAAAATACAAACTATGCCTTTAAAAATGCTCAATTATCTTTCGTTTATCATTCAATAGTTCTGACGTTTTTCTAGTGGAAAGCTACAAAATTCAAGCATTTCTCAAAGTTGTACATGCTTAAATTTTCAGTCAAACTGCAGAAGATGCTGACCCTTCAGTTCTATCTGTGATATACACTGGTAGAAAAAGACTGATGAGCAAAAATTGTCATGTGTTATAGCCTTTACAAACTGCAATTTCTTTAACTCCCAAGTTACTTCACTTGAACAATGCCTTCTAAACAGTTTAAACGTTGCTATATGAAAATTGGCCTCTTATTTCTGTAAAGCAGTTATGAAGTGCTGAGTGCATTTCGCTCGTTATATCGATCGAGGTAGTTTGATTTGTTGGGAGAGTATATTTGGTTTGTAAGATCAAGAGTTCACAAACAGAATTTTCGTTACATATGAAGGGTCTACAAAGCTTGTTGGAGTGAAACGACAAGGAATATAAACAAAATAAACTCTTTAAATTACAGTTGGCTATTTAATGTTGCTAAGATAAGGCAAACTTAGGCCAACTATTTACAAGATTTAAAAATGAAGAAGAAAAGTATCTATGGAAAAAATGAAAGTTTTTTCTATGCTCTTTTACCCATAAACTTTACTCTGTATCAGTTGTATCTGTACGGTAATATGTGGATCTCACTTTCGGTAGATTTAGTTTACTCGTGCTTTTGGCTGAAAGGATACTAGCATTTTGTCAAAAATTTTCCATCATGAACAGAGGATTCACTCGATTTTTGGGGTTTTTTAGCATACAATCGTCAGCAAATTTTTGCTTTTCTGATGAATAGATACCGAAATTTCCTTTTCTAACAACTCCTTAAATTGAGAGGTGTTATCTCTGTATGCGTATTTTGCTAGTTTGTTATCAATTGTCAACAAGAGATACTTGCTATATCGGGAGCTCGCAATATAGACCGTCTACTGTATTTGTAGATCTTTCATGCAATTGATATGAGCAGTTTCATAATCGTTTAGAAAGACAGCTAGGGAGTCTACATATTTATGACTTTGAGATTGAGAGGAGCGACGAATTTCATGACTACAGAGCTATATCAAAGAATGTTATGCTTTGGGGTCTTAAGAACAGAATACAAAATAACAGCGCGACGTTAATTCAACAACTTCAATAATAACAGGAAGACATTTATAAGAAACCAATTTGTGCCAAAACGATGCAGCTCATAATAATACAGCATCTCCCTTTTTCATAACAACAATATATTCCAAGTCTTTCAGTATTTTAGTTTATTCTACAAAGTTCTTTGATTTCTTGCACAAAGTCCTTCAATTTATTTATCATAGTCCTTTCCTTCAATAATGATGTTGTCGCACTTGTCTTGAACTTTGGCTTACAGGGATTCGAGTTCTTGTCGGAGGTACCTCTGTTTTTACTTGTTTTCAAATCTCCTGCGGCATTCCTTGATTTGGTACATTTATCAAGATTGTTCATCATGAGCTGGTACTTCCTAAATATCTATTACATGAGATAATTGTTCTTTTCCTTTTGAAATTATATGTCTTCTATTGCGTCTCATGGTACCTTTCTCAGTTTTTACTTCATATCATCTTTGTCCAATTTATTTTCAATGGGACCTTGTACCCATGGCCGCCTTGGATCTGTTTGGATTACAACTGTTTGGCCTTCTTTCAGTTCAGGAAGCACTCTAGATCCTTTGTTGTAATATCTCTCTTGATTTTTCTCTCTTTGTCTTAATAGTAGATCAGTATTTGTAACAACTTTAGGCTTTAACAAATCTGGACTTACTGGTATTATAGTTCTCGTAAGCCTGCTCATAAGAAGTACTGGTGTGTTTCTATACTCCATCAGTGCAACATATGGATCTTTCTTTGTTTGCTTTCTTTAACATTGATTTTATTTTACTTACAGATCTTTCTGCCAAGACATCGCTCTGGTGATAATGTGGAGACATGTTGTGATATTGAACTAATAGTCTTTCAAAATCTCTCACAATCTTTACTGTTGAATGGATTATTGTCTGCAATTAATTGTTCTGGTATTCCATGTCTTAGAGAAACAAACTTTAGATGTAAAACAACACATGGTGCAGGCTTTTTCTCTAGATGTGATATCTCAGGATGTTTTGAATAGTAATCAACTATAATTAAGTAGTCCTTCCCTCCACAATAAAGTAAATCTAACCCAACTTTTGCAGAAGGGCGTGCTTTTGCCTCAATTGCAATAATTGGCTCTTTTTTGCTTCCCTGCCTGAACTATAGGCATACAGAACATTTTGATACCATCTCTAATATCTCTATATTCACTCTTGGGCAATAAAATGTACCTCTAGCTCTAGCTTTACATTTCTCTTCAGCCAGATGATATTCATATATTCTTTCTAACATTTCTTTTCACATATTCTTTGGAGCTATTAACCACTGTCCTATACATGCTACCCTATCTGCAAAATGTATTTCATCTTTAAGATTACAAATTGGCTTTGCTAGATGAGGAACCTCTGCTTTACGTAAGGGCCATCTTTTTTTAACTTGATTATGTATTGCTAGCACTCTGGATCACTTCTTCTTTTCTTTTTCTGGATCATTTTCTGGAACACTTCTTCTCTGGATCAGTTTCTTTTTTAAACTGATCCATCTTTGTTGAACTCACTGGCAAACCTTTAAGCAGTGAATGCACCATAATCTCTGTTTCCTCTTGAAGCTCTAAATCTGCATCATCTGAAACTGCCTGATAGGCTCTGCTGAGTGTATCTGGAATGTACATTAACTTTCCTGGTATGTACTCTACCTTATTGTCTTACTTTTGCAACTGCTACATCATCCTATCAAGACATGGACTAGTTTTGAATACAGGCTTTCCTAGTATTATTTCTAATGGCTTATGATCATTCTCAACAAAAACTTTTTTCCTAATATTTACTTCTCAAACTTTCTCATTGCATAAACACTACTTAGAAGTTCTTTCTATATCTGTGCATAATTACATTGTCCTTGTGAGGGCTCTTGAAGCATATGCAGTTAGTGTTCCATCCTGAATTAGAACTTCCCCTAGACCAGTAACTATCCGCTTGAACTACAATGTCCTTACTAACATCATAAAACTGTGAAACTAGCTTCTTCATAGGAACGGAATTCATGTTTCTCTAGCCACTTCCATGCTTTCTCTGTCAACAAATCTCTTAATGGAGCTGTAATATCACTCTCTCCAGGAAGATACTGTGAAAGATTTTTACCCAATCGTAGAAATCTCCTTAGCAATTCTGAACTGTTAGGTCTTTGCATATTGACAATAGCATTGATCTTTACTGGATCTGATTTCATTCCATCTGCACTGATTATGCCACCAATATATTTCACTTCGTTGCCTTTGAACTGAATTTTCTCTCTTTTGAATTTGATTACTTGACTTCTATCTCTGTCTAAGACTTTACCAAATATTTTATAATGTTCCTCTTTATTCTTTGCTGCTATTATTATATCTGCTGTAACATGAACATCTAGCAAATCACCAACATTGATGAGATTCTCTTTTACATAACTTCACGTGCACTACAAATTCCAAATCGCATTCTTACAAAACATTTTCTACCCCAGAGGGAGTGGAATGTGCAAAAATATGACGAAGAATCTTCTGGAAGTAGAACTTGCCAAAATGCATGTCTCTCATCTATTACAGTGCAAAAATCTTCTTGTTTGCCAACTTTGAATAAGCATCCTCTGCCGTAGGTAATTTGTGATGCTCTCTCTTTATTGCCTCTTACAATGGTTTAGGATCCAAAAATTTTCTCATTGTTCCATCAGGTTTCTCCATAAAAACTAAATTGCTAACCCAATCAGTTGGTTGATCAACATCTACTATAATTCCTTGAGCTGCCATTTTACCTAAGAGTTCTTTTAACTTAGCCTGCTTTGGAAATAGAACTGTCCTTGCCGCTCAAATTGCTGGTCTTGCATCTGCCTTTAGCTATATCTGATAAGGTGCTGAAAAAGTGCCAAGACCTTCAAATACATCTTTATATCTTTCCAAAACGTCTTCCTTTGTGCTTTTATTTACCATAACACTGACACGCTTAACATATCGAAGATCTTCACTCGTACTCTTTCTTAATATCATGCAATAATTTGAAGGTATTATGTGAAATGTCAAATTGTGTTTTTCTTTACCTACTGCCTGTCATAATATCAATTTCATAGTAGTGAGACCTATTAAAGGCTTTAATCAACCAAAAACGAGCTGAACTAAATCACTTTACGCTAATTTGCACAATTACAAACTAAATTGGTAAATCATTGTAATGCTAATATAAACTCAATAAAAAAGTGAAAAGAGAGTGTAAAGTATTCACAATAAGTGTGGTAAACACAAGGAGGAAAAAAAAGTTCAGATTTCACCACATTCTTCCCCGGTAGAGAAAATCAGTCATCTTGAAAACCATATCTCTCAGGTCTTCTCCACAATCGAGTAGAGCGGCAATACTCCTCCACAAGTTTAGCATTCTCTTTATTGTCGTTCTCAGTGTTTGACGTAGCAGGGATGTCAATGGTTTATGATTGGCTGGATTGACTGTCACTACTCAATTCTTTGTCAACTTTAATTCTGAATGTTCAATATTCGAAGCATTCCTGGGACAGGGCGCAAGATCGCTAAGAGAAAGTGCTGTCTCACGACCATCTTTATATCGAATGTGCGCATACGTTGGATTTACATGGGTCAGTTCCACTTCTTCCACTAAATCATCTTGCTTGTTAGAACATACGAACTTCCTCAATAGGACTGAACCGGGAAGCACTCTCCCACTGTTCAATAGGTAATTTTGCAGAGGCTAAAGCGCGCCTGATGGCTTTCCATAAAATTCCATTAAGTCTTTCAACTTGTGACTTTCCTGTAGGACGATCAGGGGTGCTATGGCTACTGGTTTGGTTTCTAAAATAGTTAGAAAGTTCTACAGACACGAAAGAGGAGCCACGATCAGAGTGTATGAATTCTGGCATCCGACATAGAGAAAATATCACTTCCAAGCATTTCACAACTGTGTCAGTAGAAATATTTGGGTAAGGAATGACAAATGGAAAACGAGAGTATTCATCAATTACTGTTAATGAGCACTTGTTCTTTGATGTAGATGGCAAAGGTCTCTTAAAGTCTATACTGAATCGTTCCATAGGATAAGTTGCTTTGATTAGACTATTGCTCTGATTCTAATAAATTTTGGCTTCAATTCAGCACAAATCCGACAATTAGAGCATACATTTTGCACGTCTTGAGTGGAAAATGGCAGGTTCTTGGCTTTCACAAAATGCAGAAGACGAGTAACACCTGGATGACATAACTGAGCATGAATATCTTCTGGACTTGTAGCAGCTGTAACACAGTAAGCACGAGTGAAGAAATCTGGGACAGTATTGCTCTGTCCTTCCCTGTATTGAATAGTATAACAGAATTCTGCTAGCTCCATTCGCCAAGACCGTATTTCACTATTCTTAATTTTTTAACGTTTTCTGTTATCAAACAGGAAAGAGACGGATCGCTAATCTGTTATAAGAGTAAATGGTTGACGAGATAGTAAATTACTCCATTTCCTAACAGATTCAATGATAGACAAAGCCTCCTTTTCTACAGCAGGATAATTTAGCTCAGCACCCGACAACATTTTAGATAAAAACGCGACAGGCCTCCCAGTCTGATTCAGAGATGCGGAAATTGCAACATCAGACGCATCACATTCCACAACAAAAGGAATGTCTTCATTACTTGGAGATAAGGCAACTCTTGCATGTTCATCCTTTAAAGCATTAAGTAAAGCAAGATCTTTTTGATCAAGTGGAAATGATACAGTGTCAGTTAATGGACAAATCTTATCTGAAAACTGTGGAATCCATCTGGCATAGCATGCAAACATACCTATAGCTCTACGTAGAGATGAGGCATTTGAAGGAGGTGGGTATTCCTGCAGCGGCTGTAATCGTTCAGGATCTGGTTGTATGCTAATGTGACTAAATCTGTATCCAAGTATGTCAATAACAGGAGCTGAGTGAACAGTCTTTGATGCATTGAGGTTTATATTTCGACGTTTAGTCAATTCGAGAAAAGCAGCTACATTTCTACCATGATCTGTTTGATCGACACCAGATACAGAAACATAATCTAGATAAGGAAAAGTCTCCTTTAAACTCTCTTGAGTGATTACATTATCTATAATCCTCTGAAAAGCAGGAAATCCATTAGTCACTCCAAATGGTAGTACAACAAACTCATATAGAGCACCTAGTGCCTCAAAAGCTGTAAATTTTGTCTCAGTTTGTCGAAGAGGTATCTGATGATAAGCGCTCTTGAGATCAAAGGTAGAGAATAGCCTGTATTTTGAAAGCTTATTGATTATTTAATCAATGTGTGGCAATGGATATGCATCCAACTCTGTAAATAAATTTACAGTCTGAGAATAGTCTATGCACATTCTCTTCTTATGACGTAGAAACTCATCTCGGGCTATCATAACTTGAGCTCGCCATGGTGAGTCAGTTCGCTTGATCGAGCCTGCTGCTAATAAGGAAGAAATTTCATCTTGAATAAAAGCTCTATCAACTTTATTAAAAAACCTTGACTTAGTAGCAATAGGTTTCACTTTGTCAGGTACACTTTTAAACAAAGTTGGTGGATCAACATCAGCTACATGAGCAACAGAAGTCAAATGAGGATGGGTGTGCTTCACTTCAAATGCAGCGGCTGATTTCGGGAAAAGGCTTGTGACGATTAAGTCTTCCTTACTTCCTCCATAGGAAAAAATAAGATGCTTATGCTGCTTCTAAAACTCATGCCCTAGAATAACATCACTACAAAGATTTCGTACAACATCTAATCTGAACTTCTGATATTTCCTCCCATTCACCGCAATAGTTACATTGCAGCGACCAGATATTAAAGATTCTATTTGGGGCTGCATCTCCAAATTCAGCAATGAAATTATCAAAAGTTCTTGTTCAGTGCTTCCATTGTCTTGCAGCATTAGGTGAGTTGGGATCAGTGTCCAGTCGCATATGTAACGATACGCTATTTTTCTTCCCATACATTCTAAAATACCTTCTCTGCATCATAACATCTCAGATCGGTAGACTTCAGCTGTAACTGCATTAAAAATGTAGTGCTTACTTAATTTCTTTAGCTCTTCAAAAAGTTCATCGAGCGACTCACCTGTCTTTTTTTCGAGTAGCGAGTTAATGACGTGCAAAAACCGTGTTTGGCGTTTTCAGATACAGTCTTTCAAGAGTTTCAATAACTGTATCATATGTTGCACATTCTTCAACATACTCAAAAACTTCTATAGAAAGAAAATTGAAAATGAAACGAAATCTGTTTGGGGCTGCATCTCCACATTCAGCAATGAAATTATCAACAGTTCTTTTCCAGTGCTTCCATTGTCTTTCAGCATTGAGTGAGTTGGGATCAGCGTCCAGTCGCATCGGCTTCAGCACTTTGCTCATCTTAAAAGTTTTTGGTTGATTAAATTGTTATAATATCAATTTCATAGTAGTAAGACCTTTTAAAAGCTGTAATGAACCAATATGAGCTAAACTGAACAATGTTACGCTAATTTGCACAACTACGAAGTAATTTGGTAAATCATTGTAATGCTAATATAAACTCAATAGAAAATTGAAAAGAGAGTGTAAATTATTCACAAAAAGTGTGGTAAACAAAAGGAGGAAAAACAAGTTCAGTTTTCACTACATTGCTAGAATTACTTTTCCAATTGGTGCAATCATTTACCTCCAAATGCTCTTAACTTTGTCATGGTTGGTTTAGTATTCCTAGTTGGTATCTTCAATGAATTCAGCATCTTTAAGGAGATCACATTAGCTTCTGCTCCAGCATCCAATTTGTAATGGACATTCTTTTTCTCTGTGCTGTGTTGCATAACTTCCAGTTGTTTTGGGATATTTCCGCAGTTTTGCATATAGTAATTGCTTTGACAAGGGTAATCTTTGGTTCTCCTGACAGACGTTCATGAAGAGGCACATCGTTTATGCTGAAAGCAATTTAGTCTCGTATCATTTTATCCGATGCCGTAAAGTCGCACGCGTTTGCTTTGCTTGGATACGAAGTTCTGTCATGAATTTGTTAAACGAATATGCCACCTTTGCTGTCCAAAATTTAAATCTTTTGTACAAAACATTCTTACGACGATTACAATAATCGTAAAATTTCTTAAGAATTTCCTTAGGGTCGTCCTTAGGTTGAACCACAGGTACTGACCATTATCCTAAAGATCCTGAAGCTTCGATTTCAAACCACTTAAATGTGTTGTAAACTTCTAGCGCATCTTTTCCCGCACAATGAAGAATCAGGTCTGCCTGCTCATGCTTTGACTTATTTCCATGACCAATGGGTTTATTATACAATTTAACTTGTTGTTCCCACCTCCGAAAATTTGCGATATATTTCCATGCTGTAAATTTAAAGAAGGTAGAGCCTGTTTCATAGAACTCATCCTTCGATACTCGTAACAGCAACGCGGTCTTGCCGACAAAATTATTTTAAGTGAATCAAAGCTAAGTATAGCTTTCCAATTTTCCATATTGTATTTTGTGGCCTTAAGAACAGAACACAAAGTAGCCATGCCAAGATAATTCAACAACTTTAATAATAACAAGAAGACTTTTATAAGAAACCTATTTGTGCCAAAGTAAGGCAGCTCATAATAATAAAACAAAGACAACAGCCATGGTTACAAGTTATCATTCATCTTCAAATTGTCGACATATCCATATAAGTTGGCAAAGCTCCTACTTAACAGGAAATTAGTACATTTCGGGGCGAGCTTGTGCCATCTCCAGCTAATACAGAAAGATAAAATAAGGGTTAAAAAAGAGACAAACGGCTGATGATCAGAAAACTGGTGATGGTCAGTAAACGAGTGTTTGTTGCTCAGTAGTCATGTTGGAAATGTGTAAATAAGGAAATATATCACGACAAAGTGAGGAAAATCGTAAAAAATAATTGCATTGGGATTGGAAACAACGTAGGGATATTGAAAAATTTTGATGATCAAGTACGTGGCGATCCCTTAGTATAAGCAAATTTCATGAATAAACAAATCCAGTTCATTACTGCCGTTATCTAAAATACAAACGTTTTCGATAGTGGCTCTATAACCACAGTGTCTTGAACACGATCCCTTATGGACCAATAAATGCCTTTAATTCCTTTCTTTTCTTGTTAGACTCTAACTTATCTCTATAACAAACGATGAAATGGTATGATCTTGTATCTTGATAAGTAGCCTGGCTATTACTATACGCAAACTTATAAACAGCTGAAAAGCAGAGATTACTGGTGGGCACACTCCTTAAAAGATAAAATATTCTCAATGAGTTTAATATACTGAGTTCATTAGCGTAGCAAGTGGATATTCAAGAGGAAGCACTATGGGGTGCGGGAAAGTGACACTCCCAAGGATAAAAAATCATCGAATTAGCTGATTGTTTGCTGTCTACTCAGCAGACTCATGCACTTAGCATAGATTACACAGTGGAACAGCTTTTCCAGACCCATGTGTGTTTTCTTAATGCCATGTGGCTCTGAGTCATCATATTGCTTTGAATGCAATATTTATATCCATATGTGTCTATCTTGCTTGGCAGATACTTTGGCTTATCTAACAGGCAGAGTAGTGCGAAGGTGAGAGAATGTTTGCTAAATGGAACCAACTATAAACTTGAAGCATTCTTTCATTATTAGCCATACTTTTATAAGCTTGCAAAGTTCGAAACCAGCAACTAAGTTAGATCCTAAATTTATTGGGGGTAGGGCTCTGCCCCATATGCACACTTAGCAAATATACTTCTCATGAAATAGGGGTAGGGCAAATTAAAGCACATCGACACTTATTCTTGTCTTGCGAAAGTATATGTCAAAAAAATTAACTCGAGTTTACTTTAAGAAAGCAAAAAATCAATAAAATGCATCACAAGGCTTCTGTACAAGTAAATAGGGAAGAAATTCACCCTTCCATACTTGCTTGTGCATTTTGCGCCTGGGCAATCTGACTTAATAGACTTGTATGTGCATTGCATGTGCACTGCTTTGGCTGTTTCATTGCTTACAGATTGGCCGGTGGACTTTTGATTAAGTGGCAGTGGAATGGAAATAGGAGCTAAGAATGAAGCCCTTAAAAAATGTTGAGAACCAGGCCCTATAGATTTTAAGGACATGCTGGGTGATATGTTGGTGAAAGGTAAGCGGAACTTTTGCTATTCTGTAAAGATTCTGAATCCAATGATATATCTATAAAATTCTCAGTCTTTTAAGCTTCAATGCCACTCGATGAGTCCTCACACATTGCCCAAAGTTTTGAGAGCAATGAAACAAGTTTTTCTGTTAGGTTACCAAGAACACAGACCAGCTCTCTACCTTGAAATATTTTGATATTTTTATCTATAGCACAAATCTTTGAAAAAGCTTGTTATATTTACCTCCCATAGACCCTTCGAGTGAGTCACTGGTACTTTTTGGAGTTAAATTAATCCTTTAAACGAATAAGGAAAGCCTAACTTCCAATTTCATCCACAATTTTTGTCTTGGCATAATACATTAGCAAAAAAAGTGGGGGCTGCACTCCCAGCCCAAGCTCATGCTTGTCTAATTTTAACATATTAATAGAAATGTTCACCTGGTTCATCACTTACATCATCTTGACTAGAACAGCTTTATCCTTATGAATTAAGAAACAATGAATCTTAATGCGTCTATTGCAGTGAAAGTTCTGGTATTAGTGTTGAACAGTGCAAAACTGCAAACACCAAAAACCGTCAAAAAACCGCAAAACCGCAAAAAAGCACATTAACAATTGCAAAAACCGCAAAACCAACTTCAGACAAAACTCACTAAAATTGGACAGAATTCCTTCCAAATTAGATACATACTTCAGACTACTTTTAACATAGATAAGTATAGCATTGTGTAAATCAGTTTATTGATTGAATTTCAGTCCAGAACATAATTATTCCAAGTGTCATTAGAATAGGAATCTGGAAACTGGTTGTGAAATGTTTCACGAACATTTTATCGAGTCCGTCGTAGTTTGAAGAAGTAACGTTTTGTAGTTCAAAATTGTTACTTACTTCCAAAATTCTCAGAGTTGTTTCAAAGCTTTCTGAAATATGCCATTGCCATCTTCTTGGAAATTTTGCCTTTCTTTGATTCCTAACTCATTTTGTTCTTTTGCAGTTACCCTCTATTAGTGATAAAATTTTTTACAAGAAGAGCGCCTATCAATATCAACATTTATTCAGGCTTCAGAAGTATCCTACTTGGCCAGAACTGGTCAGTCAACTTGAACACACATGCACCATCTTCTAAGTAATCTGCATCTTTTATACTGCAACGACTGCAGTCCTGTTGATGAGTACCAAAGTTTTGTATATATAACTCTTTGATCCAAAAGCTGTTTTCCGCCAGTCTAGACCTATAACACTCTCAACATTTCATACTTAAATAGTACGTTGCAAATGAAATTTTATGAACACAAAAAGAACCACAAAAACGACAAGAATTGGACAGATACCCGGGTATCTGCGGTTAACGCAGAAGGCGAGTAATCCATATTGTCCATGTTCTACTTCCTCTTAGCATTAATCATGGTATGAAATTTCTTCAGGACAGTTAATGAGGGAATCTCAGAGAGTTTCAACCTGATTTGATGGAGCTGTTACAATCTGGATATTACAGAAAGCTGTAGAGAAGTTTTGGAAAGTGGTGTTATTAATCTCAGGAGTATTGTTACTCTTCGATAGTGCTGTTGTATTGGCTGATCGAACAGTTGTAGTCTGACATATGGCCTAATGTTGATAACTGATGTTGGAAATGGTGTTCTATTCGTTTCTTCGATGGATGATTCATATGTATTTGTTGACATTGGATAGTCCAAACTGCGATATCGGATCCCATTCATCTTCCTACCAACGGAGCTGTTACCAATGCAAGCTGAAACGAACATCACCCTGATACGCCCTACTGGAGCACGCATGCATCGTACCATCCCAGCAGGATTTCAAGTTCCCGCCTATGTCCAGTGAATTACAGAATGCAAAAATTCCCTAGATATCGTCAGTGGATGGTGTTCGCCATTTAGCCAATTTTGCCAATAGTAGAGGTCTTTTCCGTATTTCGTTGCCCATCAACATTGCTATGTTAAACGTGCTTCTCAGAATTTTATTACCATTGCATCCAGCATAAGAAGCTTTGCTTTCGTATCCCACCCTCTGCTTGCGTGCCAGATCTGTAGACAGCGTGCTCAGCGTCAGTTCTGTGCTGTTGGTGAGTCAATCTCCACAAATCTAATGTCAAATGTAGTACACTGTCGTATAAGAAGCATTTAGAGATTAATTGGATGAGAATGATGCTAATTCATCAAAAGGTTATGAGGTCAATGAGTCTGCTGGTTTATGGTCTAATAATATCAATTGAAATACACATTTTAGGTAGGCTATCACATACTGCACGGTTGTTAATTAGTACTTTGATCACATATTACTGCAATGAATATGAGCAGCATAAGAATATATAGAGAAAATGATGCTTAGATCAATGAGGCATAGAGAGGGTGACGCTGGATTACAAGAATGATGCTTTTTCATCATAGAGGTTCTAGGTTCCAAAATTCTTCTGGTTCCTATTCTATTGAGGTCAATTTAGTTACCAAATTAGATAGGCCATTACAGGTTCCATGGTTGTTTTACGTCTTTTGTATCATAATTGCAGCCACAAATGCCATCTGTATGGGAGAATAAAGCCAGAAAGCAAATTTTGTTCTTGCTCCCGAATACTGTTGAACCCCCCCTCCCTAGTGGTTGTCTGCTCACCATGATCGGCCTCAAATATTTTGACCATCTACCTGAGGTCCCCTGTTACTACATATTTAGTCAGTTACCTGTCATTTCCAGGCTGGACAATTGATTTGCATATTTTAAGGTTCATGATCGTCACACCTTCTGTTATCAGAAGAATTGCAGTACAGTTAATATATTTAAATAGAGCTGTTGACTCACTTCCACCTAGATATGCATATCACATAATTCATAATGGTTATCAAGTTATGATATACTAGGGCTCATTTACCCCCCCCCCCATCAATTTGTACAGGATTTGCACATTTTTTGTAGGACTCTAGCATGTTATGAAGCAGTGGTCTTCCTTAATAGCAGTATAGGCCATAAGACATTTATTTTCAGGGGGTGTGTATGTCTTTGGTAGGTAGGCTAAATGCAGCATGGATGCCATCTTAAGTGCTGGTATATGTTATGATGATGCATCTATGTTATTGAATTTACAATGATTTTATATTGTGATGGTACATAGTATGTCAGTACTTGTTATGAAAGTATTGTTATGAGGGTACATTTTATGATGGTACATTTTATGACAGTACATATTACATTAAAACATCTTATTATATATGGGCAGCGTAAGGTGAAGTGCAAGGCCTCAGCTAAAATTACTGTCAGAAGTTTGTGCCTTTTCACCTTTCTAGCACAGGCCAGTTGCCCCCCCTTAGCAGCAAGTATTCCATTAATGTCAGCACAGGCAGGTTCCTTGCATGGCATGCCACACTTCCCTATTCCACCTAATCAAGAGGGAAAGAGTTTAACGGGTTTCCCCACCAGGGGGTGAAAAGTTCCTGTGCACTGCAGTCCTGTTATAGAGAGGTCCTATTTATGGTAAGGCACATCTACACAAATAGATTATTTACTTCTGACTGATATTGCAAAAAGAAGCCACTTAGCACAGGACTACACTTACAAATTCTACTGTAACCATCCTATCTGGGTAAAGCGTATGATATAAATCAACAAGCATGCATCCAACAACCAATGTCTACAACATCTGTTCAAGATTGATGGTTACTGCCCAGGTTGTATCAGTCTAGCCTCTGATTCTTGGTTTCTTCACCTCATTTCATGCACAGTCCTTGAATCTTATCTATGCCTCTATTATGTTTTCGCAAGGACCCACAATGTAGCAGTTTTGGCATACAGTTAAGGTCCCTTGCCAAGGTAAAGAATGGCAGTTGCGTCTTCAAGAACATATTAATTCCAACAGCAATGTCAGGAGCTCCAACCTCTTTCCATCAAACCCCACAAGTACTCTGCTGTGCAAGATGGGCACACAGGATATTTCTTCACACCTATCAAAACAGCCTCTATATGACTGTTATATTTATCAGCATATCACCACTAATTACAAACTCATCTGCTTATACTGGGTCAGCTCTTGACCCACCCCAGATTCTACTATCAACATTGTGCATTAAACAGGACAGTACACCAGAAATGGCTCAGTCATATCTAGAATGCGATGAAATAGAATAATCAAGTTATTGCAGAAGTATGTCAATTACTGAAGTTAATGCTTAACTCCTTCTGTAAATGGTATCACAGCATAAGGATACTGTCAAGTTGATAATTTGAAAAATAACATTGGATACATGGTTGGTGTTCATTCTGGTCACAGTCTAGAGGCTCCATTTCACCTCAAGAACAACAATATGCTCAACTTAAAAGTAGTCCCCTCCTTCCCTACTAAGGCACCTCAGTCCATCTATATTGCCCTAGGCTAACACCATCCCTCTGTGTTTATTACCAGTCAGTTATGTGATAGGAAATGACCTCTGGTGTAATTTGAATGAGCATTTCCCTCTCCATGCACTAGCAAACAGTCCAGCCTTAGTGCACCCTCCTTCCTGGCATGTGGTAGACTTGGGCGGTACTTTGGTGGTCATGGCCACCCCTAGGGTGGCACTTGCATCTTGATTGTACATAATTGTGTTTTGTCTAGATGTAGTTAATAGGTAATGCATGCTAGCAGACCCCTTTCACACTGCAGCCAAGAATTGTTGCAACGTCAGGGCCACCAGCCACATGCGTCGTCTCTCTTCTCACATTCTTCTGCAATGCACTGTTACGAGCCGCACTGAGTTAATTGGACAGATACCCGGGTATCTGCGGTTAACGCAGAAGGAGTGTAATCCATATTGTCCATCTGTTACTTCCTCTTAGCATTAATCATGGTATGAAAGTTCCTCAGGATAGTTAATGAGGGAATCTCTGAGAGTTTCAACCTGATTTGATATCCCTTCCCATCCCACCCTATACGTACCCTCACGGGGTTGTATCCACAACTCCTTTTAGTCAATTCCACTGCTGCCTTCTTGCTATCCCTTGGATAGGGGCCTACCCCTGCCCTCTCTTTATAATTTCCGTACCAGTGCCACTTCCAGCAGCACATTGAATCATGGTATGGTCAGGAAGGCAGATCAGAGAACAATCTGAATACAGACAACTAGAACAGAAGACTTTCAAACGATGAGAAGCAATGAACAAAGGACACTTATCAGAGACACGATATCGGTCATGGCCACCCCTAGGGTGGCACTTGCATCTTGATTGTACATAATTGTGTTTTGTCTAGATGTAGTTAATAGGTAATGCATGCTAGCAGACCCCTTTCACACTGCAACCAAGAATTGTTGCAACGTCAGGGCCACCAGCTAGTTATGCATAATGCAGATTATGGTAGTTAGGCATGCTAGCAGACCCCCTTCATACTGCAACCAAGAGTGTTGCAACGTCAGGGCCACCAGCTAGTTATGCATACTTTAGACAAGAATAGTCATGCATGCTAACAGACCCCTGTCACACTGCATCCAGAAAGTGTCGCAACGTCAGGGCCACCAGTTAGTTATGCACTTAATCAGCCAAGCTATGCCAACCCCTTTCACACTGCGACCAGGAAACGTTGCAACGTTAGAGGCACTGGATAGCTAGCTTCAATGGTAGAATGGAATTGAAATGACAAAAATGAAATATTACAAAAGATACGACCCCCAAGTACTGCCACATGCGTTGTCTCTCTTCTCACATTCTTCTGCAATGCACTGTTATGAGCCGCAGTGAGTTAACCACAAAAGCCAAAAGAACCGCAAAAACCACAAGAACCGCAAAAACCACAAGAACCGCAAAAGCCACAAATAACAGCAATTACCGAAATTTCAAAACTCATAGTCGGTGTTAGCATTATCTGGAATGCTTCCAACATTCTTCTACCTGATCTTTGTAGCATTCAGATTTTGCTTGCAAAGGAAGTTATCAATAATAGTGACAAAATCTTTGCAAGCAGCTCGAAAATAGTTAGTAATAAAGGCAATTGTTTGGCATTTTTCATTTTCTTCACATAGGAGCCACCAAATATGCAAAATGATCACTTTTCCAATCATTGCAATGTTCCATTCTACGATCAATGCAATCATTGCAGATTATGGAATGGAATGATGTCAATAATTTTACAGTGAAATCTCGATAAAATGAAATATTTGCGTTCCATGTCCCTTCTAGGACTTTTATTATTCCTTAATTTATTTGAGAAACGTGTATAAGTACCACCATAACTAACTATTTCACAATCGTTATCAATTTCATGTAAACATATTCCGAAATCTATTGAAAGAGTGCACAATTCCTCAGAGTGGATTTGGCCACACAATAAACAAGCTTTCCAGCCTGGCATATTTTATGATTTAGAAGCTATAAATAACGTTCTATGGAATATATGCAATTAAGACTTGACGATGTATGCTCAAAGACTGTATAGGTACAGTAGATGCATAAAGGCAAAGTGAAAATTCGACCATAATTGCTATTTAATTCCGTTTAAAACCTTCAATATTGAGTCACTTTTGTTCCCCCAGAAGCTCAAGACACCTACTGGTGAACTGTGACAAAATTTTACAGGAGCTAGTCCTGTCAATTATGACCTTAGTAGAGATTAAAAATGGATTTATGGAATTGAATTATAAAGCAAAAGTTCTCAATAATTACTGGAAATTATGTACTACTATAGTTACTAACTCTAACTCAGGACATTTTTCATAAATTTGCAACAAAATTAAACCAACAAAGGTGAACATTGTTTTCTTTTGTTAGTTTCCAATTTACTAGATGTGATTGACCGACATATGCATCAGTTGCAAAATACACAATTACATAAGCAGTCAAAGCTCCTTTGAGAAATAGGGTAGTTGCAAGTGGCTACAAAAATTTGCTGGTTTCCAACCAGGGGTGATTTCTAGGGGGCTCAGGGGGGCGGATCCCCCTTGTTAAAATTTCTGTTCATTTTGGGGGCTCAGCCCCCCAAAACTCTTGTATTGGCTTGGCTTTTCAGTCTATTGGCTTTGCTTTAAAAGTGCTATGTTCAATTGTGCACTGCTATATGGTTGTTAAGGCACTTCTTATTGTTGATTATACTATATCAGTATTAAACTCAATTATCATGTTCCCATCTTTGAAAATATGGGCGTTGTTGTAGCTGGGCCACACCCAAACTATAGGTGTGCTTGTGCCTAGAGCCTCCCTTGTTAAAATTTTTAGAAATCACCACTGTTTCCAATTATATGCTAGTATTATGATTGCAAAGCGATGGGTACTTGAAGTTTCTATGGCTTCTAAATCGCAAAGGTGGTAGAATAGTGTAGTATCCATGCATGCAACAGTATACTTGCTTGACATGCCTGCAATATAGCATAATAGCTGGTAGGGGCGTGCTGAGTTAAGGGCTGTGCGGGTTGGTCAACTTCTACTTCATGCTGAAGCTGAATGTCATAATTTATCTTGTCAGTAATTCTTTGATTTGTCGGCAAAGACTGAGATCAACACTTGTCGGCAATTTTTTGAGATTTATCAGCCTATCATTGAACGTTCTCTGCTACACCCCCATTCAATAGTCCTTCGGCACTCCGCCTTCCGCAAGATTATATAATTGTAGAGTATTTGCCGCATTAGCATCAGCATGCCTTCCTGAATAGGTTGAAGACAACAGCAATGCAACCTTATTTGACTAATGTCCAAATAAGATTACATACATAGCAAAGGTTGATAGTCTTCAGTGTTAACTCATAATGGAAATGGATGTGCTGCAAAAAACAAAAGCAGTACTTACTTGGATCCAAAGAAAAGAAAGAGAATACGATCCGTCTGCCTTACATAACCATCATTAATTGGACTTTCCACTTCTTGCCACACAAACTGTAAATGCATTGGTCCAACTTCAACTCCATATTGCCCAATTATGTAAACCATGTTGTTGTCAATTGCATATACCTTGTGATTATGACTACGGAACAATACATCAGCATTGTTTGGGCATGGTCTTCGGTAGTAGAATGGTGGTAGCTTCCACTCAGGCAACTCAAAAACCTTATTTCTACTAACAAATCCAAAATTTTGACTTGCAAATTTGCCTCTGGTAACAATGCTCTTTTGCCTTGTGTTTGTAGATTTCTTTCGGTCTGCAGTCAAATTTTTGGATGGAAGTGATGGTGCACTTTCTTTCAAGAACTTGCTTGACAGACGTGGTTTTGTAGAATGGTGGCTAAACATCGGTTTGGTATTTAGTACAGTTGATGTCGAAATTGTGGAAGCTAACTTTTGGTCTTGTAACTGGTTGACCATAGTATGAGCAAAAGTGACTTCTTTAGATCTAACCATTTCTGTAGACAGCTTTCCAGTTGAATGGGGCTCTTGAAATATCTGCTGTCCATTATCAATGAGATTGGGTTGGACCCGATTAGATGAAAAAATAACCAAACTCGGTATGGGTTGGTTACTTCTCCCTATCGTCCTCGTCATAGGTGCATATGTCAATTTTCCAATGTGAGTAAATACCCTATGTCCTTTCTCCATCCTTCTGTAATCCAGAGGATTATTTCTATCTCTTACGCTTTCGACTATTTGCTTTTGATTTGCTCTAATCAAATTCTGTTGAACCGATGCCTTTATTTTCTCAAGATCATTTTGCAACTGAATAGCTTGCTCATTAGGAACTTCAGTAAAGATACCTTCTTTGAAAACATTTTCTCTTTGTACCCCTCTGGCTAATTTTCTTGCAAGCAGCCTGGCACCATATTCAAAGGCATCTTTGAAAAAGAAAACATCATGTTCATTTGGCTCAGCAACTGTTTGTGTAGATCTGCTATCAGGTCTCTTCAGTAATTTTAGCTGTTTTTCAATCATTACGCTGGTTTCTCTGCCTCTTTCTTCAGGGGATCTCAATGTGTTTTTCCTTTGCGTACTCTGAACTATTGAATTCTCTGGAAGTGAATCAAGTGTTTGAAGCTTTTTTTGAAAACTTTGACCTTGTTGGGTGAAGAAGAATGGTAATTTTTGTACGCTTTTGAGAATTGCTCGGGTTTTTCCTACTTTATTGCCATTCCGAGCTGGAGAATTTCTTCTAAGTGATAGTTCTATTTCGAGTTGGTTAGGAGATGTCTCTTCGGAAAGATCTGGTTGTGTGGAAGAAGACTTCAGTTGTGCTTTAAGCTGATTCTTTGATAATCTGTTTGTTTGAATAGATACAACTTTTTGAGTGGAATTACCCCTTGGCTTTTGTTTCTGCATTCTGTGAGCTATATTCCGAGAAAGCTTTTTGTTCTTAGATGTATATTTTGCTGTTCTATTTATCCTTTTTTTGCTACCCCCTCCGATGGCTTTAACTCCAGCATTATTTGAGTCTTCAATAATATCTCGATCTGTTAATAACCCATTAGTATTGCCCAAATCATCTTCGGAATGTATCAGTCTTTGATCAGAATCCATTGAGTATCGCTGCAGATTTTTTTTTGGGAAATCCATCATAGAGAACATTTTATGCCCACTTTCATTTTGTACTCCATTGCTCTTTGAAGACTGAAATCGAATTCATATAATCTTGTCAACTGATAAAATGAATTGATAAATAATGTGCACAGTCTAATGAAGTCACCAATATAAATCTATTATTGTTCAGCTCAATACAAACGGAAACATGAACTTTTGCTCTCAGGGCATAAAAATGTTACTTTCTATGTAAGCATACTTTCAGATAGTTTTGAATGTCCCAAAGGAGCTCTTTATAGGTAAAACTAACATGATTCTTGTTTCTTTCACTCCTACGGCTGGCTTTCATATATCGCAATTCAATTTTTATATATCCTATTTCGTCGGAACTCGCCGGCCTTCTGGGTCAAATAAGAAATATGATAATTCTGACATATGAAATCGGACACTTTAAATGAAAACCGCATGTCCTAATTGATCATGATTCATCCTAATTCGTCGGAATTCATCCCTAGGAATCAAAAAAATTTGTTTAGGCTGGTTTTCATATCATCTTAATTGGTCCTAATTCGTTGGAGTTCATGAACTACCATCTCTCAAACATATGAAAATCGGGAATCCTAATTCAATCGTAATTCGTCGGATTTCTAAACAAACTCGGTTTTTATATATATCGCAAATCATCCCATTTCATCGGAATTCATTTGCAAATAAAATGATATGTTGGTCAAACCAGGGCAATTCATCGAATTGCTTCCTGGGGGCAAAGATGTCGCTACCAGAGGTGCTATGTGGAGAAGGCTGGGGGCAGGGATGGCATTAGCAGGGTGCTTGGGGGGCTAGAGGTCCTTCGTAGACACCTAAATTTCTAAAGGTTTCTTTTTATTTTCTGCACTTCCAATAATTCTCTTTCTTCAACCTATCTTTTAAAATCTCGCGATGAACCATTGTATATTACTGGGTAGTAACGAATAATTTCCATCAATTTCTTCATCTCCACTGCCATCTCGAAATGTGTTTGTTCATATTGCGTGGTAAACCACTTAAGACTAAGGCTCAGCTAATCATAATGAGACTTCTCTATTGCAGTTGACCCTAATTGTTGGAATTCAGTTTTCAGATAAAATGTCGATCGTGATTCGTCCCATTTCTATGGATGAAACAAAGTTTCTTGATTCTTTGGGATGAATTCCAACGAATTAGGATGATCTACAATCGATTAGGATGTGCGGTTTTCATTTAAAGTCTTCGATTTTCATATATGGGAAATATCGTATTTCATATTTGAAGAGAAATCCGATCAATTCCGACGAATTAGCATATATGAAAACGGAATTGCGATACATCAAAACCAGCCTTCACAACCGTAGAGCTGGAACAAATTACGATGGATATTTTCTATGAAAACCCCATAAGCCGTTTTCGTGATGACATAACACGCCTTTGGGGAGGAATCAAAAAGAGGCTATTGGTGTTCAAACTAGAAAATGTCAACAGAAACTTATACGTGAGTTGCCACAGATTTTCAAAAAAGGCCTATTTTTACATACAGCTTTGAAGAAAATAAATGAAAGAGACGATCCTGCACATTAGCTCATAAATGTGAAGAAAAACCAGTTCATTTGGTAGTCAGTGTGCTGCCCTTCGATGATATATCAACAAATGCTATGAGGCATTGCGGCCTAAATATCTTTTCACTTTTCAGTGATGAAGCTGGAGGTGTTCAAATTCTTCAACTAGCTAAAAAGGAAAGGCGAGGCGAATCGCTTATAAATAGAAAACTAAAGGTGCTTTTTGATCAAAATTTTCTAAATATTTTGAATTTACAAGCAATCGCAACCACCAATATTTGCATTCTTGCCCAGACTGTGGTGTCAGCTGGATATTTGACCCCTTCACTTTATTTGGCTCCATAGCCCTAAGTATTTTTTATGGAAAATATGAGGTCCACATTTACTCTCCCACCCCCAACTATGATTCCTAAACAGAGGTCATGGACTTGGAGAGAAAACAACTGACTCAAATCATTTGAATACAGTTAAGCCATTAATAGAAGTGCACACCAATGTATCTAACATATTAGGACCAATTAAGATGATATGGAAACCAGCCTAAACAAATTTTTTTGATTCCTAGGGATGAATTCTGACGAATTAGGATGAATCATGATCAATTAGGATATGCGGTTTTCATTTAAAGTGTCCGATTTCATATGTCGGAATTATCATATTTCTTATTTGACCCAAAAGTCCGGCGAGTTCCGACGAAGTCTTGCTTCCTCTGCAACGGCATGTTACGAAAAGGATGGAAAAATGTATTTGACATGCGCAAATAGTGCGCAGCGTCTAGCATGGATAAGATAATGGATAACGGCAGCAATAAATCCTCTGAATGTAAAGGAGTTCCTCAACATATTTCCATAATGTTTCTACTTAACTCAAGATTTACCAACTCATTTCAACATTTTCTTCACTGCAAAATATGTCTACTGCCTGACACATTTGATATTTAGTGGAATATTGGGGAATGAAGTAGAATTATTTTTCACAAATCAGAAGTTGTGGTCTCTAATAGTATGTTTGAAGCAGCCTTTGTCAAATATTAACCATTAAACCCTTCTGCACCAGTTTTTTTACAATTTACAATAAAAATTTAACAAGTTTGGGTCTACTTTAATCAAATTTCCAATACTTTCAATATAAACTGTATGCAGGAGAGGTTGTATAATGGCAACAGAGAATTAAATTTTACTCAATATTTTGACATTGGCTACCCGCATGGATTATCACAGCTAAGTTGTTCCAGCATTGTACTTTGCTGTATATATAGTGGCAAGTCTGGGAAAAATTGTAAAACTTTGCTATTTGTATATAAAGTTAGGTAAAATTTGCAATATTTTCTCTATATGTGGTATGTTGAAAGGAGGCTGTATAGTTACAACAGAAAATTGAACTTTACTTAAAGGTTTGACTTTGGCCACAAAAAGGGATTATCATAGCTAGGTTGTATAAACATTGCACTCTACTGTATATATAGCAGCAAGTCTTGGCACTATATATACAGTAAATTACAATGCTTGAAAAAACCTAGCTATGATAATCCCTTTTTGTAGCTAATGTCAAACTTTTAAGTAAAGTTCAATTTTCTGTTGTCACTATACACCCTCCTTTCAATATGCCGCGTATAGAAAATACTACAAATTTGACCTAACTTAAGATACAAATAGCAAAGTTTTGCAAATTTACCCACCTATACAGTAGCGTACAATGCTCGAGAAAGCTATCGATGATAATCCTGTATATTTGCAAATGTCAACATTTGGAGTAGAATGCATATATTTGAGTTGAGGTAAACAATTGATCGGCATC
Organism: Cassiopea xamachana; assembly: GCA_900291935.2. Classification (NCBI taxonomy): domain Eukaryota; kingdom Metazoa; phylum Cnidaria; class Scyphozoa; order Rhizostomeae; family Cassiopeidae; genus Cassiopea; species Cassiopea xamachana. The sequence goes on from OLMO02000275.1 coordinate 12,906,755, forward strand.
TCTTAAGTTCCAGCACAAGCTGTGTACTGCTTCACGAAAAGCAACTAAACATTCTATGTAATAAAAGTTATTTAGGATAATGTAACTGGAACTAATAAGCCCAGATCCATACTAAAAAGGTGCTCTAGTAAAAGGTATTTGCTAAAGTGATCACAAGTTTTGCTCCGCTGTAAGTGTCCATTTCAATGACTACTAAAGTACTGTAGTAATGTTCTCGAGTGCGAAAATTTCGCTGAAACTGCAACCATTCATAAAAAATAATGGATATGTTTGCTTAACAATGCTGCAATCTCAATTACCCTACTGCAATGAAATATCATATCATCATGTAACTCTGATTTATATATACTTTCGTGCGAACCTATCCAGTATTGCGTTCTATCTAGAAGTCACACCTTCCCACAGTTACAGCTTGCCAATTTGTCTGAAATATTTTTCCATCCTGTTCGTGTTACGTCATCTTAAAAATGGCTTATTCCGACAATTAGGATCAATTGCGGCAAAGAAGTTTCATTTCGATGAAGTAATCATCCAGTACTTACAACGCCATACGATTGCAATACATGTGGATTACATGTAGGGCATTGCTTGCATCTTCTAGAGATTCTAGAAATGCAAGTTTTTTCATAAGAATCCACTTTATAAGCACCCTTATGCTAGACACACTAAATTTAAGAAACTTTTACTACAAAGAAAGAGCTAAGTAACTTTGAAAAATAGCACATTGAAGCTGCACCAAAACAATGCGAATATGACATTGCTTTAGGATTTAACTCACACTGACTCATTTTCTTTGTTCTCGGAAGTTTTAACTCGCACTGGCGCAGTTTGTTTGCTACATTTATGCTCTGCGTATGGTTTCAAAGCAATTTAGTTCGGTAAATTAAGGAAGCTTTAAGAATCGTTTAGAACTAAAATGAGGCTAAAAATTAAGGAACTTTTAGTAGTATTAGGCCTTGAGCTAGTTTTCTTATAACAAAAAAAACGTGCACGCTGAGAAAAGGAATTTGTTGAAAAGCAGCATCAAAACGGGATACGGATCGAGCTACAAGGCGTTAGAAGCAGCTCATGTGCTATAGTAATTGCCAGATTTCCCGCTACCTGAAACTTGTCATTTACCAAACCAAATAATTCTTATAACTTTTAGCTCTCTGTACTTTATTACACCGCAGGTATGAGGTCCTTACGAATGTTATTGATCGTTCCCCATGGCGACTAATATGATACATCATATGATTAGAAATTCCAATGAATTGCGATATATGAAAACCGGCTATGTTTAGAAATTCGACTATGTGCGATTGAATTAGGATTCCCGGCTTTCCTATGTTTGAGAGATCGCAATTCGTGAATTAGGATAAATTGCAATATATGTAGACCAGCCTTTACAGAGGCAAGATCTTTTCCCTTATGCACTAATGGGCTAAATCGCGCGTTGCCTCTACAAGGTGACTTTATAATTTTGAAATGTATGTTCACTAATAAAGACGTGTCCATTATCAATACTTTTGGGAATTTTAAGAATAAGAGTAATAACGAATATTTTACACGACAAATCGGAGAAAATAACCAGATTCATAAGATTTTTTAATCATCGAGCACTGTAGCTGAGCAAATTTACTGTGTAGCTATTGGTTCTCGGTAAAGACACGCCTTTGCTAATATTGTGATGTGTGCTTTATAGGACTTTCTTTCTCATTGTCTGCATGACTATAAGCCTCTCCCTTACCTTGAATTTGTCGCTGATACTTTCTGTATATTTGAAAGCAATACCTAGGTTGAATGTTTTTACAGTACACTTGGGGCCCAAAAGTATTGCACAGGTTGTTTGAATGGCTGCCAATGACTCAAGACTTTTCACAGGTTGTACACAACCATGTGTTCTACTTCATTATGATAAATTCTGTATGACTACGATTTTGGCGGCAAAATACAGGTAAATGTGCTAGCATGAGCTTTCAAGAACAATGAACTAACACTGTCATCTCTCCGAGGTTGATTGGGAGGTTGATTCAGACTTCTCCGAGGTTGATTGGGAGGCCCTTGGAGCAAGTGCTGAAGACATCGATGATACAGTGAACAAGTGGACTCAATTTTTTGGCTCATTCTAGAGGAACATGCACCTACTCTAAGTTGACGTGTGTCTGATAGATACACTCCTTGGCTAGATGCGGAATATTTCAAATTAGCAAAAAAGCAGGGATAAACTAAAAACTCAAGCTCTGAAAAGACATTCAAAATTGTTGATGGAATCCTATAGGCAAATTCGTTATAGTTTAAAAAACTTAAATAGACAACTTCAACGTGAATATTTCTCCAAAACAGTCATGCAGTTTCAAGGTGACCTCAAGAAAACTTGGAAAACCATGAACCAAGTTATAAACAGAAATTCGAACACTACAGTTGTTCCAGATCTTACTATAAACGACCAAGCAGTAAATAGCAACAAAGAATTGCATCATCTATGAATGAGTACTTCTATAATATTGGGATAAAGCTCAGCGAGCCAATTCCTAAAGTAACAAATCCACTATTGACTGATCTATGCATGTTCGAAACTCCTCCGCTAAGTTTATTTCTACCATCATGGCAGAAAAATTATCGTCAACTTTAAGCAAGATGAAGAAAGCGTATGGTCCAGGCCACGGTGGTATTACGAGCTTTTATTTGAAGATTGCTTTGCCAGTTGTTGGTAGGTCCTTGTGTGATCTTTTTAACAAATCGTTGTCCACGGGAAACTTTCCGATTGAGTAGAAATTATTGCGTACTGCACCCATGTTAAAAAGTGATGCAAGAGATGACAGGTCGAATTATCGACCAATGTCAGTTCTTCCTTTCATATCTAGACTATTTGATATGTTTATCTTTAATCAGTTTTATGAATAGCTGAACGCAAATCAATCCTTGTACCAATATCAGTTTGGTATTCGACTCTTACTTTCGGTTGCTACAGCTCTATTGGGTGGCACTAATCATTTATACCTCAATATAGATAAAGGAAAATACATTGGTTTGATTTTCTTTGACCTGAAGAAAGCCTTTGATACGGTTGACCACGAGATCCTGTTAAAAATAAAAAATGTATGGAGTGGCTAGTCCGGAACCTGACTGGTTTACATCTTATTTGGAAAATCGTAAACAATTTTGCAGGATAGGTGACACTTCCTCTGATGTGAAGAGAATAATTTGTGTCGTTCCCAAGGCTCCTGTCTTGGTCCACTCTTGTTCCTGATTTAAATTAATGATCTGCCTTTTTTTCTGCAAAAATCTCATGTCAGCATACATGCCGATAACACGGCTATCTCGCTCTCTTCAAAAAGCATTGATGACTTACATAATGGCCTAAAGTTGGATCTTTTGAAATTACAGGATTGGCTGTATGCTAACAAGCTGTATATGAACGTTGTGAAAACACAGTCACTTATTATAGGTTCCGGCCCTAGCATCCGTGGTATCGAAGGACAGACTGATGCTTAACCATCTTTCTCAATAGGCGATCATGCAATTGAAATGATTACCGATAGAAAGTATCTAGATCTTCAGATAGATAGTCAACTACAATGGTACAAACATATCGACACGATCAAGACCAAAGCTAATCGACCCCTTGGACTTATAAGTATGCTAAGAAATATCTTCCTTCTGATGTGCTTATCGAAATGTATAGAGGAATTGTCGATCCCCATTTGAATTACTGTTGCTCCGTCTGGAGCTGCTGTAGTGAATCCAAAGTTAGCGCTTTGCAAAAAATCCAAAATAGAGCTGCAAGAATTTTAACAAATAGCCCATATGTTGCTTCTGCTGCTCCACTAACTCAGAAATTTGGTTGCTCAACTATCAATACACTTGTAAAAAAAGAGACCGCCACGTTGATTTACATGCCTCTGAATTCACTTGCCTCTGACTATTTGAGAAATTTATTCATAAAATTTTCAGATGATAGAGAATAGTTTCTCCGCTCATCAGATACTGATGTTAGGATACCGTTACTGAAAACGATTAATGGCCAAAAAGTGTTTTCTTTTGCGGTGCAAAGCTCTGGAATAGTTTAGAAAGAGAAACATGATTGGCACCCTACCTGCAAATAGTCAAAGAACAGCTATTGAAGGGGCTAGAACCTTAAATTTATTTCTACTTTCTTTTTATAGATTTTGTATCATATTGTTTTATATTGTAAATTAGATTTATTAATGTTCTGTTTCTTCTTAGTATTAGTTTTTCCTTTTAAACAGGTCTGTTTGAAAAACTTATTATATGAAACTTATAGCCTGTATACATATTTTACAATGGAATAATGAATGAAATCTCTCTTACTTTTCAAATCGTTCGCAGAGAAGTGTGCCCTGGTCAAACGAATTGTCTTGTGAAGAGCAACTTCTTTTCAAGAAATTGAGGGAAAATAGTCTTTTTTGCTTGGAAGTAGCAAGGTTCTTACGTAATAATGCTTAACTGAGAGTCTACCGAAACTTCGGAGACACTGGTTATCTTCATTTTGAAACAAAACACTGGCCCTTCAAAAAGTATAGTTGAAGATGCTGCGAGAATTCTATGCAAGGTTGTCAAAAGGTTCAGAGGTTCAGAAGTAAAAACTTTGAGTTCCTTTTAAATGAGGAATTAATGCCATCTTCGACCAAAACTCTATCCGGCAGCTTGCTAGAGCCGGGCGCACACTAGAGCTTCCTACTCAGCAGAATGTCATTCGTGCCCGCAACCTCAGCAGCAGACTCCAGTGTGCGTTGAGCATTTTAGAGCTTTTGCGTCATTCGTGCCTGCTGCCAAAAACATTCAATATTTTGAATAATTTCCGCCACGAATGACGATCTGCTTCAAGTGTGCGCTGAGCAAAAGGAGAAAGCTTACGAAAACTCGGCACTGTGTGCGCCTGACTGAAGGTACATTCCTCTCAAACATTGTAAAATATCTCTCAAAAAGGGTGACAAACATTTTTATCGCAAAAGCACAGAAGCTACTGATTACAGTGTAGTAGGATGCTTGGTTACAGGACGCCAGGCCAATTGTAAGTAGTTTTCTTTTCAAGCAAATACTGCATTGGCTTAAAAGTGACAGTAAAGGGCATTTTGCTTGATATTCACCTGAAGAAATATACCAGACAAAGATTTTTCTGCTTTCTTTTATGAATGCAGACTCTCCCATATTTTGGAGGTGCATTGGACCTAATGGCAATATTTAATTGATAGAATGCAAGGGTAAATTTCGTAAGATTGAATACATAGGCATTCTCCAAGAAAACGATTTCGAATCATCTGCTCAAATGTTTTGAAAATAATATAGGTTATTTTGTCTTTCAGATGATAATGCTTTCCCGTGTCAAACTACAAAAGCAAAAATATACAGCAACCTGGGTGGTATTGTTGTGTTTCAATAGACAAGCAATTATTATAACTTAACTGATGTGAGAAATGAATGATTTCAATTATAGGAACTAAAATAATTTCCTTGGTTCTCTGACGAGTTTATTGCTTGCCTGTTGACAAAATTCCAGAATTTCCTCTGAATTCCATTGAAAAGCTATTCTAACCAATTCAAATTCGCATTAACGAAGTTGCAACATGAAAATCTTACCATAAAATATTGATATATTGCAGTTTTCCAAAGTCACTCAACGGCTCCTTTATAATATTTTTGTAATTAATTCAGTTTTCGACCAATACTTGTTTCAATTGTTAAAAATGGACAGATCGCCGATACGACACGACTTGATTTGTGCATCATCTTTACTTTGAATGCTTGTCACCTGTTCAGTACAAGGAGAACCTTACAAATGTCTTGATAGATCGTGCTGAACATAGTTGCTCGTCATATCTTTTGTTTCATGAACAAGTTAAAGTACTAATCCTTTTCATGTTTGTCTTGTAAATCAAGCATCATAAAACTTGTTTGTTTGAAAGGTAGTATATTGAAATTATTGCTGAAGTTCTTAGGAAATTTCTCAATGTGATTACTTTTATACTGTAGTTACATTATTCCAATCTCAAGTTCATTTTATGTTTCAAAAATTGGTTCGGACTATTAATTGATTTCCGATTAATCCGCCTTTTCCCTTACTCTCCATTGATTGGGAAAATCTGGATTTTTCTCTATTAGTATGTCACATGTATCCTCAAGTTAGCTTTCATGCAACCATACATTTTCGTTCGATTGTTTGACTAAATAAAATAAGTATAGAGCAAATGAAATTGAGCAGAGAACAACATAAAAGCAAACTAGATGGTAGCAAATACCCCTTTTGATTGTTTGCCACAAAAAATTGAGCACCAAGCACAAGTTTTTGTTTGTGGTAGTTGGGATGCTTTGATTCTAAGGGCTGGTTCCCATATAATTTTAAAGAGTATTAAGAGAGTCGCAGAATATCTGAGACTGTCTGCATCAATCTCCCAATTGACCTGTTTCCATATAGTCTTGGGAGTCGTAGCGATCATAAGGAATCTACAAAGATCTGCAATGTGGGAAATTGTTCCAAGAATTGCCCACTGATTCAGAGTTGTGAATCTCTAGGTCAAGAGCTACGTGGATTGTGTTCTTATTGTTAGAAGAAATGTTGTTGTTCTTATTGGAAAGTGATGAGCGAATGATTAACTCTTAGCAATAGAGGTGACGCAGACTCTCTGCAACGATCAAAAATTTGTGTTTCCATACAATTGTAAGGGGTCTTAGGATACGTTTACACGGGGTCTGCTGAATATTTGAGCGGCCGAATATTAGGCCAGTTAAGCAGCCGACCAGAAAAAGGCAGCTTAGGAATTGCGTTTACACGGGGTCGGTCAGTCAAGTTTATGACATGCGCAGAGGACGAACTGTGGCAAATCTATTGTAAACAAAGGTAGAATCCTTCTCACTTCCTCTCATTCAATCAGACGAGTTTGCAAACGTAAGAAACTGGCGTACAAAAGAAAAAGAAAGTGAAATGAATTTTATTTGGGCTTATGATGGAAGTTATCTGAGAGTATAGTAACCATCGAAGCAATACCTACTACATTTTCTATTACATTCAAAACCGACATCAGTGTTTAACTTAATCTTCAAAATCATTCAACCATGCTTTTATTTATCCATTAAAGGCTGAGAAACGTAAAATGGCAAACCATTAATAACTTTCTTGGAGAGAAAAGTCATTTTAAAAAATCTACCATTTACTAAATGTCTCTTAATCGCATATTCCAAAAGTAAAACTTGAATTCTCTAAGAAAGCATTTCAATATACTGGAATTAGGGCCTGTAATGATATTCCAAATAATATAAGAAAACTGTCATCGCAAAGTCTGTTTAAAAGCCATCTAAGAAGACATTTGATGAGCAATGAAAACGAATATATGCCCCCCCCCAAAAGAACGATTCCCTGTAAGATCAGCGGTTTTATTTCTGTGTTATTTTAATTTTAATTTAATTGTATGTAATTAAGTTTATATGTATATGTATGCTGAAGGCATATCGCAATAATTAAATTAATTTTTAAAAAATATATTGACACCTTTTTTGTGGTACCGTGCAACTATTCGGCCGGCCAAAGCCTTTCACATCGGCCCGTTGACGTACTGGACCGGCCAAGATCCAAAGATGGTCGCTTTTCTAAGCGGCCGAATGTTTGTATGCCTAAGCGAGCAGTCATTAAGTGTGACAGGTACCGGGGCGGAAGCAAATCAGTGTAAGTACCAAAAATTTTCATACCCCATAAAAATATGGAAAAAGATTTCCCAACCCCACAATGACATGCAAAAATTTTTCATACCCCCACGTATCAAAATTTATTCCTCTGCAAAAACCACTTGGAGGGTAGCATAGTAGGTGTAGGGTACAGGGACGTGCCATTATTTAAGGGTACCCTTTTCCTGAAAAGTGTGGATTTTTGGGATTCATTTTCTGAAACTTGTGCGGAATTATGGGCACCAGCTTAAGAAACATGCAGAATTGCGAGTAAAATTGTGGGAAAATATTACAAAATCGTCATGTTGGACACCCGGCACTATCAAACTGACTACCCAGCTAGAAATGAAATCTTTAGACCAACCAAGGCTGCTCCTCAAACATATAGTTAGAATCTGATCTATTCTCACCATTAACTGAGCCCAAAATATATAATTGATTCTCAGATTTATGTTGCAAGCAGAGAAAATAGCATCTGGTGATCACTACTAAAGCAATAGAAAGTACATAGGTTCCTTTCTTGCTATATAAAGGAATTGAAATAAGGAGCACACTAGAACAAGCAGAAAAGCAATTGGCAGTAACAAAACACTTTGAAGTAACCAAAATTGTGCTTCAAACATATGGCTAGATTTTACCCTATTCTTTGAACAATACGTATGTGATTCCATGATTTCTCTTGAAACCAGTGGAATTGCAGGTACCCTTCACTATAACAACAATTGATATTTAATTGGATTGCAAAGTTAGACTTCTCACTGTCATCGTGCTACTTATTGGAACAAATTTTGACGAATTGCTTACAAGTCTGTAACAATGGCAAAGTTGTAAAAGAACGCATATGCTTTAAGCTTTTGAGTTATACTTGCTACAATTTTGTGACTACACCACTGATCATGATAATTGACCTAGTCCATTCAATTTTGCGTAAAATGGCAAGCTCTAGCCCATGTCTGTGCTATTCAATCTCCAGTGAGCTGGCCATATACTGTACTTTTCATTTACTTCCCTAGCTCAAACCGCCATTGAAATTGATCCTTTTATTGAATGAATAGCAGTTTCTCGCTATATTGTTGTAAACCCACTTCTGTGAGCACAGATTTCTTCCACATCTACCACTCGTTTATTTTGGTCTAATTACGCGTGAATGGAAGCGAGGCTCCCAAATCCTAAAAGAATGGGCACTTGCCTTGCAAGGGTTTCCAGTTGGGACCCGTATCTATCCAAGTATCGGTAAGGAAATGTATTGAATTGTTATTTCCTTTTCCTTATGCAAGTGATGATCTGCCTCCCCCATACAGTTGCTGGGTGAACTTCAGTATTACAGATAACTTTCTCCAATTGAAGTGCAAGTCATGCAAAGTATAACACACTTAAAACTTCTTTTTTCAACATCATATTTATTGTGAACAAGGTTTAATTTGTATTGGCCAATTGGCATTCCTTCTTTGCATCATGATTTGCTGGAAATGGAAGCATCTTAGGATTTAATGAGGATTTTTTCATGTTAATGTGCAAGTTAGTATGAATTATCGGTGTGAAGATTGTCATAACACATGCAGAATGTGAAGAGTATCTACATCCTTGAGTTCGAAGTTGACTATGGGGCTTTTTTGCTACAAACTGACTTGGATTACACTCTGGACCATCAATGTGATCAATTAAGATAACGTTTCCTGCATTAAATACCAGTTTAGTGGCATCATGTAGAGTGAAGATTACAAAGAGCCAGTGGAATTTTAGAGGCAAATGCACTGTATCTCTTGATTTGTTTGCGTGGGGTAAGAGGAAATCTCAACAGGACCAAAGATTTTCCAGAAGCTGTTATAACACTGTGTAATGCAAATTTGGAGTTTGATCATTAGTCTCAACTTTCAAAAACTCTGAGCTAGAGCCGGATGCTATTGATGACACCGTTTTTGGAAACATGAATATCAAATGGAGTGCAAACACACAGAGTTGGAGCAAATGGCTTAACTGCCAAAGTAAGTATGGCGGAACATTTAGCGGAATACTGAGTCAGGCATTATAGCTGTTGGCATTTGTAGGTCCCACAGGAGAAGAACCATAAGCAACCACTTGCAGTAGTTAGATAGGATGATACAATAGCAACTTTGATCAGATGCCTATCAGGCACAAGGCCAATGAGATAGCACTATCTTTGTTGTTGCATTACAGCACAGTTATTGCACTGTCTTGTATTTGGTATTGTATAGGATTGTTATATTGTGAGTTGCTGATTGGGCTCCCTTTATGCACTTGGATCTGGGTTGTTGAACAAATAAATTATGTGCAGCATTGAAATTTTCAGCAAAGGGCATGCAGTTTTTTCAGGCATCTAGAGATTTTCTCTATGAAATATGGCTTTTGCTTTTATCATATTTGCAGATTATAGGTATCATTTTTCATAAATGTGTAGAATAATGGGTTACATTTTTTTCATATATGGGCGGAAATATGGGTCCAATTTCCACAAATATGGGCTTAATCACTGGTCCAACTTTTGAATCAGAGTAGCACATACCCATCCAAACTAGGTTTAGTTACCCACCCCCTGAGGCAAAATATCCTTGTTAACTAGAAGTTTCTTAACCTACAGGCAGGAAACAACCTTAATGATAGAGGATTTTGATTTAGAACAATTGTAGAACTGTGGAGCTTAATAAACACTATCATTGTGCAGTTTATGAAAGAATCTGCAAAGAAGCTTTTCATTTTCATACCACCACATATTTTTCAGACAAGCTTTTGAGCCCCCACAAATATTCTTCAAAATATTTCATGCCCCTGCAAGTTTGCTTCCACCCCGGCACTTGTCAAACTTATTGACTGCTCACGAAGTGACCTAATTTGTGGTCGGTTAGCAGGCTCCTTGTGAACACTACGCCTAAGTGGCCAAATATTTGACCGACCAAATATTCGGTTGGCCCCGTGTAACGCTTCTTTAAGCTGTCTTTATCAGGCGTAAAAGTTAAACATGTTCCATTTTTGTCAACTGACCTGAAGACTCTCTGCGGCTGTTAGCGATAGTCGCCGGTTGGTGTTTCCATACAATCTTAAGGAGTTAAAGAGAGTTGCAGACATTCTGCGATTCTCTTAAGACTCCTTAAGATTATATGAAAACCAGCCCTATGCTCCTACTGCGATTGCAAAAAGAAGTAGTTAGCAAAACATGTATTAAGTGCTATGTTTTAAGGATTCAAAATGTGCAATAAAAACGAGCAGAAGATAATGTGATATTTGCCAAGACGGTGTAAAGTCATGCTCTTGGGTGGTATGCGCAAGAAATGCTTGCAAGCAGGATGAAGGAATGGGTATGTGGGGGCTTAGGGGAAGGATAATGCTAGGGAGTCAGCCCTTTACATTGGCTATAGATGTGGCTATCGCTTATTTCAGCGCCATAAAGGTATTAGAAAGGACATAGGGTTTGAACGATTCCTGTTTTATTCCAAGACTGGTGACAAGAGCTTTTGGTAATTTCATATCTTATTGAGTCATATTGTTGCAAAAGGCAGGAATGGGTTGCAGTTGAAGATTCTTCTTTTCAACTGCAATGCATGATCGATTGAAAACTTATTCATTGCATATTCAGACCTTTTATCACGAACAGATCCACTCTATCACTGCACAAAGGGACTGTCACTGCACCTCGGTTGCCGAGTGTGGAATTTCGATGAAGTGTTTTAGGATACACTGATGGAACATATCGATGTAAAATTCCACTTATGTTGCCAAAATTATGTTCGATATCATAGATAGGATAGGACGCATTTTGTATCCAAAGGTTGAAGAAATCGTACGATTTGCAGAAAAAGGGCAAGAATTGCCGAAAAACTCTTTCCAAGGGAGGTATGAAATCCTCCATACATCTCTTTCGATATGACCCTTGGTTCAACTTTCAAGAGACAGTTGCAAGTATCACTGCAGAGATTCTATAGATATCGCATTGATTTCAATTTCAACTAGCAACTAACTTTCAACTCTTAGCTCGCATATGATTTTGGATCTGCTCGCAGCTAGAGCCTTACCAGGTCAAGCTACACGCATAGGGACGGATCCAGACCGCCTTACACGCCTTACATAAGGCAGTCAAAATTTTGAGTTTATTACTGTCAAACTTTTAAGATTTTCTGTCAAATTACATAAACATAGGCACACTGCTTGCTGATAATACTATTTGCATTTCGTACAGGTAATATTTTCACCTTTCCTCGCCATGAAAGAGGCCGTGGCCTCTCAAACAAAAGGGTCAATTGTACGGAATCAAAATACATTGTGCTTCAAAAGTATTTGTTTGTAAAAGTGTCATTTATTGTTATGCAGTGCTCCACAACAATCGTAAGGCGCTGGAGAACAATTGTAAGGCGTTCTGAAAAAATGGGTAGGCGTTATGATGCTATTGTGCTGCATCTCAAACTTTACAAAATAGTTCGGGTATTTTGTGAAGTGCAAATATTGCTCTAAGCTATAGGGGAGAGATGTGATTGTAGAAATGTCAAAAATTGTTTAGGGTTTAAGCCTGCCGCCACTGCTACTACGGTATTCCGCAGGCAGTTTATTCCTTATGTGAACAATTTGCCCCCGGCAGCCGGCGGCCGCCTGCAGTACCTTGAAGAAAGTTGAGTTTTGCGCAACTTTCGCGGCTATTAAGGTACCGCCGGCAAGGCAAAAATCTAATGTGAACACCGTGCCTGTGGTTGCCTGCGGTTGCCTGCGGTATCTATTGTATGCAAACAGTCATGTCACGATGGTTGACCAATAAATACTTAACAATTTAACAGTCTCGTTTCATCTTTCGTGTGTTCCTAAAAAGTAAGATGGATTTAGCAACTGCTAGGCAAAGTATTGATGAGATGTATCCAGTACTACCCTGTAAGTTACGATAGACAATCATGTCGTATGCTTTGCTGAAATATTGGAGAACCTACATATTTTTCTTCGTGTCAACTTTTATGAGGTTAATTTTACAAATGCGCAGTAGGTCAAAATTAATCCACAGTGAGTTGCTACTAAAGTTGCATGTTAGAGCTGACGCGACATTTCTGGAGTGCTACGGCTTCCCGCGAGAAAACAACTGAAAACAACAACAACAACAATGAAGATTCAATAATGAGTGTTTGGCTACCGGCATGGTTGCCGCCAAAAGAATGTATTTGTGAACATATCACCTGAGGCAGCCTGCGGCACATGTACCAGCAGCAGTCGCCGGCAATTACGGCTATATGTGAACCAGGTTTTATTGTGTGGCACTCGGCAACAATGGTAAGGCACCTAATTTCAATGGTAAGGTGGTCTAGTGCCATAGTGCGATGCACGCAAATCACATAATAGAACAGAGGTCCTGTTTCTACTATCCAGAGCTTGGAATTCCTCGAGTTATAATACATGTCAACAAACATTGTGTTGAAAATCCTGTAAACAAAGTCAGCGTAGTAGAAACTATGCTGGTGCTTTGCCGGCTTTTGCCACATGTACAATTTGCAATTGAAGTCTAGTTGACTCAAAAGACGTAGCATATGGGTGCCGCGTGAAGTCAAGATGAAAGATACTTGTGAGGAAAAATACAGAGCACTGATGTAGATCGCTTTCCTAGCACATTAGCATTGTGTAGGATTGTTGCCCCAATGTAGAACGATGGACACGATAATGGTAGCCAGTTCCATCAGAAGAAAAGAATTTTTCCGCATCTTTTATGTTCTTTATAATTTTCATGTATTTGAAGAGCAGAGAAAAAATTTTATCTGCGTAGGTAAATTTTTTCTTCAGTAATATATGGGCCACCCATTTCATGCTCCAGCTCAGGAATTTTTATTTTAGCATAACTGCATTGTAATTTTTTTAAAACTTAAGCAAATGCTTTTTGGTATTAATTTTTGGCTGCATTAAATACATACCTTGTAGTACCCTTGTTTATTTATCTACAAAGACACTTATCGTCAATTCCTCTTACCAATCCTTCTATTTCTTTTGATCACGCCCAGTTACAGCCACGCCCTATTGTACCACACCCTTTTGAGGCAGTGACAATTTCTGCTGGATTCGCCCCTGACGCAGCTACAAGTAGGGAAGTTTATTCATTCATTCACAGCAGCGTGTACTGATTAGCTCTCAATTTCTGTAATAGTTAATTCTGTTTCGAAAATTCGCCATTTTGTCATTATCTGACTTGGCCATAATCCACATTAAAACTTTCTAAGAAAAAATGTTCAATTGAGAGACCTCAGGACTTCAAAAAGCCTGGAAACTATTGCTATACAACTGTTTTGAACCATTTTGAGGACTCTTGATGGTACATCTTTTCGATTTTGTGGTTTTAGAGTGGCCTGGGGGAACTTTAGCTAACGGAGAGGCTAATGTTGTACATGAAACATCAATCGATCGAGAAAAGGAATTTTCCCCACTCTTTACATAAAGTTAGGTGTAATTAAGCAACTTGTAAAGGCATATAATAAAAGAGAGTCTTTTCTCATATTTGCACCGGCCCTTTCCTTTTTTGGCAATGAAAAAGTCAAACAGGGAATCTTTGATGGACCAGATATCAGGACAATGGCAAAAGACTAGCAGTTTCTCCAAACGAGGACAGAAGTCGAAAGAGAAGCATTGAATGGATTCAGGAATGCTACCAAGAACTTTTTAGGAACTCGAGGGCCTAAACATTTTGCACAGATCATCGAAGAAATGCTAATTGTTTACAAAGATATGAAGTGCAACATGAGTACAAAATTGCAATTCTTGTATAGTCACCTTGATCAATTTCAAGACGAACAAGGAGAGAGATTGCATGAAGGCATTATGGCTATGGAAGAAATGTGGCAAGTCAGATGGACATAAAAATAATTGCAGACTATTATAAGCGTAGGAGGTGGGCGGCAGAGGGGGCTTTAGCCCGCCTCAGTTTGGCAGATCGTCTCATTCGAACAATTTTTTTAGAAGGAAATTACTTGTTGAGCAACTGTTTAACTAATTACAATGAAAGATGAACACAGAATAGACTTTTCGACACAAATCCGCAGTCCTTCAAGCATGGTACTCGCACAGGAGAAACAGCACTACTATTGGTGCAGCGAACCTCCTCAATGGTTGAATGAAAAAATACAGAATATAGGACTTTAAGCCCAATAGTAAGGAATGCTGTAGCTTATTTGATAATGATAGCTAGAATGCCTTTCTTGATGCTCATTCTTAATGCTTAGGAGACCAAAGGACATACAGAGTCAGTATGGTTGCTCTTGAAAGGAGGCTTGTGCAAGCCAGGGTGCATGCAATGCATGTATGTCCAAAAAATATTTCCTGCGTAGGTTAAGAGAAAAGCCTAAGGCTAGGGATGGGGGCTGTTTGGGGTTCATCTTCAAAGTAAGTTGGTTACCAGCAAGAAAGTTGCCAATGGGTCTTAATTGAACATAAATGATAAAAAAAATTGGGTCGCTACTCTAGGAAACTATTCTTACCTGGCTCTACCCGGAAGACTGCGTCATGCCAAACTGCAGAAAATTCACATTAGAACATTGGAATGTAGGTACTCATGTTAAAGATAATTTAATTCTAGTTCAAATTTTCTATCGTGTATTACTCAGAAAGGAAGTAGGAAGGGTATTTTTCTAGCTTGAAAGAGCTTAAGATTGCATTGTGAATCTATCCCCCTATTTGTGCATTTAACTGTTCTTTGTAAATTGAATTATGTACATAACAGAGAACAAATAAGCAATAGCAACTCGTCCAGTCTCCAAATCCCTAATAGTACACCCTCACCATGTGAAAACATATCGAAGGCCATAGGATCTTGATTGACACACAATCTAAGAGACATATTTATATGTATAAGCATAACCTATCCTAACAAATTCTGGCAGCAATCAGTTTCAACAGTGCGTGTCTTCGCACTTGTAGACTTAGCACTTCCTTTTTGCTATAACCCTCAGCTTGCAATTCCACCATCCTTTCATTCCAGTTCAGCTTCAGCTCTTAACTTCTCTCTGGCATATGCTCTCATATTATGGAAAGAGGCACTGTTTCTCTTCAATAAGTCACTGTATTTATACAAAATCCAGAAACAACCACAGCTCCAAGGCTGTGAATCAGTGGAGGGTCTTTGTATACCAATATCGGGCTTGTCAATTCTGCAAACATTTATTTTCGGTAAAACTCTGGTACATGTCTTAGAAATCGCAACTGAAGTATAAATATCAAGAGAAGAGCATCGTCGAGATACATGCCAGAGAGTTCTTTTCCTCTTTATTTAATTCAACATTCCATTAGTTCGACATACCATAAGATTAGATTTTATATTCCATTAGTTCGACATACCATAAGATTAGGACTGAGCCGATAGACATCATCGATGTTAATACGTCTCGAGACATTATGTCTCATCCTCAGTTAATATAAAAGTGGCAATAGGAAATTTTGTAGATAAATTAGGAAAACATCAAGAGGGAAAAACAAGTAGGAAATCAAGAAAGGTGAACTCACAGGGAGACCATAAGTGGGAAATGAACCATAAATGCCTAATTAGGAAATACCACCAAACAGCAAAAACACTCATAATGCCTAAATAAGGAAAGAATGAACTATTAAAACAAGGAAGCTAGGGTAAACAGGCTAATATTAACATAAATAAAGAATACGTGACTAACAACCTTAGGGAACTAAAATATGTCGAGTTGAATAAAGAGGAAAAGAACTCTCTGACATGTTTTTCGTCGTGGTTCTTCTCTTGAAATTTATAATTCAGCTGCGATTTCCAAGAAATTTTTCAATCTCAACAATAATTAAATGACGACAAGGCAGCAAACTCTATCCATATTCAGGGCATGCGAAAATTTTGACAAGAAACATCGAAAGTCTCGTCTGGACGTAAATTTCCTTCTAAGCTGCTTAGATCACGGGGTGGTTCCCAATTTTCTTCGGTTCAAGACCGCCAGTTAACATGTTAGACGCACAAACACCTATGATGCGTATAGAAGAATACTCCTTACGAAAGAGTTGCAGCTCAAACGTCAACATATGAAGACCATTAACAAAATTTTCTTTCTAACTGTCCATCTAATTATAAGCCTATATTTTATCGTAGATTTGCGGATGATACTTTTTGCATTTTTGAAAATCGCACTCAAGTTGAATGCCTTATTAATTATTTGAATCGCCACCCTCCTAATTTTCAATTTAAACATGAGCTTGAGGAAGATAATTCCTTACCATTTCTTGATATTCTGGTTACACATGTTGAGAATAGTTTCGCTACTAAGCTATATCGGAAGAAAACCTTCACTGGTTTATACACTCATTTTGATAATCTTTCACCGGTTCAGTATAAAATTAATCTCGTTTTTGTTCTTATCTATCGTGTTTTTCAAATTTGTTACATCAAACGGTCTCTACAACAAAATAGTTTTCCATCACAACCTATAGATCGTATTATTAAAAAGTTTCTTAATGAATAATATTTCGTTGATATAAAGCCCAGTGGTGTCTCTAAACTCCCTATATTCCTTTTTCTTTCCTATCTAGGTGTCCATAGTATACACCTCAAGAAGCGACTTACTGAATTTCTTGGTAAAATTTACCCCCATGTTGACTTTAAGATTGTTTTTTTGGGCTAATAAACCTATTGGTAGCCTTTTCCCCTCTAAAGATCGTGTCCCTAGTCACGTTTGCTTTTCTTTTGTTTAAAAGTTTACATGTAGTAGCTGCCAGGCTACTTACTATTGTAAAGCATCACGCCATTTCATTGTTTGCTGTAGAGAGCAGTTAGGGATTAATGAAAAACGTAACAGTGTAAAAGGCGCTTCGTCAGCCATTAGAGATCATATAAAAGACACTGTTCACAGTGCATCCTTAGACAACTTTTGTATTATCGATAAAACTAACAATGAACTTGATTTACTTATACATGAAAGTTTTCTTATTCTTAGAGATCGCCCCATGCTTACTTTTCAGAGCCCCTCAATTCCCCTTTGTTTATTTTAGTTCCTAAGGTTCTTGGTCTCATATTCTATACTTATGTTAATATTAGCCTGTTTACCATAGCTTCCTTGTTTTTATAGTTCATTCTTTCCTTATTTAGGCATTATGAGTGTTTTCACTGTTTGGTGGTATTTCCTAATTAGGCATTTATGTTCATTTCCCATTTATGGTCTCCACGTGTGTTTACTTTTCTTGATTTCCTACTTGTTTTTCCCACTTGATGTTTTCCCAATTTTATCTATAAAACTTCCTATTGACACTTTTATATTAACTGAGGATGAGACATAATGCCTCAGAACGTATTAACATCGATTATGTCTATTGGCTAAGTCTGTATTAACATCGATTATGTCTATCGGCTCAGTCCTAATCTTATGGTATTTTGAACTAATAGAGTATCGAATCTCATCTTATGGTATGTCGAACTAATGGAAAGTCGAATTAAATAAAGAAGAAAAGAACTTCTGACTTATGTTTTGTTGTGGTGCTTCCCTTGAAATTTAAAACTCTGGTACATATAAATGAGGTAATTGGCAAACAGAAAACGGAAGGACAATATGGGAAGTAGTATAGTGAGGAAAACTTCGCGTAAAGCTTATGTTGCTTATGCATATCAATATCTCCTTCAATCTCTCTTTGAATCAAGACTCTGTGGTTTTCGACATGCTTTTACAGGATGAGGGTGAGGCTTTACTATTAGAGATTTTGAGACTGGACGAGTTGCTAATACTTATTTGTTCTCTGTTGTGTACTTAATTAAGTTTAAAAAGAACAATGAAATGCGCAAAAGAGGAGAATTATTGGTAATGCAATTTTTTCAAGCACTTTAGGATTGCTGGATAAACGTACACTCCTCTCTCGTTTTCATTCCATTTCGGTCAATCGAAGTGAACAATAATACTTTTTTTGAAACCTCTGATATTGATATAATATTGAGGTAAATACATCTCGCTATAATTAGGTAATTTGTATTTGACAGACTTGGAATAGAATGAAAAAAGTTGTGCAATGGGAAAGAAAATAAAATGTAGGGAAAATGAATCTTAGTATAAAAGTTTCCTATAAGCAGTTAACATATTATTAGGTGAGGGCTAATCCAGGGCCTGTTACCCATACAGAATATATAATAGATTGAACGGATGATTGTAGATAGCGTTCGCACTATAAAATCTCTGTGTTGTTTATCAAACTCAACTCCGGTTCCTTGCACATGTCGATAAAAAGCTCACAAGATTTGCCAAAAAGTCCTAGAGCGCTTAGGATAGTTTGATAAATTTGATGTTATTAAAATCTGATGAAAAATCTCGAGTAAGCTGATGATATTTTTTGTGTTTCCTCTCTGCATTGCCATTTAAGTTGGTTTCAAACAGTCAACTCAGTCATATATAGTGCAATCTTACCAACGGAAAGAAGCATATCAGGACGCTGTTCATCTCAGGACTTTCTCACGCATTGTAATGTAGAAGCGACAAAGTGTAATGCTACATTATGCTTCCATGTGTAACGACCCTTTTCAAGACATGACTTGCAGCAAGAGAAAACATAAAGAAGAGAATAGGGATAGAGGCAAAGTGAGCAGTCAGATGATTGAGGCCAGTGTATAATTGAGATATCTTATCGAAAAGTTAAACATGCTCTTGGGCAGCTTGCTCTTTGCAAAAGACTACAAAGAGTTTAGCGATTTCATAGAGTGTTCCAAAAAAGAAGAGATAATGAAGCCTTGAGTTGTGGGCTCGGACTTTAGCTTCTTGGTATGCTGCTCACGCACTGTGTTTAATACATGCCTGGATGTTATCGCTCTTGGAGGATCTTTGGGAATTACGTAAAACAGTTTGGCACTGGATGAACTTTGCAGATGGAAGTTCAACATTTAGGCCAAATTGGTTGCGGGGAGAGATACTACCACTCAAAGTAGAGCTAATAGGAAGATCCAGCCATTGGCGTATGAACCGTATAGTTATGGAATCCAGATTTTAATTACCCACGTCTTAGCATAATGGCAACACCAAATGCTAGGAGAGTTTTGAGAGCAGATACCGTTGCTACAAGAGTAATTTATTTTTCGGTAGAATTGAAAGGCTATCAATATTTGTCAACTTATCAACAAGGGATGATTGCAAATTTTCTTTATGACTTTGTTGTCCATTTCAAAGTAGAAAAATCTACCCAAATACTTAAATGATTCTCCTGATTTGACAGTAGGTAATGTCTTTTTCTTGACAAATAATTTTTGCTCATATTGAAGAGAGTGAGATGAAAACTTGTTAATACCAAATTCAAGCAGTTGTCTACTGTGATGACCATATTAGACCATTGGCACCATTTTCTAAAGCAATTTAGGAGTATATTCTCACGCTCATTTGTTGTGACAACAGCAGCATCATCTGCAAATTGAAACCAATGTACCGATTTGAAAAGGCATTCGAGTCTATCATACGCAGAGAAACCAAGTTATTTGTATTTTTCTTGGTGAATGAATTTAATTAAAGTGTTGAAGCGCATGATAAACAATAAAGGGCTACGACAGTCACCTTGGAGAACAACACGCCGGACAGGAATAGCAGGAGTAGAGTAATGATCAGTTACCACAGCTGTTTGAAAACTGCCATAGAGACTCAGCAAAGTCAACATCATAGATATTGACAAAACACATTTTTTATATTGTCTAGGGTCAACTAAAATGCATAGACCAACTTTGGCTTCCAAATTTGAAGCAAGTCTTGCACCATAGCCATTCAAAGTATGACCTTGACAAACATTTTGTGCTAAGGACTTGTGACGGAAGACGGGTAGTAAGACGGGTAGTAAGACGGATAGTAAGACGGAAGTAGTCCTTCACTTAACCCTTTATTGATATATTCCTCACATAAATCTGGGCCAATGCGTGATGAATTTACGGCCTTTCATAGTGGAAACCTGAAAATACAGTATTGTTCGCCAATAGTTTCAGATTGCAATGACCCACCCTACGTCACACGGGCATAAGTTAGTGTTGTTTCAGGGCTGAAGTTTTTCTATTTGCGGTAGCAATAAAACCCCAAACTTTTGCAGGAAAGCAGTCGGAAATTAGACAAAGGCCAATGAGGGCATGATTCTGGAGCATAGTTGATCATTTTGAAGCAATAACAAAATTTCATTTCACTTAAAGCTTGGGTTTTATCAGGAATACAGTGATACAGAAGAACCTCTTGGATTAAATTGTGACTAATTTCACCAAAGGCATTCTTGAGATCCAATAATGCTATTAAAACTGACCACTGACTTTTGCGCGCCTTTTCAATAATATCAGCGATCATGGAAGTATGCTCTAGCACTCCTGTCACATGGGAGGTAAAGCCCTTTTGGATTTCGGCCTCAATAAACTCATTTTGATTGAGAAATGAGAAAACCGAGTCACGTAGACATGAAGTAAAGACTTTTAATGGTACTGACTCAAGGGTGATGAACCTAGAATTTGCAGGGTCAACACTATAGCACTTTTTGTGAACAAGAACTGTGTGCCATTTTTCATTCCATTGGGGCATGACCAAATTTCCAGACAGTACGGATAATTTTAATTAAAAGGTAGTGAAGATATGGAAATCTTTCAAAACATATTATAGATATTTTATCTCGTGGGTAAGGGAGCTAGAAGATTTCATTCTGCGAAAGCTGGTAGTAGTCTTGCCATAAGACGGGGGTGACTGATCAAAAGGAGTGGAAGGTTCCGGCAAAGATGGAAACCAACTTGGATAATTGAAAGTTTTCTGTGGAAATACCACATGGAAGAAGTCAAGAAAAACTTTTGTACGTTGGTGAAAGCAAAATAGATTTAATCTTCTGGAGAATATTTTTGACGAATCCCCCAGAATTTATGTGTAAGATATGATCGCAGTTTCTTATACTATACTTTGATTTAAAAGTACCAGGAGAATTACCGAGCTTGGAACGAAGGAGCGAGACACGTACCTAATCTCAGTAATTGGGATATTCTGATCTTTAAGTTGAGTTAGTTCTTGCTTTAGCTGCTTCATGGTTAAATGATTGAACTCATGAAAGGGACAGTTATCTTGTTTAGTAGATTAAATTGCTCTGTAATTATCCTTAAAGAACTCAGAAATAAAATAGTCTATTGGTACTATAGAACTTTACTACAGCACGAAAAAGCGGCAACATTCTTTTCACATACATAAAAGCTTTTTTCGTCCGACACTCATCAGTGTATGAAAACATCGGATAGTGACCTAAAGGTTGACCGAAATATATATCCAGATGCGGTTACATGTAATAGAATGCGTCTAATTGGCCCCAAGTGTGACCAATTAGGACCTATACCATTGTTTAGTTGAAGAGTCCCAGTGAGAAAACGAACTCTTTTTGTTTATACAAGACTGGGTTTTGAGTCTTGATGTAAACAGATTCCAAAACACTTAAATGAAAAGACAATCTTGCTTGCCCAATGAGAAATTGTGTTGCTCATAAACCATATTGCTTCATTAACCGAGTATGCCTTAACCTTAAGAGTAAAGACAATTGATTTAAAGTAGTTATTTGCTTCACACCAGTTGTCGTTCGATCGTTATATTGGCAACTTGAACATAAGGTTTTACTATCAACGTTTGGTGGGCTATATACGGCCGAATGTTGGACGCGTCGAATTAACTTCAGACTAGAATTTGAATTATGTTTGGCTTAAATGCGGCAATATAAAGTGAACTTTGAATTAATTCCAGCACCTTGAATTAATTGCGGCAGGATTCACGCGTGCGACGTAAATGTGGCATGGCATTATATGGTCAAAGTTTGGTCGCTTTTAAATACCAGTTCCGGATATTCTTTTCTCTGGTTTGCCAAATATTCAGGGTATAGGCAAAGTTGCGCATGTGCAAACTTCATTTCATGTACGTATCATGGTATGTATTTGCTTCGTTCTTTTATTTGAAAGGGCTAACACTTTCTTGTTTATGAAAATGCTGGAATTCAGTGAGAACGACTAGACCAAGACAATTTGACCGCTCTCAAGAGCACTGCTTGCAATTCCGAAAAGATATGCCAACAAACTATTTGTCATTAGAATGGTCTCATCAGTACCACTATCAGCTTTTTTGACTTTCGAAGGTCTAATTGTCTTTGCTTTTAATACAACATGAACGCAATCTTCAATTCGTGATTCACGGAAGCCATGCTGGTTTATTTTGGCAACATTCCAATGCACTCCGTCATGTCAATTTGGTGAGAATGGAATTCGATGTGACGTTGAAAACACGTATAAAGTGACTGCCACTCTTGTGCTGCATTTTGGTCGAACTTAATGATTTGAATTCGACGCAACCAAAATGCAGCCGCAGAATGTCCTCATTTGCAAGGATTCTATAGTCATTTCCGGGTTGTCATTGGCTACGTCACATGATCCAATATTTGAATTTTCAAACTCTGGCGGTTGATCGAAATCCATGTTTTGGTTATCCCAACATCTCCTTTGGTGCATTTTGAGCCCCTTTCCACCTATACATACTGTTCCATAGCTGCACTTAACAATTTGACAACCTATGGTAAATCCCGAGTCTGTTTCTTGCGTGACATTAATACAACCTTTAGGGTCAGTCGAATTTTTCAGTCGTATTTTGCACCTCTATTTGTGATGGCCTATCGATTCTAAGTCTTACCCACAATAAGGGGGGCTCTTATCGGGGGGTAGAAAAACCGTAAAACCGCCAAAATTTCCTGGCAAAACCGGAAAACCATCTTTACTATCTTTCAAAGATGTAAGCTCATGAATTTCATTGTAAGTTATGTATTTCAGATGCAGTGGCAAACAATAGTTTATGAGAGAAACGTATGACAAAGTACGTTTACCAAAACAAACTACTGTCATTTAGGCTGATTTCCACTCACCAATTTCTGGTGAGAGCGTGACTTTTTGCGAACGACATTTTGTGAACATATGGTGAATATCAAATTACACTGTAGCTACTCTTACGCAAAATAAGCTACACTAATTGTTTTCTCAATGAAGAAGCGTTATTATCAATATTATATCATAACTGCTTTTATAAATATATGCCTTTTTACAGGAAAACTTCTCTCCCAATCCTAAACTTGTTGATCTTCGTTATGCATCTAGCATTAAGACTTGCTTGCAAGCTTCCAAGGAAGAACTTTGTGGTCTGCGTAGCATTACAGTCAGGGCTGCCAAGAGAATTCAGAGGCCTTGTTACACAATAGAAAGACGAGGCCCCCTACAAAGGAAGCGAACAGAAACTTTTTGGGGCTAAAAATTAACTTTGCCATTCTAGCAATCGTTTACTTAATGAAGCTCCCCAAATTTTGAAGCATTGTGCGTTATGGGGCCCTTAGGGCAAATTGCTTCCTGCCTCCTCTCGACAGCCCCGACTACAGTGTTAGAGATACACATAACACTGCACTATCTATGATACTACAAGTAATCTATACAAATTAAGGAAAAACTAGGCTATGAAGTTTGTAAGTTTTAAATTCATTCTACGGATTGGAATCTCAAATAGTAACTTGGAACTTCTTTGTATCGAAGTTCAGCCCCATAAAAGTAAGCCCTTCCTTTTAATTGCTTGGTATAGGCCTCCAAATGATGCGATGGCTACATTCCATGGAGTTGAAACTGTTCTATCCTACCTGGACAGGGAGGATAAGGAAGTATATTTATTGGTGACACAAATTGTGATCTATCTAAAGACTCAATAGACAGCCCTCTAAATAGTAACTCTAGGAGAATTCAAAAGCTATGAAAGATATTTAGCTTAAAGCAAATCATTAAAGAGCCAACAAGTGTCACCATCACTACATCTACACTGATCAACCATATAGCCACATCTTGCATTGGTAACATCCTAGAAGCAGGGGTTAATAAAATTGTACTTAGTGACCATTATCTAATATTTTGCATGCGCAAGCTAAATGCCTCAAATTCTGGTGGACATAAAACGATTAGAACAAGAAATATGAAAAAATTCAATGAAGAAGCATTCTTGACTGATATCGCAAAAGTATCTTGGGAAAGGGTTATTAGTGTAAATGATGACAGTGGTTCAATGGTCGAAGCATGGTCAGACTTGCTTTCTTCTATCATAGAGAAACTCGCTCCAATTAGAGATATAAGAGTTTCGGATAGGACCTACCCTTGGGCCAACGCTGAACTCAAGGCTATGATGAAATCAAGAGACCGCCTGAAAAAAGCGACAGTTAGCAATAAATTGGAAACTTTAATGCGCTCTTCTAGAGAAGCTCGCAATAAAGTAATCAGCCTTAACAATTCTGTTAAAAAGAATTTTACAGCGTTAGAATAACGCAAAATAGGGGAAATATAAGGGAAACTTGGAAAGTAACAAATGATCTTCTCAAAAATGAAGTGAATCCACCAATATTAACTCTTTTAATGGTGGAAACACCGAGATTTTTGATAAAGGGAAACTCATATTTCTGCTCTGTTGGTGAAAAATTAGCATATAAGATAGAAGATTGTGCAAATCCTTTTTTAAACGGAATGTTGTATAATTGTAGCACTAGATTTCACTTTGAAAATATTCCAGATCAGCATATAAGAGATGCCATGGCAAAGATCAAAACTTCGAATGGCTTCAGAGATGATAATATATCCAGCAATATTCTAAAGCTTGCTCTACCAATCGTCAGTAAATCACTTATATGTTTATTCAACAGATCTATCACCCAGTGTAAATTTCCTACTGCTTGGAAAATTGCACGAGTAACATCAATATTTAAAGATGGGGACAAGAGGTCTAAAGAAAACTATCGACCAATTTCAGTTCTGCCCGTCATTTCCAGACTCTGTGAGAAAATACTATGCAACCAACTTTACAACTACCTAAATATCAATGGGCTTCTATCAGCCAATCAGCCAGGGTTTAGAGCTTTCCACTCAACCCTCACCGCATTAATAAAAAACACTGATGAATGAAAAAATTGCATTTTGGGGGTCTTCCGATAACTGGAGCATTCGCTATCTCGATAAACTTCTCGTTTCCCTTCAGAGTTCGAGATAGCGGATGTCAACTGTATAAAATATTGATAGCAAAAGTTTAAACCATTCTAGCCAGCTTTTTTCAGAAAAAGGTAAGAAAAATGTAAGAAAATCTCAGGTTCAATTTCGGGCAACGTTAACAAAAATGAGGCTCATGCAAAATGACGGTTTTATTTAACAAAAAAAACGTGTATTCGCTAAAGAGGTGCTGGGAGTCAGTGGCGCTGTGGGGATAAATTTCTAGTGGGGGCCGAGTATCATACAATTTCTGACAAAATCTGACTGTTTTGCAGGAATGATGTGGTGGCATATAACGTCTTCCCTTTTGTAGTGACAATATCACATTTTGCATTTAAGGGTGAGCAAACATCTCGCTTAGAGGTAAATGATTTTGCATTAAGTGGTGGATACTTTTGTAATACCACTTTCAAGGGGGTATCACAATTTGAGTTCGAAGGCTTAGTAACATATTCAAAACGTAGATAAATCAATTAAACTAATAAACTCACAACTTTTAACGGCAGGGTCAGACGCAGAGAATACACGACTTCTTTTCGTCAACTTTGCAAACCGCAAGAACAAGCAACTCTATCGGCAGAACTTGTCACAACGTAACGGCTTTAGCTTTTAGCGTCTAACTTTCACTTCTAAAACTTTCGTCCGAAAATTGCGTCTTTCATTGGCAAATTCACTTTTCGACTCTCTGTGACAGAAGTTACTTACAACTTTTACATATGTAAAACAATAGCTAAATCTCGGTCCAAAAATTATCCATATAAGGTTAAAAGGGAAAAGCTAAAAATATCGAATGAATAGGTCGAGCACATGATTTGCGAGGGACCTGGTACGAGCACTAAATTGGCTCCCTGATCACGTGCACAGACTAACAAAGCTATTTTTACGCTATTTACAACACTTTGCATTTTTGTGAAAACAAAATTCAAGCTGTTAACATCTGATCAGCATTACTCCTAAAGGAAAAAAGGTAGTTAGAAGCCTATAACTATGAAATCATGGAAAGGAAATGGAGGTATATTGGGGGTCTGGGGACTTACCCACAGAAAAAATCATAAGGCCACGCTCTTTAGAATGTCGGAAAAGCCTTTCGGCAAAATAGGATATAACTTTTTTTCATCATTGTTGTTAATGCTGAGAAGGAAAGACTGACTCCTTAGCCTGTTTTCATGCACAGAAAATAAACTTGTACTACGTAACTGAGGATATGGCATGAAATCTTTAGTTGAAATTGTATAACAATACATGTTACTTATAAGAAACCTAGCTCATTTTAGTTCTGACATTTTGTTAGAAGTGTCTTAATTTAGTGAACTCAAGTGCTGTGAAACCATATGCAGAACGTGACTGTAGCAAACTATTTGCCCTGTAACAAACAAAATGCGCCAGTTGGAGCTAAATTCTAAAGCAATGTCATATTCACATTGTTTTGGTACAGCTGTACGTTGTGCCAACTAACAAATTCAACGTGCTATTGGTCTAAGGATTCTTAGCTCTTTCCTTGTAGCTCTGATTAAAAGTTTGCTGACTTTTTCATTATAAATAAAGTCACTGTTTGGTATCAGTCAAGTTAATTTTGTTGCTTAAAGGTACTAAAAAGGGTTCAATCCTTTGTTTATTGTTTAAGGCTACTATTATAATTTTTACATCTCTGCAAGGTGAGCTAAACCAAGGAGCAAATCAGTCGGAATATATGTACGAAACTTTCTGCATGCTCCATAACATATTTCAGAGATTTGAAAGACTTTTATATCTCAAAGATTTTCAGGATTTTAAAGACTTTTTGCAATTTCTCGAACATGCTGCAAAGTATGTCAACTTGGACACGTGTGGTGGAAGGAATTATAGGAAACACTACAGGGATAACCTCTGACCGAGGCCAATGTCAAGCAGGTTTCTTTTCTCGAATATGCTTTGTAATAGAAACTGGTTAATGAAAGGCACTTTTATCAATTCTTGGCAACACAAACTTTAAAATTTCCATCAAGCATGGAAATCATCCTATAAACTTTTTCAGTAGAGCCATGGCCCATGCTCACCCCCCGGCCACAGCGTGACTGCTAGGAGTTGAAATAAATTGTCAGATTTGTACCAAAAGAAGAATGGCTGCTTTCCTTATGCAAATAACTGGAATGTTAAACGTAAAGAGAGGTTTTACATTAGGAGTCGTTTGTGATGAAGCAATTTACAATAAAGTTTGTTATGTTTTTGGTCTCCTTCATAGTCTCTCGAGTTTCAAATTATTGAAAAACTTGAGGAAGACTATGAATGAGACCAAAAATATGACAAACTTTATGGCAAATTACTTTATCAGGTAGTCCCTTCCTGTTGCTGCTTTCCACAATGATCTGTTGTCTAGTCCACACACCAAACCAAACAAAAAATTTTCTCAATAGACTAACTTGTTCGCTATCTCATTCAGTGCAACGGCACATAATTTAATTTCGAGGTTCTGATATTTTTGTGTCGAGAAGCAAATCTAATTAAGGTAAACCAGGGGGTGAATTTCCGAGCAAATGACGCTCTTGAGAAAGAAATGTACTTTCAATCCTTAGGTCATTGTCCATATTATTTATCTTCAGGCTATCTTACAATTCATCCTATCTATGCGTTATATAACAGCAGCGACGAAGCTAGACGAAAGTGGATGGTCGTGCTCATCAGAGACGTAGCAACGGGAAGGTGTGGGAGTAAGCGACCCCAAAATGTTTGGACTTGAGAAACGCCAGGTAAAATTGGGTCATTACGTTGTCAAAATCAAGTAATTTTTAAAGAGTTTAAGGTTATATTACTCTTGTACAATAATTAAAAAACTTATAGTTAAAAGAATTATTTGTACTATATTTATCTTGCATACATGGTAAGGAAGATTACTAATCAGAAGTCTGCTTATGAAAATTAAGATAAGATGTCTCAATCCAAAGAAATGCAAAAAACAGTCCAAAGCAGACTGTCTGGGTAACCAATAAAGTGGTATACAATAATCTCCATTATCCAGAAGCAATTTTATCTAACTGACCATCTAAAATCCAATATAAAATACCAGCAACAAAGTAACCATGAAAAACATGATACTTATACAAAAGCGTAAAGCAATGGGGAAAGTAACAATTCAGCTATTTAAAAGCCTAACAAGGCAAAGAAAAATACATAACGGCTCACAAGAATGAAAATTTCTACAGTAAGAATCTACTGTTAATGTATGAACTATTGTAATTGCACGCCTACCAAGGCAAAAGAGAAGTTTACCACAGCACGAAAAAGCGGCAACATAATTTTGACATACTGAAAGCTTTTTTCGTCCGACACTCATCAGAGTATGAAAACG
>OLMO02000275.1:12942873-12964618 GCA_900291935.2 Cassiopea xamachana
TGTTGGAAAGAAAATTATTGATGGTCTCAGAAAAGCATTTTCTATTGGCTTTGGTGCATCAGAACATTCCATTTTTGCTATCACACTAAGATTATTGTCCAGAAGTAAGTCTGCTTTTGAGTATGCTTTTACATACACATTTCTTGAAGGTCTCTGGAAATGGCTTACAGCAAGATTTAAAGAGATAATAGTTATAATACTACTCCCAATCCTTGGCAGTTTAAGTGCATTTTTAGATCATTGTCCCAGAATAAGATCATAGTGGTACTAAAACAATGCAAACTGAATTATGGAGAATATCCATTCTCCTCAGAATTCTTCATTTTGTGTTAATGATAACTTGAAGGCTATTTTGGATTCAAATGCCATCTTGAAGAGTGATGATCTGTTGTGCACAAATGGCTTGATCTCACATTCATAAAAAGAAACCTAACTATTCATAATCTGTTGCATCACTCTATCAACCAGTTGATAAACATCATATCATTTAAGCTTCTACATTACTATTCCAATTCTAGTGAAAGCTCTCTTTGAAACAAAGAATCTTCATTCTTTTACTGCCACAACGCTCCATTGAAAGCCATATTCTTGTTTCAAGTCTATGAGATGGCCATGTAACAGTATTGATAGAGTGTGTTGCAGAATTGTATTAACAATCATTTCTCACAGGCTCGGCAGAATTTACACTGACCACGTTATAAGACAAAGTACACCTTCTAAGAGACAGATATTGTATTGCATAATATGCAATATTGACAGAAGATGTCTTTACGTTTTTTATTATTTCTATCGCACATAGACCGATAAATAAAACAGACTCTAAGCTCTTGCAGGCCTTAAACTCACTCCTGAGACGGCATAGGTAGCTACTACTTTGAAAAGCTCTTTAATTTGAAAGGTATTTGCTACTAAATGAATCTTAGCCATACTCTTTAACCTTCATTACTGTTTGTTTTAAGTATAGATCGTAAATACCTTCAGCATTTGAGGAAACTTAGTAGGGTATCCACAGCAACGCAGCAACAATGTTCGATATTTGAGCTACCACGGTTGAGTCCACGGCTGATAAACGCAAAAGTTTCTCCAAAAAAGCATGAAAAACTCTTAGTCTCTCTCCAAAGCCAAAATGTATTATAATATCCGTGAAATAAGCAGCGGAAACATGATTTATTTCCTTTTTGCGTCTAGTGTACACTACCTTTCTGCCTTACTAGGGCGCCATTATGGATTTGCGTGCTGGGCCCCTGTTTTGTATACAATGGGATTAGTCAGTCAGCGCTCTAGTTCTATTAACTCTATGCCTATAACGCTCGAAAGCATTCCCCTTAAGATCTTTACATCATGTTTACGTGATTCAATGTTTGCATTTTTAAGGGCAAATTGTTTCATTGAACATAAAATTCAGAAAGGCTTTCTTCCACAATTGACAGGTACCTTTGAACACACCGCTCAAATGGCTAACGTCATTAATACAGCTAGAATTAAACAAAAGTCACTTGTCATCACATTACTTGATTTAAAACACGCCTTTGGTGAAGTACATCATAACCTCATTCCCTCAGTTTTAAGATATCATCAAGTTCCGGACCACATTCAAATGCTAATTCGCAGTTTTTAATCAAGTTTTCAAACTTCTATCATTACCGACTCCTTTCAAACACCCATTATTAAAGTGGGCCATGGTGTCCTTCAGGGGGATTGCATGAGCCCATTAACTTTTAACTTATGCTTTGACACATCCATCCGCTATATCTCTGACCAAAAGTTCAAACAATTTGGATTTAGTACTAGTTCCCTCCTTCCAATCCATTGGTTTCAATTTGCTGATGACGCTGCAGTTATAACTGGCTTAGAAAACGAGAACCAAATTCTTCTAAATCACTTTACAAGATAGTGTACCTGGGCCAACATGATTATTAGAGTCGATAAATGCTCGACATTAGGAATCAGAAAGTCATCACTGCATCCATGCAGTATCTCCCAAAGTTGTTCTTTAACCAGGTTACTGTCCCAATTGTGGATATTGGTAAGTCATTCAAATATTTAGGCCGCTTCTTTAATTTCTCAATCGATAACTGTGATCATTTGTCTGAAGTCTTACAGCTTGTTACTGACTTGATGAGAAAACTGGATGACATTCCTTGTCACCCGAAAAACAAACTCTTGCTATACAGTCGTTTTGTTCTTTCTAAATTATCATGGCATTTCACAATTGCGGATCTGGGTAAGACATGGGTAACTGAAAACATAGATAACCTTGTTTCGAAATATATCCGTCAATGGCTTGAGCTACCGATCAGTTCCACCCTTAGTACCTTTGTTTTGTCGAAATCAAAATATAGTTTCAGCCTTGTTCTTCCTTCAACAAAATTTGCTCAATGCCAAGTAGTTTTTAGAAATGCCCTGAAGTCATCTCCTAATAATGACATAAATGCTCTTTGGTCTCGTACTGGCTCTGGTTGTAATATGCAATATGATCAATATCGCAATACAAAACAAGTTCTCTCCGCTATTCAAAATGACAATGAAGACCGTATTCATCACGAACAGAAGTCACAAGGCTTTGTTATCTCATCTATACTTCTTCAAGGCAGTAAGCATACTCGCAAATTTTGGACTAAAGTTCATCATAATATGCTTAAAACATCTTTAATCTTATCGTCAAGTATATCAACAATACTCTTGCTACTAAGAAAAATCTCTGCAAATGGTCTCTCTCCACTATATCTGCATGCTCTTTCTACTTCCAGTCTGAGACTCTCCAGCACATTGTTTTTAGTTGCAAATCCTATCTTCAAGATGGTAGATATACCTGGCGTCATAATTCCGTTTTGCTACATATTGCCAAAACCCTCTCATCTATAGCAAGTAGCTCATTATACGCAGACCTTCCTATGTTTCCATCTCCATCTTTAATAACTGTTGATTCTCTTTGACGAGACTTGGTGCTAGTGCTCAACAATGCTACTGTTTACGTACTGGAACTCACTATTGGCTTTGAATCTAATATAAAACTAAATAGCGATCGCAAGGCTAATAAGTACCACCCTCTTATTGGTAGTCTCCAGAAATCATATTCGACGGTAAAATTTGTCAACCTTTCTACGAGTGCCCTCGGAATATTTGGAACTTCTTCTGAATCTCTCTTGTCAATGCTCACAGACTTGTATTTTTACGATAAGACTAAGCAAAACGTGATACTGAAAACAATGAACATAGCAGTTAGATGCAGCTACTACATCTTTTGCAGAGGAAATAAAAGTTGGACCAACCCTGATTTGCTTGACTTTTAAAGACATGGTTATATTAACTTAAATACATTTTCGTAATTGTTCTTCTTTGTGTGTGCGTGTTTCTTTTTTTCTTTTTTTTTGTATATATATATATATATATATATATATATATATATATATATATATCAGAGATCAGACGCAAAAAAACGACAAGAATCTTCAGTTTACAAGACATGTTTCGGATATTTCTGAAGATTTTATATGTCGGATATATATCGGACATAGATATAGATATAGATATTATATATCGGATATTTTATATGTCTTGTAAACTGAAGATTCTTGTCGTTTTTTTGCGTCTGATCTCTGATATTATTGGCTTGAGAAATTTTGAAGGATATATATATATATATATATATATATATATATATATATATATATATATATATATATATATATATATATATATAGCAGACTAGTCAATTATACACTGCCTTAATGTACTGAGGTGTATCATTGTATACTTAAAATATATTATTATAATCATGAAGTTTAAAAAAAATGATTCTGGTCACCACAGCATTTCTGCATTTGGCAATTGCAAAAATAGAAACAGATACTTGTAGATATCTTTTCCGCTAGTGAAGGTATGAACATAGAATAAAAACCTGTCTTCATCTTTTTTCATGCTCTTTCACACAAGAATTAGTTTGGTTGTTGATCTCCAACTTGAATTTTTTGTGCAGCTACCTAATAGATGCTTCTTATGTAGAACAGACTTTTGAGGGTTTCATTACTAATGGCAAACGTGAAAATAGAACTTTCATTTTAAGCTAAAGTAATAGATACTCTATGAAAAATTTTTCTGGGACAGCACCCACAGACTCCGTTTCTTTTCTAGGTTGCAGCAATTAGAGACATTATACTGCTTGCTACTAGACCTGATAAATGACTTTTGCTAAGACTCTGATTTAAACGCATTTGCCTTAAAGACACATCTGAGCTTCCAGATAGAAAAAGAAAATTCTATTTAAAGCATTTTAACAGTTTTTAAATTAAACAAGAAAGTTCGCCAAATCCTTAAATATTTGTTGAGGAGAAATTTTCCAAGAAAATTGATTCATTTTATGGTGATTGGGGGTGGTTGATCGAAGTGGAGACCTTGAAGGGGCGTGGCTCCATAATGGTTGGGAACCACTGCACTAAATCATAATCGTATTTAATTACCAGATTATGTGCATCAAAGCATTTCATGACAATATTCAACTAGGGTAAGGTTGACGAGCAATATATGGAACCGGTTTCCATTGGAACCGGTTCAAAGAATATTATTGGATACAGCTTGTATTTCCCTATTCAGAAATCCCGAACGCTCAGAGGTGTGCTTACACAGGCAGGGGTGGATTCATACTTTAGCAGTGTCGCACAGGCCACAGTCACCTTTCAGCTTGTGAAAATAATTCTTTGTTCTAATAGCAATTCCATGAATGAATTTATTAAAATGTTCTTCTTTTCATTCAAAATGGAAATAAGCATATCTTTTCATAAGGACTGGATTATTTTGAAATAGCTGATCACATTGTGCTTCTGTACCACCGTATGTCTAAGAGATGCTTTGTAGAACAGTCGAACGAACTTGAACTGGATTGAGATTAATCGAGCATATAAGATTATCTACTCTATAAAAGCAAAGGGCTGCAGGGCAGTGAATTTTCAACACATTGCTAGGCAATATGCCGTGTACTTACAAGAGAAGCTGAAATATCTCATTCAAAATGCATACCTCAGTCCAGTAGGCGTCTCCTAGGCACATTACATAACATGGACAATTCTTAGAAATTAGGTTGATTAAAGACAAATCTGATGCAAGCCACGCCCCACAGGACCAGCTTCATTTCAAGGTTAAAGAGATATCTGCTAGGTAAATAAAACAGCTTTCTGAAGAATTTTGTAGACGTCTCCCAACTTGGTAAGAGCCTCAAGCCAGTTCAAAGATCTTTCTCTTCAAAGTGGCACTTCCTGTTTGCAACTGGAGCCAAGAGCCCTAACTCTAAATTTTTGGTACGCACTTGTTTTTAAGAATACTTCATTTTTGCTGACTCTCAATACTCTTATAAAATATATTCTTGCAAAAATGTGTTTTTCTCTTTAGGACGCACATTACACGTGAATACAAGGTGTAGGTTACAAAAACAGTGGTAATGGTTCTAAAGTAAATCAGGGGTGCTGATTTTAAAAATTACATCCGTCGTTTTGCAACAAGTCTCGTTTATTCACAGTACAACGATCTCCCTTTGACAGGTATCGAAAAAATAAAGCTTTGAATCATCGAATTAATGAAATTTTTCGCTGTTTTTAGAGCTAAGCAATTACTTCATCATCATTTTGGAAGTTTTAGAGCTAAGCAATTACTTCATCATCATTCCCCTTCTGAATGCTTTCCAACCTCAAGAGCTTCTTCTTGAAAATTTTTCACTTTCATTGAGTTTGATAATATATGTAAAGCTGCTAAAGTTCATGAGAATAGACCGAAGGATTGCTGAGGGTGCGATACATTTGGTAGTTAAGGGAATTCTTTAAATAGGAGAAGGAAACTGCTTCCCTCCATGACACTTTGTCACACAATTTGGATCAGAAGAAACACTTTGCTCTGGTACTGTTTTGCTGGTTCGATTTGTAAAAGTGCCTACTATCTTTTATATTATAGCTTCGAGCAACATTATCTAATGGCTAGCCTGTATCTTCAATAAAAGCTCTGATAATTAATCCAAGTCAATGTTAGTCCCGAAACTGGCAAAATCTCTTCAAATTGATATAAAAATTAACTTTAGCAACACAGGTGGAAAGCAGTTAATGCGTTCCTTTTGAGCAAAAACGCAAGCTAAAACTCCGGGCTTGTTGTTGTCTGCATCTGTTGTGATTGCTAGACCAACAACCACAGTAACATCTTACATAAAAGAGCCTAACTTTTTGTGTCCAGGTTGAAAGGTTACCATGAAACAGAAGTGAATGGACAATTTTAAATGGTGGTTTTTGCTTCGAATCTGGAATCTGCTTGAAACAAGTCAGCATCGCAAAAAAGCAAAAACTTGTTGCACTCAATTGTATAAAGCTGCATTAATAACTAGAGTGATTCAATTATAGGAGTGTATAACAGGATGAATTCAGGAAAACTAAAAAAGGGCTTACCTGTATTGTTGAAGTGACTTAATTATTGTGAAGTTTGTTGTGAAGTGAGTGTGTAGAAGTGAGTTTGAAGAAGCAGATGTTGGATGGTAGCCTGCACTGTGAATTTATTTCATCACAGTGAAGTAAGGAGTTTGCCGAAGCAGTAAATGAATTGACGCCATCTTTTGATACATTTTAGTATGAATAAAACCTATTGATAACCATACAATGCATGGCAATTAGGAAGTCTGAAGGCCCGTCTACACGTTCTCACTTCTGTTCGTAAGCTTTATCTTAACTTTGTCTGAAAACATTTTCGGCAAGTGGTGGATCACTAAAACACTTCTGCAAACATACATCAATCAACATTCACCATGAGTAAACATGCTCAAACTTTTGTTGTCAAATCAATTCTTCCAAGAAATTTTCTAAGTTGTATAAACTGTCAGCCAATCATGCACAAGCAGGTGATTAGGTGAGACTGCCTCAACTTAGGTGTGGGGTACCGAAGTATTCCTTTTCCAGAACATTATGGAATTATTGGTGCCAGATTTTGAAATTCCAGCGGGATCATGTAATACATTTGAGGAAATATGCAAAACTATGAATACAATTTGGAAAAAGTTTGCAAAATTATCAACAAAGTAAGGGAGAGACAATTTTTTCTATGATTTTGTCTCTAAGATGCATATTTTTGTTCATTGATGAGATGATATATTTGATTTCCTATAGTAAATACTAGTTTGCTAAAATTATGGATTATCATAGAGGCTCCATTAATCCCCATATCTAATAAGTTGGAAATACGCTCCTCTCTCATGACAGTAAATAATTGAATGGGTTCTTCAGACTAGGAGAATATTGCCAGATGAGATAAGGTGCCATATATTCATTAGGTCTAAAATATTCACAATTTTTAACCCCCTTCTCTCTTTTCGGAAATAGATATCCCATATCTACGAACTCTAAGTCCGAAACCCCAACCCCCACCCCACCTCTCACACATGATCAAAGCAGAAAATTGAGACATTTCATTTGTCATAAATGATATGATTTAGTAGATGCATAACATAGGCACCACTTGTAGGACATGTCTTCGTAAATGAAATTTAATGTCTATTGTCCTCTATTTCTTAAAATGCACTGTTTTTAGAACTTGAAATATTTAGAAGTGATGATAAATATTTTGAGCTAGTGATGTAAGGGCTGCTTAAGCACTAGACTTCCATGTGTCTTCTATTTTTATGACTTGCATTTAAAAAAAATAAATGCAAGTAAATGGACGACTAAATTTCCAAATACTTCTTCCTTCTCCTCACCATACATCGTCTTAAAAAGTTTTAATTTCAGTTTAAGCCCCCTCCTCCCTCTTTGCAGATATCATATATGCATGACCCTTAAAGGGTATAAATTATGGCCAATAAAAGGAACTGCTACTGGATTTTAGAAGCTTAGAGTACTCTGATCTCTTCGAAAAAATGCGAGAGGAAAGGTTTTTTTAGAAGATGCTCTGATGAAAATGAAGACAACATAGTTAACTAATGTTGATAAACGTTCGAGGTTGCTAGCACAGAGTTTTTGGCAGAAGAATTTCAGAAGAATGCACAAGAATATTTACATAAATTTTCACCTTAAGTTAGTAATATGCCAATATATCACCCCCGCATAGGAGTACGCCTTTTTTAGCTTATGTAGACTGTGGATAGATGGTCGCTGGAGAGTTTCTGAATGATAATACAGCATGTTAAGGCTGTGAGAACTGATTTCGATGTCATTCATAATACATTTGCTTTTTACATACCTGACATTGAGCAGTGATGTTTTATGCAACTTGGTCCTATATACACGAAAACGAAGTTAACCCATTTTTAAGCAAATGTAGTTTTGAGATGGGGTAAAGGTAAGGATCTTCTTGTATATGGACATTTTGGGTACTTGATTTGAGCAAAACTTTGCTTAACGATGGAAAGGGCCAAATTCCTACTCTGAATTGGAACTTTTTGCTTAATTTAATTGTTCTCCTAATTCGTCAAGATTATTCAGTACTTCATTTGCTCTCTTGAGTATCAAAACGAAAATAAAATTACGGACGTAGAGCTTTTGGTCCATCTTTTGAAGCGAAATAGGCAAATGAATTTTTGCAAATGTTTTTCGCACTCATTTGTGCTTGAAATGGTAGACAAATTGGAATGCAAAGAGTTGATGTTCAGCATGTTAATAATTTGTACCATAACGGACAGGCCTGCTTGCATCAGAGGTGTGAAAATTATTTTATTGGGTATTTTGTGAATGCAGCACA
This sequence comes from Cassiopea xamachana, assembly GCA_900291935.2. Lineage (NCBI taxonomy): Eukaryota > Metazoa > Cnidaria > Scyphozoa > Rhizostomeae > Cassiopeidae > Cassiopea > Cassiopea xamachana. Next base: position 12,951,574 of record OLMO02000275.1, read on the forward strand.
ATTTAAGGCCCGGCCAATCTAGGAAACATTTTCATATGGCATTAGTATTTTTAAAATGCTGTGCGAAATTTTTCCTGGTTTGGCCACCATGCCATGTGACAAAATCTACAAAAGTTTGTCCCACGAATGTTTAACGATCATCAACAATTTTATGTGAAATTTTCTGTTGTATGAGAATATTTCCTAGTTTTACTTGATGTTATAACACAATTCAATTCAATGTTCATAAATTTGATGCACAGTCTTATGCACAGGGATTATTTTAGGCTTGCGTAATAACATAGGGACGAATCAAAACAGTCACACATTTTACATAGAAGCTGAGGAGCCTTCATCTTAACTTTCAAGCATTTTTAGGTAGACTCGTGTGGCAAATCCCTTCGCAAAATTGAACAAACCCATTCGCCCTCTTTTCCATTCACATTTTCTTACCTCGAAAGACCCCTTTGTTTTCTTTTCTTCGCCTTTCAGAGCTTCTGATAGCAAAACAGAAGCAACTGCGTTTCGCTTCACCTATATTTTAGTCTTGCTTTTTCGCACCAATAATCAGCAGCAGCAAAAGCAATAAAATGTTATCCGACTTTGTCAGAAAAATGTTGCTACCCATATTTCGTGTCACAGAACGAAACAGTAACAATTTATCTGTTTGTACAGCAACGTCTTGTGACAAAGTTTCCTAGTTTGGTTGAGTCTAAACAGTTGATCCAAAGTATTAGTGCTCAAACTTTATAATGAGCCGAGAATCATTTCTGTTTCTGTGCAAAATTTGCTAAAATTTTATCAGAAGACTCCATAAATATATGAATAACCATTCCTAAGCTTGTAAAGTTGTAATATGATGGGTTCAATACAATTCAAAATGCAAGAAAAAGCAACTTGTTGCAAGCTGTGGCCTAGATGGAATGCAAAGAATGTTCATCATAGATTCAAGCAACGTAAGCAAGGATCTTTAAGTCTGACACACGAGCAGAATATAATTGTCAACTTATGACATACGTAAGACATTCCAAAAATCCTTCCTCCTTAAAAAGGAGCTTGAAGCAACATGTTCGATAAACAGCAAAGTAAACAAATAATAATGAAACTGAGTAAAATATTAATAAAAAAAAGGCAAGAAAACAACAATACAATACTATCGATCAGTAAAAGCTATGCACTTTCTGGAGGACAACTGTTATTCATGATGATAAGGGTCATTGTCAAGATGAATGCTCTTGTCGTAAAAAGTGTAAAAACAATCCTTAGTTATTTGCCATTTATTTTGAGGACTTAGACACATGCTCTTTTACAAAGAAATGGGAACAGTAAATATATATGGCATCACGAAAGAGAAGAGAGGAAGTACAACAGACGTGCGACTTTTGATGACACTAAGAAGAGAGGGAGAATTTATACTTGAGGATTTAGACTTAATTTTTAAGAATTTAGAATCTTCTCTTTTTAATTCCCTTTTGCAAGCAATGCGTTACAATAGAATGCAAATCAATGAAAAACATTCTAGCTTCCGATCAAGAGAATGAGCAAAGCAGTATTTTCTAGTCACTCAATTGAAATACATTTCTAGTTTTTTGAAATGTTACAAAACCGCACACATGAGAAGTTTGAGGACTAGATACATTTGTATTGTCCGTTGACTGCAATTTGGTAGATTGCAGTTTATATCTTTGCAAGGTATCCCCTGCAATATTTGCTATTTTTTTTTAGTTTGTAATGTCGGAGAAGCTAGATTTGGAAAATGGAAGGCAAGGTGTACTATAATTGACAAATTCTTGGAATGAAAGATGCTTTGTGAACTAGAGTTCGTTTCATAGGTAGCATAACTTATTAAAGGTGTGATAGGGTAGTTTTGATATCTGATGCAACTTTTTGATATAATCTATTTCTCCATGAAAATGCCTTCAGCTATGCATGTCTAAGCAACAAAAAAGAAGTTCCCTAAATTGCAATGGTATTCTTATATGAAGGAAATGTTGCTTATCTTTTAGGATTTCGTGCTAGCCTTGGTTTTTCAGCTCAATAAATAAACTTCTAATTGATTTATAACTTTGTATAAATAGGAAGCTCCCTAATTCTCATGCGAATCTTAGTTTAGACTTTCAGAACTCTGTATATTTTTGATATTCAAAACTGCATTTTGACATTTTTATATATGAGGATTCCAGTGAGGAGGTTCGAACACCCTTCACCGACTAGGGAATAATATTTTTGATTTTCAGAGAGAAATTTCCATGAAAATAGCAATCGAAGTCAGAACTACCTGAAACCAGACGACGTTGAAAGATAGACTGTAGAGGTTACGGGAGGTTTTGATTAATTAGATTATTGATGAGACGGATGCCATTGGGTTGAACTTTATCGAAAAGATGGAGATAAGACTTAGAAGCATCACCCCGGGCATGGGAGCAGTAGTCAAGCGAAAACGAATCTTGGATCTGTACATAGTTAGTACTCGAGCAAGTGAGAAAGACAGGAGTTCGAGGTTTGAGATATTTGTAGAATTTCCAAATGAGATTAGATGAAACTGAAAGCCAAAGTTGAGTGAAAGAGATTAAACTTACAGTAAACTTCCATGAAAACAGGGAAAATCTCAAGACAGTTTCAGTGAAATAACAGGAGCAGATGAAAGAGATGACTGTTAGCAACTGACATCAGCGAAAGAATTACTACTTAAAGGTGCAAAAGAAGTGTAGCGTAATGCTGTTCATTGCGCTAATGCATTCTGTATTCTAGGCTATGGGACTTAGTCATGTGGGTAAGGTTGCCTCCAGTTATTGCACATGTATGTGTACTATCACTCGCACTACGTGGGTCATTTAGAAGAGTGTGAATACAATAGGAAAGATAACAGAGCCCGGAAGCTTAAAAGATTCGATAGCACAAGACGTAGACAGGAAGCTGTCAACTCCAGACAAAAAAATAGCAACCCGTTTGATAAAACATTGGCAGTCTAGTGAGAAGACCTGCAATAGTCGCCAAAAGTCCCTGGAAAACTCACAAAAAATTGCAAAAAATTATAGTACTCTCAAAATTCAAGCCATTTTGCCGTGCATGCACCTATTCCCCCTATAACAATTATTTTCTGTTCCTGGGACACTTGGCATCATTCTGCACATGAACTTTTGCAATTCCCGTATATAACCTTCTCACAACTAATATTGTTTAAAGGGAGGAAGGGGGCGAGTATTGAGTGTAGAGTAGAAATAATTGAAGCGTCCCATGAATTTTGGCAACTATTGTATATATCAGATGCGATGGTGATGCCTCTTTGTGATCAGAAAGAAGGTTGTTTGTTTCAAGGAAAGCAAGTAGCAGTTTGCTGAAAATGATCTCCTTAGTCACAGAGATGAGAGAAGTGATTGCAATAGGACGATAGTTTGAGGAGTCAGGTTTATCCCCTTTTTTGGGATTAAAGATAACGTGAGCGAGTTTCCATGAAGAAAGAAATATACCAATGTTGTAGCAAACCTGCAAGTTCGTGTCAAGAACAGAGGCAAGTTCAGACGCACAAGATCTAAAAACCAAATCAGGCATTTTACCCTTTTGTTTGGATTTAGAGATGCTGAAATGGAGAACGGTTTTACGAATTATGCGTGGATCGAATTTAATAGGAGGCATTGTGATATTGAAAGTACAATAGTAATGATGTTGAAATTTTTGGCCATGAAGATTGGAAATGGAGCAATGGCTGATGTGAAAAGATTGGATTTAGATAAGAGAGTGCATGGGGAAAAGCCAGAGTTGTCTTTCAGAAGTGGAAAAGAAAAATAACAAAGTTTTTCCGGTTGAAAAAAGAGGCTTTGGCATTATTTATGGATTCAGAGTATCAGCTTTTTACAACTGAAGCGCTAGAACGTGGAGTTTGATGGAGCTTCCATCCTTTGAAGCGATGAATTCTCTTCGTCACAGGTGTTGTAAACGCTGAATTGAATCAATTATATGCCTTGTGACAGATCAAGTACCTCCATTAGTCGCTATTATCTTGTGTTTTTTGGGGGGTGGGGCCATCAAATTTAGATGTCTTAGGGGTGTGGGTCTGTAAAGAATGAAGACTATCCTCTAGAGCAGAAAGATAGCAAAATTGTATGGGTTTTTATACTTCAGGAATCATTCAAAGATGGGGGCTCCTAGATTTGCTACGGTATTCTGAAGTATTTCAACAAGTTTGGCTAGAAATGGGCTAGAAAGTGTTAAAAAATAAGCAATCTGTTACTACAACAATTTATACTGTGTGCTGTTCTTTGTTGGAGAGGGAAATCCATCGTCATTAAAGAATGAAAGTAGGCTTCTTTAACAATAGTAAATTTTAAAAGTGCCTAGTCTAGTATAACAGAAAGAACACAACAGAAACAAGCTTAACAACAGGAATGCCGCAATACTCATTTTGCTATTCAATTTTGAAATTCAACTGCAAAGCTCCGCGCTACATTTCTACTTGAATTCGCGATTACGAATATGCTATAATGCTATACTGTATGAAATCTGACCTAGAGCAAAATCGGTGATTGCCACAGAGAGTGTGCTCTTCTTCACGTTAATTATGTGTGCCCATTCTATAGGGAGCAGATATAAAATTTATCCTATTAAGTACCAATTTTCTAGAAACAGAATTATCATGGCAATAAAAAAGTCCATTGTCTGTCAAGCTGTCAATTGACATACATAGGGAGTACTGGGTTGCAGGTATCCACAAAGTTGTACCTAGGCCCATGCTCCCAACAACCAGGAAGACATAATCAAACGGTACCAATGAATGAAGACCAGTAGGATCATAAAAACCAACGACATATTTCTTTGCATTCGCAAATAGCTTACGATCTAGTACTAGTTACTATAAGTGATGGAGTTTCACCCGATTCTCCATCTAAATTATGCTGAAAAGTAATACAATGAAGGATAGCACTATTTTCAAGGGTTTTGGCCTTTTGGTTTTGGGAGGTCGATTGTTTTATAATATTTGGGTTGCTTTTACTCTCTGGCATTAAGCAGGATCCATTTTAGGTATCCAAAAGTGAGACCATTCACTACCACTATAATGCAGTAAAAATTGTCAAATTTTGTAAGTGCATCGGTGTTAAAAAGCATTTCGTCTGAAGATTGTTAATGTTTCTGGCTGATGAAAACCAAAATTGACTACTTCTTGGTCAAAATTATAAATCTATGAATCTTTTGCTATTTCCTTGTACACGTCACTGGATGCTCTCCTTTCGGTACAGCACCCTTAGAATAATCATTTTCTCGCAGAAATGATAGTTTCCTTGATTTTACGTTTGCGATAACTCATCAAATAATTCCAAGCTTGCTCATTCAAAAGAACAAATTCAAAGTATCTTACCTACAGAATAACATTAGGAAGCCATCTGTTCTTCTCTTATGCAACTGTGCGTTGCACTATAATTCCTACAGTGAAACGTGATCCGGTACCAGTATAAGCTCAGATTCAGATCCAAAGTAGCAGAAAGGTATGCCTCTTCCCAGCAGACAAAACTGCACCAGATCGAATGCTCATTAGAGCTATGGAGTTAATTTTGCAATTGAAAACGAAAAGCTGATCGATAGTACTTTTGTTTCTAATCAGATGTATTCCAGTAATGTTGTAGCTACATAATTGTCTATACAAATTTTGGGATCATAACGGGAAAATATTATAGCTTTCCAATCGATTGGTGTTCCTAGAGTTCTTGAAATAGGAAGCCGTCATCATATCGACTGGGGTGAGAGCTAAAGGAAAAACATTGAGGTAACTAGAATAATCATTTGTATTAGTTGGGTTGTCAAAGAACTTTGGAAAGAACGGTAAAAAATCAATATTTAAGCACAAAAACTAGGACTTGAATACAAAATATAAAGCAGAAGTTTATTACTACTATCCTCAAAAATAATTCTGACCGTAATACAGGTAAATGGAGCCTTTCCAGTGGCAGTTATTCAGTGAACATATTAAGGTATCTCTTATGCAATGTTTCTATTCAGAAAACATTTTATGCAGTGAATACTAACGAGAGAAATCTGTTGAATGCTTATGCTTCTAACTTTAAAACAAATAGTTGCACCTTTTTAAAGCAATATGGTATAAAGATGGAGTAATTCTTTTCTGCTTTCATTTTATGGGGTAAGGAAAGTTTGACTGAAGCATATGGTGGGGTACAATTTTTTATAGGCATATAAAACTTTAAACGATGACCGCTCCCCAATTCTCCATATTAGCTGCAGTGCAAAATCATTCGATTTCTATGCTTCTATCCAAGGGATAGCCAGCCTGCTGCTCGCAAGCCACGCGTGGCTCTTTGCTTTGTTCCATGCCGCTCTTACAATCATGTTGAAGTGTGTCTGCTATTTGTGTTCACTTGGGCTCAATAAGATGTTCTCGTGTCAGAAAAGTATGAGAGTGATGCTCACGCAACCCTATGAGTTTGACATGGCTCTTTGTGGTATCACAGTACAAAATGTGGCTCTTAGCTTCTCACTGGTTGGCCAACCCTGGCCTGCACACTTTTCTATCTGTGTGAATATAGTCTATTATAATATGTAGGCTTGAAGTTGCTGAAATTCAAGAAAAGTCTAAGAATTATAAGAGGCTCAACATTCACCAAGACCGAGATTCTTTGCTTGTTTGAGTAACTTTTAGGTTAGATTTTACAGTGTAGATGCCAAGTGCATTGTCTCTTTTTCTCTTGCGTTGTTTTTATGATAAACTGGTTCGCTAGCAATGAATTGAGTTTCTTCACTTGATTTTCATGTGAGTTTACAAGTTTTGTTATTAAAGAATATTAGAATAATGTGAGGTTCAAAATCTAACACATTCAAGGATATCTCACTATTCCTTAATTAGGCTCTGCAAATAATAGGTATTCTTATTAAAATGAAAAATTACATTTGTGTGTGATTTTTTGCATATGCTGGCGTCCTTTGATATATATGGCCATGTACCTTGTGCCCCCATCGTTGTCTCTTTCGACTTACAGCGATTTGCTTTGACAAAAACAAATTTACTCTGCTTGTGGCTCTTTGCCTTTCTGTTTCATAAAGGACAATAACAGTAACAGAACTCTTTATCTAGCGATTTTTTAACATTTGACTTAGAATGCCTTAGCTACAATTTTGATAGATATTGTATCGTCGGGTATTTCTCTTCAAAACATTAATATCATGGGCGTAACTGTTGAAACGATTCCTTTTCAAAGAATTGCTTAAACATAGGAGCATTGACTTAAAGCGTAGTATTAGATTTTGTATCAAGTTTTACATAATTAAGATATTGTCAATTGCATTTCCTATTTTCGGGAGCTTTGCTGTGGTCATTAGAGGAAGCCGAAAATCTCTTTTGCTGTACCTTTGGTATGATGGCCTCTTCAATGTGAGGATTAAAGCAACATTCTTTTGCGAGCATGAAATGGGGTCAACCATGAAAGATTTTTATCGCTTGTGATGTAAAGAATTGATAGGATGAATGAATCCTTCTTCATAGCCCTTATCTTTAATCAATGGCATAAATCAGAGCTAAGGGTTAAGAACACGGAAGATGGACATGATGCGTAAATTTGCTTTGAGAAGCAAGTTCAATCGCGATTTTCTGGCCCTTTGGCAGTGGTCATTAAATATCTGCCATTGGGGGGGGGGCGAAGGCTATTTGAGAGGTGCATGTCACAAACATGCAATTTTGTGGAGGGGTTTCATGCAAATTGCTAAAAAATGGAGGGGGCGTGAAGCCAAAATTATTTATATTTCAAAATTTTACAAATAACTTAGCCAGTCATATAGTTTAAAGTATTAGTCATAATCTGATGATTCTACTTCATTGCTAACAGCTGTAGTAAGATTTTCTTCACTAGGAATCATCTGGCTGTATTTGTCAATATCTGTTAAATGAATTGAGCTTTCTTCTCTTGCGTTGACTTCATCCAATGAAGGGCTACCACTTATGAGTAAATGTTTATGTAAAAATTTCACCTCTCTAAATATAAGCAACACCGTTTACTTTGTTTTGAAGGCTTGCTCCCTATTCTTTAATTGATTTTCTTACATTTGTGGTTGAAGGTCTTTCTGTCTATTTGCCTCTTGAATCATGCTCTGCTATTTAATATGTTTTCCTCTTTAAAAGGCTGGTGTTGTGATAATATCTCTCTGTGCATTATGCAATGCATTGGTTTGTTCTTCCAACAAATATTATTTTGAATCAATAACCCTTATCTCATTTGCTTGCCATTGTTTGACAGTCACGTTTTTATGAAACAGAATTGAGTGTAGATTGCTTATCTCCTATAGTTTTGCTGTAACCTATGTAAACTCTTTATAAATTGGAAGCACAGCAAATGCATATGAGCCAGGTAGGACAACTCCCATTTTCAAGTGTAACATCTCGTGCCTGCCAAATTTCTGAAAAGGGGGCTTAATTGCATCCCAATCCCAAGGGCATATAAACTAGAAAAAGGAGTGTTCTGCAAAAAAGCAATATAGGAAAAGGCTATTTTACTATCAACCCAGTTTATCAATCTGCCTCTACATTTGCATAATACATTCATCAGGAAAAGCATATATAGAGCTATGTATGAGCACACTTACTGTGAAATATGTCCCAAGTTGGAAACCTTAAAAGCAGATGTACATCAGACTTTTTCTCACTACAGAATACATATATATATATATATATATATATATATATATATATATATATATATATATATATATATATATATATATATATATATATATATATATATATATATATATATATATATTCTGATGAGTAATTTTAGGAAGGAGAAAATGATGAGTAATTTTATCCCTGAGGTTTCTCTTTTAAGCATAGAAATAAGACATCCCTTTCTTTCCCTTGTTGCTAGACAATATGAATGACTTCGAAACTGTTTTTACATAACTTTATTGATCCAACAAAGGTCATCTCATTTCTATTTTCAATAACTCTACTAAGGTCATGGACTGAGTTCTTAATTGCCATTGTTGCTGTTTTTGTTGTTGTTTTATAATATTGCATAGAGGTACCTCTATGCATTATAGGGTGTTTCAGAGAAAGAGTGGTAAAATTTAAGTTAACAACAAGCGAAAATAGTCAGTTTTCCATAGTCTCCATCGCGGGTGCTTACTTCTAATATTGAGAGTTGACCAGAGGTATGAACTGTACATAGTTCTGTATGCTAAACATTTTGTTTTGTAGGGAGGCACTAAATATATTTCAGATCTATTTGAGGGGTATCAAGCAATTTTTCGACTTTTGGGGTGTTGCATCACCATTTATTTGAAAGTTCAGAAAAAGCATCCACCCCCCATAACAGATTAATGACCACTCCCTTAAGGGTTTCTTGCTATTTGCTGAAGTTTGCTAGAGAGTTGATATGATCGTTTTCGAATGATTCCGTGTGAGTCAATCGCAACTGAAAGAGCTGGAAAGAGCTTTGATGTTACCGATGATGGGAAACACCTAGAAAATGTTATACCACAAGAATTCCCATAATTGTACTTATTGAATCCTCTGTAAAAGAGAACGTTTTATCACCACTTATAGGAGATTAATGCTAACATGTTAACAAGAATTGTGGATAGTTGCACCAGCAAAGAGCTCGACCTCAAGTGGTACTCGGCTATAAGTCATTCATCATGGCTTCATAGTTGAAAGCTTAACGATAAAGAGCTATTGGATGGAGTCAATTAACACATCATATCTGAAGCATGAGCTATTCAAGCATCCTATTACTTATCTTCTGATACTCAAAAATTGGGTTCAAAAATACCAATAAGAAATCTCAATTCTGATGAGCTTTTTCCTTATATCTACGTTTTATGGTAGTAATATTTGTTTAATAAGTTATTTATTCTAAGTGCTGAAGATAAAGCCAGCAAATTCGTTTTATTCTTGATGGCTAGTAAATTTGCACAAGATGCAAATACGAAATAGAGGTCAGTGAAGAAGTTGCTATAGGAACATGTAATGCTGCAACCATCCACATAAATTTCGCGCATCTGAGAATTAGGATGAGAGGCTATCTCTCCAAAAATCTCGTATTGTTAGTGAAAAAATCGCCTATGAAAATTCACCTATAAAAAATCACAAAATCAGAAAAATTCACAAAAAATCACAAAAGTCTTGTGTAGTTTTTTATCAGTGATGCATAAGTCTTTCAAAGCCTCCTTAGGCCTCTCCTTAGGTCGGTTCACTCATACTGCACTCTTGCACCAAAATGCAAATTAATATCTGCCTTTCTCAAGAATACCGGTGTGATGGTTCAGTGGCTAGAGTGTCTGCCTCACAATCAGAAGGTTGTAAGTTCGAGCCCTTGCTGAGTCATACCAAAGACTTAAAAAAATGGCACTCACTGCCTTCTCGTCTGGCGCTCGCTAAATGAGAAAAGAGTGGGGAAGTTGAATACACGGAGCTACCAGTGTACCAGCCCCCCACTGTAGCCTTCACTGCATTCGCAGACGCGTGGCCTAGGGCTGCTGGAACGGATATAGGCGCTGCTCTATGCAGCATTGGCGCGGGAAGGACCTTGACTTTTTTTTCTCAAGAATATCTAACTTTTGCGGAGCTTCAATATTCTTAATCATTTTTAATTTGAGTCTGTAATCGTTCTTAAGTAATCTTCATTACCAAAGGTGCAGGTTCTTCTCAAAATTGACAAATTATATTAAAATCTTTGTCTATGTTCTACTTCATCATAAAGCGGACAAGAGAGGAACAGAACAACAGTAATTGCATCAACAGTGCAAACGTTAATCTAGAAGCAGCATTTGAACAACTCAAATGCAAAATAACTTTAAATGGTGATGAAATATTGCATTATTTTTGACTTATTCATGCATTTCAGTGACTTTGAGCCACGATATTCTTATGAACTTTCTTCGCATACTAGAGGGGTGTATAAGGAATCTTGAAAGCTTAAAGTTATGACTGCGTTTATGGTTAGGATTGAAGCCAAGTTCTATTTAAAAGTGTATTTATCTTCAACAGTTCTCTTCACAATATGACTTACTCCTATGGAACTAAAATACAGGTTAAATCTCGATCTGAGCATAAATTTATGAGTAGATAAAGAAATTTCAAGCTTAGTTCATGGGAAATTGCAAACAGTTCATGACGCATTGTGAAAATTCTCTATCCAGTTTAACGATTCAAATACAGCTAAAATTAGGATGCCTTTAACACTCTATGATGACTAGAACGTGGAAGATGCAAATGACAAATTCTCAACATGCTGAATCCCTATAGAACCAACGTTTCTCATACTATGCTATTACCAGATATAAGCCTTAGGATACGTTTCTACATAGAGTCAATAGCGTAAATCGGATTACACACCTGAAATACTAAGTCCAAGTTTAGCTACCTTCGATTTATTTAGTTTATTTTGATAGTAACTCGGCTATGGTTGTACCTATTTATCCCAAAAATGCATGTAATAAGGCCTCCATCTCAATAAAGGTAACAGAGTTTACTTTTGTTTGTTTCTCACCTGATACCGTACTATCCATTAATTTTTCCAAAAAGATGTCTTCAAGGAATATTTCAAATTTAATATTCTATTTTGGTATTTACATTTGCACTGCAAATGTTTTTGAGGTGTCCTATTAATCAAATTGACGGTGACAACCTTGCACCAAGCCACATCTACAATTGCGGATTTTTCATGAGGGCCAACTTTTTATAACGTGTGTGTTTGGAAAACTTTCAAAGAAGAATTTCATAAGAACAAAGAAACAAGTCTATTTGGTGCATTTACCAACTGCAAGGGTGCATTTTAAAACATCTATATATTGTAATTTAGATGAGGAAAGCCAATGTATTTTGAAGTTGTCGCAACATAATTCAGCATCGGCACTTCACGGTAGAAGATTAATTCCTATTTTGAATCTGAATCCTCTGCGGTTTATTATACTCTCTCTTAAATAACTTTTAATTGATATAATAAAAGAGCTCCAATTTTTGGACCTTGGGATTCACACAAGCTTATTGTAAGGGCTGCCACCAAATCAAGCGAATATTGTGTATAATGGTAATACATTCCTGACCCACATTTATTAAGATTTAATGTCCAGTGAACAATTCATTGCTAGCTTAGAAACATGAAATCACCTATTTGGATAGGCCTCGCTACTGCATCAAAGGGCAATTACCTTACCGATAAATCAACTTAGTCGCTCCTTGCGTATGTGCATAATTCACAACCCAAATATATGCCAATGGCATTCATTTTCAAATTGAAAGCCAAAATTATTCAACTAAAAGTAACCTTTTCAAAATCAAAATATTGCCATAGTAAAGTTTACTTACAATTTCTCTCCAACTTTTGAATTTTTTTTTATCCGCTTGATTGAACGTAAACAAGAGTGTTAGAATTTGCATAAACAAAACAGTGAAGATTGTTCTACGCATCTTGCAAACTTATATGTGTCTTGTTTCTACTATTGTATCTCTTCCCTATATCAATAACGATAAAGATAACAGCAGTCAATTATTACGTCTGCACCTTACACGTTAACCGGCTTTCTAACAGTATTTGTTTCTTCTAAGCTTCTTATGCACTGACACGGAATGTGAAGCTGGGGCTGAGGAGGAGATGCTCTAACGGGTCTCTTCAGAAAACCCTTTGCGTTCGTAGATTACATAAAGGTTGGCAGTCAGGCCTCAAATAGGTTGATTGTGTCCTTCAAAACATTGAAGTTCGTCAATGCAAGGTAGATAGGACTATCAGTATTTTAGCTCAGTAAATGTAGTACGTCGCTCCATAGAACATAAACTCGATGAATCTTCCATGCATCGACCATTAACCTTTCGAATTATTACCTACAACCAATTCTCACCATATTGCACTTGTTGACTTCGTTTATCATTACTATAGGTCATGAGCACAGCTGAGTAGCATTCTGTCTGAAAACCACGTCTAAGCTGACTCTTTTGGAATCGATTGCCTGTAGTGTTCTAAAGAATAAGCAGGATTTGAGCAAACGCTGTTGTGAATATCTCTCAGTTGAGATAAAGATATGGAACTTACTTGTCTGTGTGTGTGTGTGTGTGTGTGTGTGTGTGTGTGTG
>OLMO02000275.1:12982399-13005292 GCA_900291935.2 Cassiopea xamachana
TGTCAACTCATTATGGGGATTCTATTCTCAATAAATTGATCATGCAGACCTATGATGGGGCGTTTGTAATGTCTGGACACATTTCTGGTGTCCAAACCCTTGTTAGGGAAGATTATCCCTTTGCTTACTTCTTTCACAGTGCAGCTCACCACTTAAAATTAGTTCTATGTCAGTCTGCCTCTTCAATCCCCTTGGCTAGAGTTTTCTTTGCAAATCTGGCTGCTTTTAGCACAGTTGCAAGCAACAGTCCTAGAAGGAAGGATTTGTTGTATACAAATAGAATTGATATACCTAAGCCTGGAGAAGCTATGTGGTACTATCTTTCATGTACCATCAGTGTTCTTTATCACAAGGCTTGGATGATGCATCCATATCACAAGCTAGTGGTTTATACCCTTTTATTAACAGCTGTTTGTTTTGTTTTCTAGTTCATGTTTTTAGTAAGATTTTGGAATATTCATCACTTCTTTACATGGTTCTTCAAAATTGAAATACAAATTTCAGTTATGGTTGTCAGAAAATATCTGCCTTTGGTAACTTTCCAGCTGATTTGCGCGCTGACAGTGCACATAATCATTTCTTCCAATCAACAGTCTCTTTAGTTGGGGATCCATCTTCCAATGCAGATAAAAGACATAATTAAAAAAGTCTATATTTTCAAGTTGTTGATAACATTGTGTTTATGTTGTCTGAGAGGTTTGCAGTCTGCAAGAACTTTGCTTTCTTGGATCTGGTGAATCCTTGCATTTTCAAACAATGGAGAAAAAGAGTGCCACCAGATATGTTCTAATCCTTGAAGTGTAAATATGCTCCCCTTTTCCATATTCAATCACTTGAAACTCAGTTCTCTTCATTTACAATGACACTGATTTGCACAAAGAAAGCTCTCTGGAAATATTGCAATATACTTATAAATGTGGTCTGGAGACTAGCATACCAGAAGCTGTCAGGTTATTGAAGCTTAATTCTGTAATGTCCATATCCAGTGTATCTGTAGAGAGATCATTTTCCTGTCTAAAGAGAGTGAAAACATATCTATGAAATAAAGTGGGGCAAGTACATCTTCGATGCTTGTGTAGAATACCACTGCACGAAGATGTCATAAAAGTGGTTGAAGATAAAAATATCCTTCATGACAAAATAGTTCAGAAATTTATGGAGAAGCCAAGAAGACTTAACTTTCTTTTCAAATAGATGCATGAAGTAGTCTTGGTAGCTTGAATGGATTTTCTTGGAACTGGCATGCAAATACTATAATTCACACATTGACAATATACTGCTACAGTACAAATGTTCATTCATGTGACCTTTTATGGATTTCTCTTTTGCTTTGGTAGGCATGCAATTACTATAGTTCATACATTAACAGTATGCTGTTACAGTACAAATGTTCATTTATGTGAGCTTTTATGGATTTCTCTTTTTCCTTGGTAGGCATGCAATTACTATAATTCACAAACAGTATACTGTTTTTGTAGAAATTTTCAATCTTGTGAGCTGTTATATATTTCTCTTTGACTTGGTAGGCTTTTAGATAGCTAATCTTTTCTGCACTGAGATTGTTTCTTGATAAATCAAGAAGAATTGTTATGGCTCCCCATTGCTTTAGGCTTTTGTATAAGTATCATGTTTTTCAAGGTTGCTTTGTTGCTGGTATTTTATATTGCACTTTAGATGGTTTGTTTGATAAAATTGCTTCTGGATAATGGAGATTATTGTATACCACATTATTGGTTACCCAGACAGTCTGCTTTGGACTGTTTCTTGCATTTCTTGGATTGAGACATCTTATCTTAATTTTGATAAGCTGACTTTTGATTAGCAATCTGCCTTAACTTATATAAAAGATCTAAATTAATGTGCCTTTAACTAACGTGGACTCAATTAATTTGCCTTTATATTAATGTATACACTTTTAGAATTGTTCCTTTTTCTAATCTTTAATGTTTTTGCCAATCATGCTCCATGGAAATGGTCCTCTCTATATAACAGATTTTCTTCCAGTTTCTACTTAGGTTATGGAATACTCAGCTCTTTTTTGTTGCATAAAAAATATTTGGTTGTTTCTTTTCTGAAAAATGACCTCATTCATGTGTTTTGGTTCTACTTGTGACTCCATGCATTTATGATATAAGCCTCCTTTTCTTCATGTCATAAATTAAATCCCATTTTACAACGTGTAAAACTTCTGTGCGATTTTTTTTCCAATACTATTTATTTCGCCTTTGGAGAAATTTCCTCATAATACAATGTTTTATAGCACTATTGGAATGACTTTATGAAATATATCTCTTCAAATATATCGTTTGTGAGATAAAATTTGGATCTCATTGCTGACACTTTTGCTTCCAACCTTTTACCTACATTCACTGCTTGGACCTCCAGTATGTTCTTACAGTAAGTTTTTACTTCTAAGCACTCTCTCTCTCGGGTTACTTGGCAAAACGCCCTTATGCTTCATAAGAACGTTTGGTCTTCACAATTATGATACCTACGGAAGCAACTGTCGACAAATTTCTTCTAACTTTGTACAAAAAGTAATGCAGTGAGAAACTGTAGATAATTTATACTTTTTGCGATAAACTTTCCAAATTTTACGGCCACAATATTGCTAATTTGTACTATTTCAACACTGAAGTATATGGTACAGAGATGTCAGCTATCCTGGCCAGCATTTATACCAAGAGGCTAAAGAAAGCATGAGAACTTGGTAAAGCGATTTTAAATATTGCAACAAAGCCAGAGAAAGTGGGCTCGTTATTATGTAAAATTTTGTTCAAATAGTCTCATCGCAAACGTTCTACAACATTACCAGGCCAATGAGCCTCTTTGTGCCTATTCTTCTATACATCAACAACTTACATTCTCATCAAACTTGAAGATGATATAAGATGACATTAAAATTTCTCTCAACAAAGTACACACTTTTTATAAGAATAAAGTTTATGTGAATAGCAAGGTTCAGAGTTACCAAAATTTGAGAATAATTTAAGAATAACGCAGTTTGATTACTCTCAGTTTCCAAGCTGCCATGGAACTGGCAAGTTTCCTTCTGCTCAAAAATGGAAACTCAAGCAATGGGCAAACCTTTGAAGTGGGGCTTGAGCTTAACTCAATGATCATTTTCATTGAGAACCAATTTGCCCGGCAACTCTAAAGTGGTATATAGCTCACGCCAAGCAATCAATCTGCGTGTTGTAGAAGAATGGTCTACAAAAGTCTTCTTATTTCCAAAATGAAGCTTGCCACGACAACTTTTTTTAGCCGTCACAATTACTGGCAATCAGCAATAAGCTTGGAAAATGCATCCAATTCACTTTTATGATCTTTTTATGTTCGTTTGATTAAACTGATTTCTGAGAAATAGATATCTCTAGCCGGGTGGTATTATTACCCTCCTATCACTAATAATCATTAATTCTCTCAAATAGCAAAAGCTTGGTTATTGGAGCAAACTTTGTTGGCCATTTAAATATAGTATGGAAAGGAGGGCAAGCATATCCTTCAAAAATTTTCAATATAAAGGACATTCTCTTGTACCCCGTGTCTACTATAGAGCACTCGAATGGTTGGGCCCGGAGAAAAAATTTCCAAAGTAAAAGTTCTCAGTTGGCTGGAAAATGCTATCTTGAAAAAGGTCCTTGCAAACATGATAAAAGTAATTCCTTTGACTATATGTTTCTTCAAGTATTGTACAAGAGTAATGTAAATTTTGACAATGCGATGACCCAATTTTACCTGGTTTTTCTTAAGTCCTAAAATTTGGGGGTCTTACACCCCCTCACTCCCGGTCGCTATGTCCCTGATGAGCCCGACCATCAACTTTCGTCTAACTTCGCCACTTGTATCAAGGGCGATAAAGACAAACAGAGTGAGATGCCAGTACCCATGGCAAAACTGATTGGCAATAGTGCATTTGGTTCAACAATCACTAACAAAGACAAACACGGAGAAGTTGTGTTGCAGAGTTACAAAAACAATGTTGATACACAACGACCACTTGTTGGTGGCAATCTCCGATGATCCCAAACATGCCGGTAGGATTATGCATTTTATAACACACGCTTATTCACATTTTATAAAGACTCCACAGGGTATAGCAGCCATCTTAAATGCGATGAGAAAACAGGCTTTAACATTAACGATATAGGCAATACATATCTTAGAGAGCATCTTCAAAGAAGAAAGCAGAAGGAAATCACTTAGTATTACTACCGGTACCACCCCCATCAACCACTCCAAGAAGAACATCATTTTCATCTCCATTACCAGTGCAAACATTAGGAAAGTTATCTGGTAGTGTATTTAGATTAGATAGAAGACTAGGTCGACTAGATCAATTGAGCAAAAAGGCATCACACGTCATACAAAGGTACACACCCTCTTCCAAAAAGACACCAACCACCACAACAGCGTGAGAGACATTGTGAGAGATACAAGAACAACAATGGAAGCATGGAAAAAGACCATGATACAAACCCACAACAAGAGACAATGATGGTGGAGACTATTATCTGCGTCCAAGAAGAAAAAGAGCAGACGAGGACCGACCATAAAAAAGCAAGACGTGGACAAAAAAATTAACACTATTATACGGTATTTATTATTAGGTGTGTATTAGCATACATCACATTTGAAAGAAATGGATTTTCTACAATAGCGGCAGGATGAGAGCAACTATGCTGCTGCTGACGAAGGTGGTGGATGAGCTATACCGTATGAAGACTATTCTACAGAAGAAGATGGTAACAAACAACAAAAGAAAAGACCTACTGAAAAGACGACTACATTTGGCAGCACGACAACCACAAGCTCATAAAGTAAACAGCAACAAGCCTCTTACCGCCACCGTCATCATCGACTAAGTAGTAGTAGTAGCAGTGACAGCAGCAGTAGTAGTAGTGTGCTTTCCTCATCGTCATCAGACGATGATGGTGAAAATACTGTTACCCGTCGTCAAGAACTACCTGCTTTAAAGAGAAAGAAAAAGGCGATACTATCAGCATCACATCCAAAACAGCGAAAACTTCAACAAAAAAAGTTGATGGCAGCGCTGGTGACAATGGTTCAATTAACAAATTGATATCGGTAGCCCTAAAGTCACAGAAAAACAATATAAAAATACAATTATTGAATCTGTGAAGTCTGACTTACTGAATGCGCTGAGGTCAAGAATAAATGAACAACAAAAACAGTAAAAAATGGAAGAAAGAAAACAAAAAAAGGGGAAAATGATTATAATGACAACAAAAGTGGTTACGACGTTGTGTATGGTGGTGGCATGCTGGACAAGCAATACCGTAAGCGAATAGAACAGGTGTACAAGTAACACAAAGAAGGATACAATGGTTCCCCAATATTTAAAAGCAAACAGCACAAAATGAAAGTTGGAAATATTTATCAAAACTTGGAGAAGTAAACAATGTTCAGGTCTTGCAAATCCCGCACATCGACAAAGAGATGGGACTTGATAAGATGGATATTGGTAGTGTAGACAACAGGCTGAGTAAAAAGTGTTGTCCGCTTCGCATGAAAAAACTATTCCCTACATAGTCTATGCAGCACTAAAAGACACTAATTCCTCTTGAATGTGATACAAATATTTTTTACTCGTATACATCCTAACATAGCAGATCCCTATATTTGTAACAATGCTTAATACATATATAGAGTAGTAGTGTGCTTGCACTGGTTGTTGGTAGGAGATAGTAAATTTTGTTTGGTTGAGATGAATGAAGATAAACAACAAGTATTTTCTCATTTTTTGTCTTTTTATTGAGATCCGGTCAGGTTTCCTGGCGATTTTAAGGGGATTTCAGCTTCTCATTCTCAACTTAAATGGAGAAGAAAGAGGACAGAGATGCCGAATTATGAGGTCATATCTTGTCGCCACATCTGATAGATGAATGGAAAGAACATGACAACTTCTACACAAGATTTAAACCTACGAGCTGAAGAAATATTCCGAGACGTCCATATAAATTTTGAATCCCAATAATGTCTGTGCAAGCAATCTACTGGAGATGTCACAATGGAGTCGTAAAAATAGAAATATAAAGTTTAAACTTGTACTGGTGGATCAATTTAAACAAAAGCTGTATGCAAGCCTGTGCAAGTCCAAGCATGCCCAGGACGTGTTGACAGCATTAAGGGATGTGTTTGAATACCAAACGGTGTCTAGACTGAAAATTATAGATATGATAACGGCTTAGAATTCACAATTGCTGTGATATAAGACTATTTGAAAAATAGATTGAAGGGAGAACATGTTACCGCAAGAAACCCATCAACGATATGCACGATAGCGGAGAGGACGAATAGAACTCTAAAATCCATACTGGTACGAGTTGCCGATAATGACGATGGTCAGTACATAGATCAAATTCAAAATGTCATCAAGGGGTACGATGAGACCAGACACACTGCCACAGGTACTGCCCCTAAATATAGACGAGGTTCAACAAAAGTTGTACAAGCGTGCGCTAAACGACGAATACAACAATTTGGCTGGAAAATGTGGGATTCTTCCATGGCAATACCAAAACTGGTGGTGGGAGATTGGGTTCACGCTCTCGATAGGAAACACGCAGCATTTTGTAGCATTCTGCAGATCCATCATTTCCAGACGAGCTTTATCAAATAGCAGACGTTTAGTTAGGGATAAACAGATAAAGTATAAACCAAGAGATCTGCAGGGGAACCAACTTCCATGTGGTTATTACTATCCCGAATTATCCAAAACTATTTCTACAAAAGTTTTCTATTTCTTGAGAGACTCCTCAACGACGGTTTACGAATTCTCTGGGCACAGAGAGAGCGAATTATTGCTTAATTAAAATTCAAGAGGACCAATACCCAATTTGTATACCGGACAGACTATTGCACGAGCGATCTTCAGAAGAGAAGCGCACACTTACAATTTCAAGTGCAGTATTTATGCATTGGTTGAACAACTAACTAACTCCAAACTCTACCTACAAACAATGGCTGATAGATTCGGAGAACACAGCAGCAGCAGCAGCAGGTACTACTTCATGGCAATGTCAAATAAAAATGTTAGAAATACAAATTCTAATTTTTTAAACAAACCTTATGGGGGCATCCATTTTTACGGATCTAAACCTGTCACACCTGGAATGGGTGGGATTGATAACAAGAATGGAGCGTTGAAATATTATCAACTTCACTACCCTGTCACGAGCAAAGATCTGACACATTGGGGCAAGGTCTATGGTTTAAGCGTTTGAATCTTGGAGAAGAATCGCCTGTATAAGAGGGCATGCAACGGAGGGCTGCTGTTTGGAAATAAATATACAAGGACGTTAAATAGTGTAGACCCAGTATGTCCACGTCCCGATATAGCAAAACAGATTTTGGACACAAAAAATGTGGTATTTCCCACAGAATTGGAACACCTTTTAGAGTTTGAATACTGGTATGCCCCTTTTGGTTTATATTATAGTAGCACGTCTGCAGAGGGCCTACAGAGAACTGACATCTCTGGCTATTAAGCAAATACTTTTGGTGAAAACTCCCGTTACAGAAGATACATTTGATGTCGATATAACACTTACGATCAAAGTTATGACATCCAATGTGAGAACGCCTCAGGAATTTTGTTTCGACAAAAGTGAGGGTGGTTATTACCAGATGGTGAAGTTAATTAGAACTATGGCTATACCACTTGAAATAGATTGTGGGAAGAACAGAGCTTTTTTCACAATGTCAATGGACAACAGATACACCCAAACCAAACAGCATTAAACAGGGGGTAAACGACAAATTCTTCGCAAATTTCGCAGATGAAACAACAAACCATGCTCTTACGATACCACCAAAGCGGCACACTTTTGATGAGTTGGGCTACTACATAAACACTTGGACTTTATTGCAATGGCCTGGGAGGATAGTTGACGATATGATAACTCAAGATTCCAATGCCCAATGGACAGTGTTGGATTAATAACCCCCCTACTTTGACACACGTCTGCACAAAATAATTGTTGTCAAATATTTGACGTCAATAGTGGGATCTATACTCAGAGACTTTATGGTTCTACGAAAAAATTTACAACGCCCAATTATCCACCATATTTGGAACGATTGGCAAATTTTCTATATCACCCAAAAGAGGAAGCGAGATTCATGACTAAATACCTAACCCAATTTATGCCATAACCAACAAACATTCAACCGCTGGAGGTTGGAGGGGCAAAACTATTTGTTAGTAAGCGTAGTTTCTTTGTTCAGATTGTGGGCAGATCCTACCACTATCAGACAAGCGAATACAAACTTGCTTCAGAAAATGCCACTATATAATTTGACGTTCTACCAGACTGTCATACTACTAATTTATAAATGCTAGAATGGAGCTATACATGGAAAATTAGGGCAGATAAAGTAGCTTGTGAAAGTAATTGTATCTTGTTAGGATGTCTCACATGTAGTTTTTAAGTATTCAGAATCACAGTGCTTGTAGAAGACTGTAGAGGTCTTTGTCGTTTCACGTTTGTATAGTAGGTATTTGGACTCTCAAGGCTTGTGAAAGGTTGAGATGGCAATCACATATTAGTTGCTTATGCGATACGTCAAGGGCTCGACTAGAAATGAGCCAACAGAATCATTATAGTTTCCAGGAAATGTAAGCATATGTTTATATTTGTAGTTTCTATTCATTAAATTGTAAGATGCACTTATAAGTCCAAAAGTATTTTATATTAGTCGTTAAAAATAAGTTAAGTTGAATATAAGTAACACAAACGTTGTAATTCCGTAAAGCTAGGCACACCATAGAAAACCCAATAATAATGACTTTGCATGATACTGCATTCCATTCTATTGTTTAGGGATTAAGGATTAACTACCCTTGCATCATACACAACTAGACTATGCATTCTAGAAAGAACTAGTATTACCCTTCTATTGTATTTTATGCTGAGTAACGATTACTCTATGTCGGCAAAAATGCTGTTGCATCCTAACTCAGTATTTCTACATTATTTAAGAGCACCCCTCGTAGCGAACTGAAAGTAAGAAGAATTAGGATTACAATAGAAGAGGAGAACTAGAACTATGCAAATCATAAGTTAGAGTTCGTTGGTTCAATGGCAGGGACGCACGTCACCTAGCCGAGCCATATGCACAGTGAAGTTGGAATGAAGATAAACGTTAATAGCTATTAAAATGTCTACTCTCTCCACTACGATTCTAAAGATTGCTCGTGCATGAAAGAATCCTGACCAAACATAAAGTTGCCCACCGAAGGATTGCATCCAAGAATTCTACGATTATAATGATGATGATCTTCCAAGCATCATTTCATCTCTTCTTTCATCTCTCTCTTTTTTTCCTTAAATTTCACAAGACTATGGGACAACAATCAAAAGGAAGGCGTTTCCTAACACTGTCAATGGTCAGTACATGGATTTGCTAATATGCATACGACACCCTGATTCTGTGGCTTTTCCCGCCACTTCGTACTATGACGATCCATCCAAATACAAGACGATAGCATGCACAGCTTATTTGCCTGTACCTATTCGTCTGTCTCTAAACAGCATTTACATCCCGAGAGGCGTACCCTATATTCTAAGTGAGCATTTGAGAGATTTGATTTATCTAAATTATACCGTAAAAATCATAGTGGAAAATATGGTATATTAAAATGCGGTCCTTGGGAGTAATTAAGTATTGCAAGCGATTTTTACCATCCGACACATTGAAGTGTCTCTATAAAAGCATTTTGGACCCACACTTCCGATATTGCTGCCCAGTCTGGGGCGTAGCTGGGGCATCCGAAATAAATCATTTACAAAAGCTACAAAATCGCGCTGCTAGAATAATCACTAGTAACAGGTATGATGCTCCAAGTAAGATGCTCATCAAACAATTAGGATGGAGAACAATTGAAGAAATGATTCAATATGAATCATGAGTTATGGTTTATAAATCAGTAAATGGGCTTGCTCCACAATACCTCCAAGATATATTTACTCGAAATTCTGAAAATCCTTCCTACGAGCTTCGTAGCACTGCTACTGATCTTCTTATCCCTAAACGAAATACGGCCAGTGAACAAAAAGGGTTCTCGTTCCGGGGATCAAAATTGTGGAACAGCCTCTCAGTTGAGATAAAGTCGGCACCAACCTTAATCAGTTTTAAAAACTTGAGCCAAAATTGACTTCTATTTTAGTACCTTAGTATTTATTTATTTACCTAACCTATTTATATAATTGACTTTTTTCTTAATTTATCGTTAGCGGATAATTGTAATTAGGTTTTAGATTTTAATAGTATCTTTGTATGTAAATGGAGGGCCCCTTGAAAACCAGCTACGGCTGAAGGGATACCCCCCTAAACATGTTTAATAATAATAATAATGACAACGATGATGACAACGACAGATGGTACATGTCACTCAATTCCTATTCAATTGTACTTTGACTGGATGAGGGTTCCAACACTTCCAAGTTGGTCAAATAGATCTATGAAAACACACAGAGGATAGTATACATAACGATGATGGATAAAGGATACGGAGACGATACACCAATAAATAGAAATGAATGCAAAGCCTTATACCCACAAAATGTTTTGAATGGTGGTGGTGGACTGTCAGTTATCAAAGATACAATATTACACGAGGAAGTGTACCGTATACTGCATGAAACATACGCCGAATTTATTCAAGGACCACTAGTTCAAAAATACACATATCTATATTTACCAACAACAGCAGAGGAGGACAAGACCCCTACCATTGCCCCCACCCCCTATCATGTATTTTATCCGCCACCAACTTCCCTGACAACAGACTACGATAAAAAAACAGTGATCATAAATGCATATTTAAGATTGCCTCCACCAAAAGAGAATCAGATGCTGAACTATTCAACACATAGACAGGAGCAACTTTATCTATAGTTTATAGATCATTCATAAAACTTAAGGTTTGCAATGAAGTACACCTACAACAATAAAAATTTGGACCACAATACTGTACAATCGCAAATAATATGAGTTTTGGAGGAAAATATCTTCTGGGAACTATCAACACTCTGAGGTACGGAAACAACTATCAGCAGTACCCATTTCAAGTGAGTTTCTTAAATGCTGCCACACACTCAAATGAGCTGATGCAATGAAGCGATTTTCAAATAGGCATCGATAAAACATGGGAAATTGGCGCAACAAAGGTGACATATAACCTATAAGAATCACATTTGATTATGATTCCTCATCCAACAGTGGCCAAAGAAAAGGGCATGTATGATTTATATGCGAGCGAAATCATGATTGAGCCATGCATGTATTATCGTATCGTGTCAACAGACGATATACCAGCAGGTGGTCTCAGTAGACTAGGAACCACAGTTGGAAAAATTAATGACATAAGCCCATTAACACAACCCTACTACATCTCATATGCAAACAAACATTTTGAAAGGATATACTCCATGGTGAGAGACCTATGCAATCAACTTACCATCACCAGCACGGTCGATGCATGGTACACGAGAGATCTAATGAAAACTTATGATTCTTCACTTCAAAATATGCAATGTCCTCTTTTTACCCAATACCCTGACCGCTTCAAAATACATGACAATGAATTTAGCGTACTTTCTCTTATAGAAATTGCTGATATGACTATATTTATGAATGCTGAAAAACTCAATTCCCAACTCTGGGCACAAAACTATAAAACATCTGGATGGCATTGGAGATGGGATACATTCAATACGATCTATGGTATAACGTTGCCAATTCTCTGCCCATAATTACTCTTTAAGATCACACCAATCTAGGTGTAGAATCAACAATCAAGAGATACAGCGTAAAAATCAAAACCCTCGTATGGAACTGCATATATATAGCAATGGGGTCAAGAATGTCAAAAATGCTTGGCTAAACGCCATTGGGAACAACCCAATCGATAATAGATCAGACTAGCATCATCAAATGAAGAGCATTGAGTATTATTTATAGTAATGTACGGGAGTTGTACATAAGTCCGTGCCAACTCATTGCTCAAAGTTCCACATTAGCATCCATCGCCCCACGTCCACACACAAGATTTGCCAACATCAACACCATCTTTAAATTCAAAAACATATTTGTGGTTCCTACCCAAACTAC
The DNA here is from genome assembly GCA_900291935.2 of Cassiopea xamachana. NCBI lineage: Eukaryota > Metazoa > Cnidaria > Scyphozoa > Rhizostomeae > Cassiopeidae > Cassiopea > Cassiopea xamachana. The sequence goes on from OLMO02000275.1 coordinate 12,994,538, forward strand.
GGGAGTACAGACGGACAGGATTGTCCTATTATTATTTACCACCTACACCCAAAATTGTATACTCAGACGCAGTTTTAGACACTATAAATGGAGACAATATATTCGTGTATGAAAATGCATTACCGAATATTACTAATATTGGCAATCATTTGTCGCCGCTTCTTGTACAAATACCCTGTCCCCTGTCCAGCGCACATGTTTGGAGAGACTAGGCTGGAAATACCGTACAATGACTTAGTAGACTAAACAAGGATAATTGCCAGCCGTACATGGGAAATTGATATTCCACATTTCAGTGCACTATCTCCAGAGGTGAATCTGGATAATAGGCTCGTTTCTGTGGTGAATTCATATGGTGACAGATTGCATTTGGGAGTATTTGATGAGCATACTGTTATTAGGGAAAAATCTACAGACAAGAACAGAGGACAATAGATACAGTCTAAACACATTGTGATACACATGTTTCTACATGATATACCACACTTTGAACAGTGAACAACAAACATGAGCAACAATCGGATACAAATTCCATTACGGGCTATTTCAACAGGGGACGTTGTACTAGCGAAGTACATACCAAAGAAAAGTTTGGATCTGGGTAGACGACGATGACGTAGTAGAGGAAGAGGTTTAACGACGGAAGCACATTTTGTTCGAAAACATAAAGGGACTCTGCAGAACAGTCTCAAAAATGGACTTCTCGCAACACACCTAGTCAACAAACACAAAGGAAAACTAATTCACATCAATTAATTCATCAATTCACAAAAAGGTCGTCAGCTGTTAACATAGGTAGCCACAACAGTCAAACACAAACTGAAATCAACTGCTGCAAAAGAAAGTGACATCAACCCAACGCAAACTTGAATCTGCAATAAAATTGACTCTGAAAACAGGAATAGTGTAAATAGACTGAAGAAAGCAGTACGACCCTTCACAAATCGAATTCATCTAGAAAAAGAACAACACCAAAAAAGCATCACAACAAAGGATGACAACAATGGCGAAACGCTATTGGAATATCTAAGGGAAGCAGGATAGGGCCATTTGAAAGAGCACTAACCGTTCTCTTTTGAGAAGTATTTACAACAACTAACTATGCCGTTAAGCAATGCACTCATAGAGGATGTGATAGTGGTCAACAAAGTAAATTAAAAATGGTAGTGTAGTTAGGCAAAAGATCAAATATGATTAATTGGAATGTATACTAAATATGATTAATGGGAATGTATATTGGAAAAAGATAATTACTTAAGTAATAATAACCTCTTACGTTGTGTACAATTGCACACATAGATAGCCAACAAAACCAGGAACAGATGAAATCCAGATTTTTGTCTCACTGCACCAGTTAGTGCCCAACTCATATAAGGTTGAAAAAATCAAGGTAGAGGGGGAATAAGTTGATAGAGCTTTATCGTTCGGGTATATTGAGGATTAGTGGGTAATTATTTGATGATAAAAGCATGTACATACAAGGCCAATGCAAGGATGTTGGTGATTTGTTTTCTGATTTAACACCCCTCCCCTAAGAAAATCTGGAAAATTCTTGCATATTCAGAACGTATAGAGGGAAGGTTATCATATGGTATATAATGTCTATATTTCGTGAGTATCAAATTCTTTTACTGGCACAACGCTCTATTTAAGGCCATGTTCTTGTTTCAAGCCTACGAGATGGCAATGTAAAAATATTGATAGTCTGTTCCAGAATTGTATTAACAATCATTTCTCACAAGCTCAGCAGAATTTACACTGACCATGTTATTAGACAAAGTACACCTTTTAGGAGACAGATGCTCACAAACCAAATTTTATTGTACAATATAAAATATTGGCAGAACATTTCTTTACGTTTTTTATAAGTTCCATCCCACAAAAACCGATAAATAGAACAGATGTTTTAACCTCTTGTAGGCCTTAAACTCATTCCTGAGACGGCATAGTTAGCTACTATTTTGAAAAGATCTTGAATTTGAAAAGTATTTGCTACTAAATGAATCTTAGCCATACTCTTTAACCTTCATTACTGTTCGTTTTTAAACATAGAGCGTAAATACCTTCAGTATGTGAGGAAACTTAATAAAGCAGCAACGATGCTCGATATTTGATCCGCCACAGTTAAGTCTGCGGCTAATAAACGCAAAAATTTCGCCAAAATAGCATGAAAAACTTTTCGTCTTTCTCCAAAGTAATAATTTATTATAATATCCGTGAAATAGGCAGTGGAAACATGATTTATTTCATGTTTGTGTCTACTGTACACCAAATTTCTACCTAACAATGGTGCCATTATAGATTTGCATGCTAGGCTACTGTTTTGTAAACAGTGGAATTAACCAGTCAGCGCTCTAGTTCTTATAACTCTATGGATGCAATAGCTGGTGGGGCTGATATCACTCCAGCTTATACCGCCCTAAAACATCTTAAAGGTAAGACGACAATGACGATAGTAACAATTAAGAGAAAAGACCATGAAAAAATCCTGTCTATGATGGTAGCACCACCAGAATTGTCAATTAGGTAATAACACAACAACACTAACCGAAGAAGACAAATAACAAAGATAGCAGCAGCAACAACAACAGTGGGGAATGGATGACATTGGATAGAATTGATCCAGATAGGTATTGGAATATATTATGGCATAATTTAACAGTCACGTTCCAGTAATTGGAGAAAAATCTCAGTATGGCGATCCGACCGTGCCAGAAATCAAACAATAGAGTCCCCAATGACTAGATGGTGGACAACCGGGGTCGGAAATGTTGAGTTTTTTCCAGTTCCAACAATCTATTCTCTGATGAAGGCTGCTCAAATATTGTGAGCATGACCAACAATCATAACAAATCCTGGCTTTGATGAAACTATTCAATTGGATATCAAACAAAAACAAGGAATTTTTATGGATGGTAGGGAGTTTATTTTAGAGGGGGAACTGCAAATTTCTTACAAAAATGTGCCCTGGGAAGATGCCACAAACGGTTTGGCAGAGTCTTACAGAAAAATGATCTCTCCCGTCAACAATGTTATGCCCAGTCTATTCAAATCATTAAACGTAATGGCAAGCAACCAACCGGTAATTACCTATGAGTACTCTACCATGGACTACATGTGTATGGTATTTCAAAGCACACTTTCTGTACAAGAATGGCGATCTGCCGGTAAAAGGACTTTACAAAGAAACACCAGGACATTTGACAGAATGGGATGGATACAGTGGAGCTGTAGCTGTTGGAGCTTCTCCCGTTAACACAAGCAATGCAGGTCGACAGGAACTTTTGCGTTTATTTTGGGATGGTAAAAAAGTAGAACTTCATACCAAAATCCTGTTTCCGGTGACAGAAACCCTGGACAGGACACCTCTAAATTCTGCAAACAGAATAGGATTTGCAGTTCAACAAAATCCAAATACGTTCTATTTGCTATCCTGTCCCAATGATTCAATGGCAATCGCTCCAAAACCAAAAGATTGTGCCACACAAGCGGCAAATTGTCACATTCGTATCAACGAGATGAAAATCAAAACGAAAATTGTAGAGTTTGAAAAACATATAACATAAACATAGAGTTTGAACAGTACGTAAACATGAATATCGACCAATTTCTGGACACATATTTGTTTACCTTCCATCAGGTACAATATCACTCATATCAATCCGGAGATTTGTTTTATCAGATTCAGGATCTAACAGACACCGTTCTTGAGAGATTGGCATTCGCATTCAGACATAAATAGGCATGCTAGAGTAACATTTTGATGAATCCCTACATATTTATTCACCTACCAAAAAGCACACAATGGCAGCTCACTGTCAACAGTGGTTCACGATCTGTTTAACAATACTTAGAATCAGTATGCTCAGATGCGAGAAGCGTTGAATGCAGACACAGAACAGCCATTGTATCCTATTATGACTACCTGGTCAATGGTGAAATCAAGACAAGCAACTGTCAATAACATGTACTGCGACACGATAAATATGATACAAAAGAATGCTGATGGAGGTGTAGCCCAGGACACAAGACAAGCAGCCGTAACAATAAAAATATCATTACAAGCTCCGGACAGACTTCCAGCCAGCAAAGGCCTTATGATAAACAATTTTGACACTCGACAACTGGCCATTCAGAACAAAGGAGTCATGGTGAAGAACTATCCTCAGTAAGAAGGAATTTGGATAAGTAATGGACAACTACACGATAGAAAGATGTATTAACAAAGATGAAGAAGTGTAAGAGAAATTTGGCGAGTGCTTAGTCAAAGATGACGTACAGCACATAGTCGGTGCAAGCAACGGGGAGGACTCAACATGCCTACACAATCTATGTATATTTTTGTGTAACACCCTGTTACACAGAAAACTAGAACATTATTCACAACACTGGAATTCATAGCAATGGTGGCATACACTTGCAAGCCTTGTTTATAGACAATGAGCACATAGCCTATTTTTTTGATTCGTATGGACGTAAATCAAGTGATATTTTTAGACAACTTGCCCATAAATTATTAACTGTTTTGTACAATACAGGTTTTACGAGACAATTACCCCTAAAGCAAGCCTTGCCAGACAATCAGTTTTAACCAGAAAATCTAAGAAGATCCTTGAAAACAAAATTGGCAAATATTGAAGAGTACACTGTTCAATATTTTCCATATCAAATACAGAATGATGCAATATAGATTTATCAAAAAACATTTTATCATCTCACTAAAATAGTTGTTGTTCTTGTTGTTCTCAATTTTTCTGTGTCTTCTCTGCTTGTCTTATCAGTATTATAGCTGCCCTGCCTACAAGATATATTGTACACACTATGGCACCATCTTGACAATTGTCTGTAGAATTACTTGAAAAGAGGGAAAATAAGAATACAACAACGACATCGTCGATTGTTGATGGTGGTCACGGTCCTCAATATGACATGTCAACATTCGTAGATGATACTGTATTCTACCAATAAAATCCTCTTCTCCTCCATCTTTGTGCTGTTGACGGTATTTTAGTGACGCAGCTTCTGCTACTATATTGCTGGGAGGTCTTTCATGAATTGATGAGTGTCCAATAATCGTCGATAGCACATTGATAAGTTCGGATGTTTTGTTGGAGACACTCGATATAGGCAGAACACTTCGCAATTCTGGACATCTTCCCGAACACAACATAAAGTGATTGGCAGTAAATTCTGCTATGATTTGGAACAGATAATGCCGGTCAACATACTCCTTCCTTTCAATATTCCACATCACAACAGTCGCTGTTGTGGAAGAAGATGACAACAATGACCGACCAGCACCAACACCACTACTACTACTACTACTATTTCTGTTGGCAATCCTAGAATCAACTCTTGCATTAGGACCATCAACATCATCAGACATAATAATAGCTAAAGTTTCCGTGATACGCACCTTCATAAGTAGCTTTTTACAGTACGCACTAGCGAAAAGTATGAAGGAAGGAAATACCAATAACATATAATTACGATGACATCTGCATTCCAATTTATCAACACAGATAGTAAACATACCACCACTAGTAAATATGTTAGCAGCACTACGGCCTCCAACACAAAACCACTGTTCTAAAAAACACTGCAAACATCTAGACCTATAGCGCTTAGCGCAAATCTTCTTACCCAACCTACTGCAATGTTTATAAATCGGTCGCACCCTACAGGCTATACATAGCAAATCCACGTCATAGAACACCAAATCATAAGCTGGGATATAAAGTTCATTTTATAAAAAGTATGTATGGTGGCCAGCAGGATTCTGGCCATCGTTGTATTGTCCTTTCTTGTCCCAAGAGCTAATTTGGTCTCGTCTTGTCCAAACATTGACATGCAATTAAACATGGTAGTGCATAAACACACCACTACACAGAAATACAAGTAACGCAAAGTTGCAAATTGGAGCTCGCGATGAGAAGTTGTTCTCTCAGCATAGCTAGATAGTTTTTCTTCGGATATACAAAACTTGTCCACCACTGCCATTCTGTATCATCACCAACGGCCAATGCCGATGATCTAAAACAGTATATATAAAATGTCGTAGAGAAGAAGAACAGGGGATCAACTGTGGTGCTTCAATAGTATAAAATGACATGTTACTGAAATGAATCTCTAACAATGACAAGCAAATGATGATTAAGTACCACAATTACGCAAGCAACCCATCAAAATACTGCGACATATACTACACACAGTATTACTCGTTTGAGCTGATTGTATTCAAGCAATATGCAATGGAAACTTGGAATGCAGTCACTGATTTTTTTAAAGATAATCAGCAATTGCACAAAAGTATTCAAAAATTCTGTTGTGTATGCTATAGAAGTAGCGACAATGTATCAATTCCTTTTCAACAATGATACTGATTGAGCCTACCTTAGAAATCGGCAAAAACAAAGAGATTTATGCGACCAAATTCTTATGGACAGTGGACTGAAATCCACATTCCCTTCATGGAATGTGTTCACGTGCAAGTCCTATTCTTATTTATCAACTGAAGAGTATATAAAACTTGTGAATACTCACGCAGAAGGTTGTTTCGTATCACACGTATATTTACGCCTTCATGCATTGACCAATAATTGGGAAGAATTATCAAGATGACAATAACATGATAACATCGATGGTGAAGACAATGATAGAAGCTCTTTCACAAGTGACGACTGAGACAATGACGACCATTGTGGTGATAACTCTTCAACAACAACTACATCAGATGATGATGATTCGACAACCTGTACCAGTGAGGACGACAACGAAGATGGTGGTTGTGCTGCTGTAGCTGTAGCAACACCAAAATACTCGCCCAATACGTCACATCATCGTTTTTTCTCTCCTCCACATCCTTCACTGGGATTGACAACAGAGTTGAACACGGCCTGGAACTCGGATAAACTGCCTTCGGGATTAAATTACGACAATAAATCTTCATCATTACCTAAAAAGAAGAAGACGAAAAAAGTTAGATTTGACTGCACCAACACCACCACTGATGGAAAGATCACACTATGCATTAGATTTCATATAGCGACTAATTTCATGTCACTTGCCATTTCTGGGTCACACAAAATTACTGTAGTTGCTAAGGATATACACAAACACACGGATACTCTTATATTTCATAAGAGATCATTTGACAGAAGGCACAAAAAAGACATTGTTAGGTCAAAAGATTATTTACTACCACACCATCCAGGAGGAACTCCACACAATGCTGTCAAGAAACCAGAGCAAAAAAGAAAGATTGGGGAAGTAGTGGAAACAGAAGTTGAACACCAAAAGCATACATTAGCACCACCTCCAAAAAAAGAAAGCTGGCATCAAAACAACTTTAGACTTAGAATTCAATCATCATATGTATGAACTCTCGTTGTTGTTCTTGTTGTATTTTCTTCTTTTTCTCACTGTCTACCAAACCATCACCAAGCAACTGTCATCAATACTGTTGGATCAGTCGCATCTATAGTTAGGCTAAGTATGATTGTCAGGTCTTACGCTGTGATTGATGGATCTTACACTCTGATTAATGGATCTTTCACTATGATTGAAAGATCTTACGCTATAACACAAGGGCAAACATCCATATCTCGTGGTAACGGAATGACAATGATTGACGTATCTTACACTATCGTTGACAGCAAATACGCTTGTTTACCAAAAGCGTCTCATGATTGGTAAATTCTGAAGGTGATGTATCCAGCATGCATATAACCGCGCACAGATTCGACGTTCGTCAGTTGAGTTGAAGTTTTCACAGAAGACAGACAATATCTCAGACTACCTAGCTGCGAAGCACGCAAGCAAGCAAAAAACCAAGATGGCATCAAAACAAGTAGACATGGCCAAAGCTGCTACTGCTGTCGCTGCTGCCAAGGGCGAAGCAGAAAGTGCCTCATTATCTACAAGCAATAAAAATGACACTGCTACAGCTACTACTGCCAGCAACACCAAACAATCATTATCATCATCAGCCAAGCCAAAGGTAATTATTTCTTCTAATACCACTACTTCTAAAGATGATGATTCATTACTGTTTTTATTTCGCTTACTTTTGTTTATTCCTTTGTTATTAAATAATGATGACGACAACTAGTGTTTAACTACTACTGCTGACTGATACATACTATTACCGAATGAATGAACAACTCGACCAACAACCTGCTTTCACTCACTCACTCTTGGTGCATAATCAATCTTACCGCAACAACAAGAGGAAGATGAGACAACGACAACAAAAAAGACGACCGACAAACAATTGGATGATGACCGAATATGGGAGCTAATCCATGACAGTGATTGCATCAATCCGATAATTCGTCATTTGTGCGGTTCTGGTTTAAAGTATATTTTGGTGGCACAAAGACAACAAGAAGCATGCAAACTGTTAGTGGCACAACATCTCACACTAGACGATTTGCCACCAGACCAAAAACGAGTGATAGTAGAACAGATGATAAAGCTAGCAAGAACTCTTGGAGAAGCCCGATTTACGACAAGTGACATTGGACAGTTTTCTGACTGCCTAGTACCCAACCAGTTGCTGATGATAACAGTTATCATTGTAGAAAAAGACCAAGACGACAGCAACAACAAGAGGAGGACAACGCTGTCCATTATCATCATTAAAACCACTCGTTAAAGCAAAATACGACTTGGCCTAACTGCAATTTAACTATGAACATAAAAATCCAATCATAAGTCGATTATTTTACGAAGCACAAAAGCATAAGGACTGCGAAGAAAAAATACGACAATTAACACTTGCTACACAACACGATTACCTTCACCAACGCTATTTTGAGAGGACAGTATCAGAACCACCTATTAACATAGTTCCGGGTTGGAATATTCCATCAACCTACAGTGGAACTTACTTCATCAAGAATATGATAACGTTTACCGAAAAGCACATCCAGTGTTCTGAAGAAGAAATTGAATACATTTACAACTCTTTTTGGCACCTTATCATCGACAACACCACTACCGTCACTGACTTATCACTATCCAAAATTTGCTTTATAGGATGATAACAGCAAGACCTTGAACACCAGCAGGAACAAGAACAAAAAATATCGAGTTGGTAAACGGTTCAGATCATACCAAATAATGATGATGACATGCAGGGGTAGGAAAATTAGAGAAAAAATCTACCTATGTACACTGGATGGACCATAATGATGATTACTACTACTCAATTTTGTAGACAACAGCAACCACTAAATCGATACTACAAGAACGACGATGACGACACAGCACAAGACTTGCATTCAAACAATCACAACGATTTGGGTGATTAATCAGAAGACAAAACAACAACGAAGTATACGAGTACAATAGCAATTCCCACCACTAAAATACAACAAGATTACAAGTTGATGGAGTAGCTCTCGTCTCTGCACAACAACCTTATGACATCACCCATATATCTCCACGAAAAATAGAACTGTTAGCACAACATAGTGGTATCTGTACCATTTGACTCTCAGAACTTCACAACTCTACACGATATAGAGAGATGAAGCATCCAAGTGGAGTTTAGACAAAATAAATAAATTTCGCCTAATGATATACATTTGGAATTTCCTAAAAGTGGGGAAAAAATCTATCTGGACAAGAAGACTCTTGATATAAGGACTTATCTACTGAAACATGCTGATATATGTATAATATCTTAAGAAAAAAAGTCAAAAATTATTTTGTAGCTTACCTTTTAATAATTAGGGAACAATCATACTAATTCCACAACCGAAATGTACAATAGCTGATACGGTGAACGTCAAAGACAGAGCGACCAAACGTTTACAAGATGTGACAGGCGAGTCGTCATTAGAAACACTCCTGGAAAACACCAGAAGGCGAATACAGAAGAGAGCGAATCACAAGGATAGTCTACGATATCACCAACACAAGGGAGCAAAATATTGTGGATGCCGCCAGCAACAAAAGAAACAACCACACCAGTGCCACAACTTGGAGAAAGAGAACCGGCACAAAAACCCACAGTGTGGAAAGGGCCCCCTTATAGCAATCATTTGAGAATAATTATCACCAACAACAAGCAGGGGAATAAGCACGTTTTTGCCATATCTGATAAAGAACATATTACATGGTTCAAAAGAGACAGTGGAAATCTCAGTATCGAGGAGAGAAAAGAAGAAGAGCGCACACCAATGGCATTAGAAGTAAACGATACCAGTGTAAATCCTATCAAAACAACAGTTCAAGACCCAAGAAAGACAACATTAAAAACGACTATTGAAAATATTTAGTAATTCTATTTCTATTTAACAGACTATATATTTACCTATACATCTGTCTTTGCTTATCTTTTCTTCATTTTTATAATAGTGATTGCTAGTATATACATATAAATATATATATATATATATATATATATATATATATATATGTATATATTTCAGAATAAAACCTTAAAAACGAAAATTAAAAGTGTTGTTTGACTGCAATTGAAATCACATAACTCTGAGTTTCACGCTCGTTGCGATCATTAGATGTGCGATCATCAGCAGCACATCTGATGATCGCAATGAGCGTGAAACTCAGAGTTATGTGATTTTAATTGCAGTCAAACAACACTTTTAATTTTGGTTTTTAAGGTTTTATTCTGAAGTATATAGCTCTGCCTATCGCATTGAGCACTCTGACTTTACAATTCTTTTGGATTGTTATATATATATATATATATATATATATATATATATATATATATATATATAT
>OLMO02000275.1:13017884-13028387 GCA_900291935.2 Cassiopea xamachana
TATGCGTGAACATATGCGCAATCACAGAATTATCAGACTTAGCCTCCACGCAATTGGCAGTAACGACCAAAGATAAGTTTCATATGTATTATCAAGACTTACTTGACTTAATCTCTTGGATTCCTTGTGGAACATAGGGCCTCAGCAACAGTTCTCCACCACTCTCGGTTTTGGGCAATGTTCTTGGCTTCCTCCTAGTTCAGGTCACATGTCTTCAGCTCTTCCTAACTGGATCGCCTCCATGTCGTCTTGGGTCGACCAACTCATCGCTTGTCATTGGGGTTCCATTCAATCGCATGACGGGTGATACCTCTGAGTGCTTTCCTGAGGGTGTGGCCAATCCATCTCCACTTCCTTCTGGCAGTCTGTTGAGTGATGGGGCCCTGGTTTGTCTGTTGCCACAGGTCTTTTTTGCTGATCTTCTCTGGCCATCTGATGTTGAGGATGTAGCTGAGGCAGCTGTTGATGAAAGTCTGCAATTTGCTGGATGAGGTATTTGCCACCATCTATGTCTCTGATCCGTATAGTAGTACGGAGTTGACGTTGCTATTGAAGATACGTAGTTTGGTGCTTGCACTGATGTTTGTAGACCTCCAGTCTGGCCTCAGGGTGATAAAAGCATGTCTTGCTTTACCAATCCTGGCTTTTGCATCTTCATCTGTGCAGACCAAGACTGAGATAACACTACCCAGGTAAGTGAAAGAGTCTACTTCTTTCAAGTTGTCCCCAATTAGAGTGATCGGCATTGATTGCTTGTTGAGCACCTTGGTGACTTCTGTCTTCTCTGTGTTTACCTGTAGACCTGTCTTTGCTGCCTCCTCAATCAGTCTGTCTGTCTGTCTGCAGCTGCAAGTGCTGGACACTAATGCACTTTTGGACCTCTCCCCCTTTAGGTGACCCAACCCAAATAAATTATATACCACTCGATAGCTCTCAATTAGATCACTACAATGCTACCATGCTTTACGCTCTACGTCAATTATTCAAGAAATTATCAAACAAATTCCACTTACCACGTTCGACTGTCCAATCCTCCAAACACTCATTCATATTTTGGCGCTATTTTAACGTGGTGCCTCGATTCCGTACGCTAATGATCATATTGCAAATGAAGAAGAGCTTAGGGAATCGCTCTTCAGCATGTGACTGCTCACAAGAGGTTGGTTCTCCAATCATGCGACTGCTCACAGGGGTGGATCCAGTGTGCCGCCCGTGCCTTAAGGAAGGCAGTCATTCTTAGACATTTCTACGGAAGACAGGAAGTCAAGTTTACTAAATAATATAGAATATTTTTTAATCGTTCTCACAGCCTTACTACATAATTGAATCTACCATTTTCACATATTGAATCCCTGTGTTTATCTGCATATAGACTCCATTTATTTTTCTAAATTTTAATTTAGCCTCGTATCTGAACAAAATAGGCGATAAGGATGATTCCGCAACTTCTGATTTGGTGATCGGACATCCTGTGTTCAATTTTGATAATTTATGCCATGCAAGTGTTGTGCGGCACTTTGCATGCTTGATTTCGATGTCCACGCAGCTTTTACCAACAAGTATTGAGAACGAATCTGGTTTGTATTGTTCTGTGCGGTAGTTGGGCGGCAGTTGCAGATCAGCCATAAATAAAGAATATCTGTCCAACAACTGCCGCACAACTGCCGCCCAATTACTGCACAATGTTCACCTGTGAATCAATGGATCGATTATTATGAAGCCTCACTTTGGAAATACGATCCTTTTCCGCGCCAAACTTCTAGGAAATACACCGCAAAATGGACATATTACAAAAAGTAGAAACGTTGATTTGGTCAGAGGAATTAGAAAAGCTAAGAGACTTGTCTTCAGCTGAAATTGTTAGGCTAGGCTTGCTCCCTTGACCGAGTAAAGAGTGAAGAAATTAGGCCTGAAGTCAGACAGCTCTGCATGTTCCTTTTACCCACGGGAAAAGACCTGTAAAGATGCTACAGATAAAATTTTTGCTGCGAGGTATTTTTCTTTATGTTACAGTTCCTCTTTGTTTATACGTTTCCTTAATGCTTGGGAAAGCATTGCAATGGCTGCCATTAAACTTGACATGTATATATTAGCCCTAAGCAAATTTTAAATTTTGAAGGCACAGTGGCTGGGCAGTTTTTTCATTCCAGATTAGCATTTAACACTTAGCTATAAATAAACATTATATAAACAATACATAAAATATTAAACCTATATTATATCTTAAAGCTATCCCACAATATAAAGCTTTATGAATGTTGATAGATGAGGAAAACTATAGCTCTGTAGGAAAGACTGCAATGCAGATAAAGGAAGAGGTTTGGAAGATGTATCCCAGGAAAAACTTGACACCACATCCTTAACTTTCACATATAATACATCTCTCAATAATGCAAAAGTAGATATGCCCATTTTGAGGAACTACACAATTTCATTAGTACAAATCTATAGCTTTGAATTACAACTGCACAAGCTTTGACAAGTAAGCCCTTATTTTAGGATTTGAGTGGTTGCAAACTAATTTATAAGTACAACTTTTTCCGACTAAAAGTCAGTCTATAACTCATGGACATAAACATAAATAATTATTTTTAACCACAGGTTTCCCATTGACAATGCAGCTCTAGAATATCTGATGACTATAGAATATCTGATGACTATAGAATATCTGATGACTATAGAATATCTGATGACTATAGACTATCTGATGACTTCTGGTCATCCAGAGTTTGCTGATGCAGAGGGGACTATTAGATTTATACGTATCATTGACAAGCTTTTTGATCTATTAAACTCGAGAAACCCATTTGGCAAGGGATTCAAGAAACCCTTATTTCTTTATGATGCAGCAAGATGGAAGTCCACCATTGATACATCAATCAGTTATCTTTTGTCACTGACAGATAAATCTGGAGTCCCATTAATAAGACATAGGAGGAAAACATTTATTCTTGGCTTCATTGCTGCTTCTAAAAGTGTAAGGGAATTAGCTTATCTGCTTTTAACCAGAAAAGACAATCCCTTCCAATACATACTAACATACAAATTCTCTCAAGACCATTTAGAACTGTTGTTTGCATGCATACGTGGCAAAAATGGGTTTAATAACAACCCAAATGTACAGCAGCTAAAGTCAAGTTTGAAAAGAATTCTTCTCAGAAATTCAATTGTTGGTTCCAAACATGGAAACTGTCTTACATTCCAAGACCAAGCTGCTGGATCAATTTTTGCCCTGAAATGGACGAAAAGACGAGCCCCACTTGTAGAGAAAGAAGAGGTACCTGAAGAGGATTCTAAATATATAGAACACCTTACATCATCCCTTGAGACATATGAATTGACAGCACACAAGCAAGCAATTATAGGATACATTGCTGGATATATTGTCAGGAAGCTTAGCAAAACAATTCAATGCCCTCCATGCAATGCTGCTCTTTACTTGAATCCTGCAACTATGCCAGCCATTAATGATCACTACTACACTGTCTTTAGCAGTCCCATTTATTTTCAACTAATTAATTCAAAGAATCGTGGTGGCCTCCTATTTCCATCTTTGCAAGTAGTCAAAATAGTAAATATGTGCGAAAAAGCTTTTCGAGTTGCAGTTACGGGGGTGAATTCAGGAAAACATGGTATATCTTCAAAAAAAATTTAAGGTTTTTGATCATTCACCTGATCAATCAAGAACTTGCAAGAGAGAATTTTTTCCACAGCTTCATGACCACATGTATGATCATGAACTTCTAACAGAAGACCTGCATTCTTCTCAACTTCTTAAAAAAATAATTGACAAATATGTAGGTCTCCGTCTTATCACTTATGAGAAACATTACACAAAAGATATATTAAATAAGGACAAAATTGGTGTTCGACAGCAATCAACAAAGATGGTTCTTTTTAAGGGAATTTGATGCATTTGATCCTTCAATAAGAACAAAACTTAAGAGACAATGACAGAAAGCACCAACATGTAGGCATTCATTGACAAGTTCCTGACCTTATTTTCAAGCATCAGCATATTATACATGTAATATTATAGAGATATTCATTGATAAATTCCTGATCCCCTAAGTTTCAAGCATCAGCATATTGTAAATTTTATATTATGGAAGCATTCATTGATAAGTTCCTGACCTTATTTTCAAGCATCTGCACATTATACATGTAATGTTAGAGAGATATTCATTGATAAGTTCCTGATCCCCTAAGTTTCAAGCATCAGCATATTGTACATTTTATACTATAGAGACATTCATTGATAAGTTCCTGACCCTCTTATTTTCAAGCATCAGCATATTATACATGTAATATTATAGAGATATTCATTGATAAATTCCTGATCCCCTAAGTTTCAAGCATCAGCATATTGTACATTTTATACTATGGAGGCATTCATTGATAAGTCCCTGACCTTCCTATTTTCAAGCATCAGCATACTATACATCTTATTGCATGGAGACATTCATTAGAACCTAACTTTTTTGTTTTACCATGAGAATTCTTCTTTTGAGCATTGCGCTGCAGCAAATTCCAAATCCAATAACAATGAAATAAGTAATGAAGAGTGTTTGCAAAACACTTTATTTCAATAAGACAGAAGCACACCGCAGCAACTGCCACCTTTAAAGTACTTGAAACGTCGCGATAAATGCACAGATTGCCAAAATTCAAACAAAATTGAAAGGAAAAGAGATAATTCATATTAACTCATCACTTTACACGCTTAAAATCCGTCCGAAACCTTATGAAATCAGCCCTTACTTTTCACCAAATTATAAGGGCTCAGTACTGGCGATAATCCTTTTTGCCACCATTTAAAACGGCCGCCAAAACAAGATTTGCCTCGCTCGGTTCAATGTGCAAACCCCCTGAGTTGGACATCTAGCGCTTTCGGCGCTTCTATATCATTGTTTCTATGGAACTAACCAATATCTAAAATCAGTCTGAGGTGTTCGACCTTTCTTTCCAAGTATATGTGTGATTTACTATTCCTTGTACCTGAGTTTGTAATTCAAACCTTCTAGACACCAGCTTTATCTTGGGTTTACAAAAGTAGATGATAGAATACGATTCCTCATTTGACATATTTATATACCATTAATTTCTTAACAATTAATAGTTTCAGTATATTAGTGTGTCTGCACTCTAGCTCAAACAGTTTCAAAGGCATAGAAAAGCCCCAATTTCATTTTCGGGATGATCTAGTAATCAAAATGTTGTAAAATTGTCAACATATCATCTCATTGCAAATTAGTGCAAGCATGGGCAGTGAATTAGTTCAACTCGGTTGAAACTTACTTTCACTATGGGGAAATTCTAACAATCAAGATATAATTTCCTTTGCTTAATTGGGCTATTAACTCACTTTCCTTCTGGGGACATGCTAGGAATATATATCTTGGATTTGCCCTAAATGATTAACACCTCAAATTATTTATAGTTATTATTGCACATTATTGCAACCATGGAATTAAATCAAATAAAATTGTTTGATATTTGAACGTTCTTTTTTTCTGGGTACATTCACGGAATCAACATAGAATTTCCTATCCATACATGGGTCCTTTCCATCCTTTCCTTTCTATACTAATAAACTCGCTTTTCTTCTGGGGACATTCTAATAGTCAATATTTTACTTTCTTCAACTAGCTAAAGTATCAAATAATTAATGTTTATTGTCACACTTGGTTGAAGTTTAAATACACTTTCATTCCTAAGACATTCCAGGAATCAAAATAGAATTTCCTGTGCTTAATTGGGCTATAAGCTCACTTTCCTTTTTGGGACATTCCAGTATTCGTTATTGGTTTTGCTTCTGATTAATAAAATGTCGTATTATTTGTACTTGTTATTGCAGATTACTGGAAGGGGGCCAGTGATTGGTTGAACTTGGTTGATATTTGGACTTACTCACATTCTGGGGACATTCTAGGAGTGAGCATAGATTTTTCTTTGCTTAATTGGGCCATTGACTCACTTTCTTTCTTGGGACATTCTGGTAATCAATGTTGCATCTGTTTCAAATAATTAGAGCATGAAATTACTATTAGTTATTATTGCAATTTAATGGAAGCAAGGGAAGCTAATTTGTTTAAATTGGTTGAATTTTGAGAGCTCACTTTCATTCTGGGGACAGTTAAGGAATGAACATGGCCTTTACTTTGCATAATTAGACCATTGAACTATGCTGTTTCTTGGGTCAAGCTAGGAGTTACTACTAGATTTGCTTCAAATAATGGATCTGTGAAAAAATTATTTTGTGTTTAGAGACAGTATATTTATTTTGATATTGATTTCATTAACATTGACTGAAATTTAATCTCTTATAATTCAAGGGACAATTTTTGATTCAGCATGGAATTTCTTGTATTCTATTAACCCATCACCTTCCCTGGTTATTCCGGAATCTATATCAAGAAGGTGACCATGAATATCTATCAAGTTATAGATAAGACCGGTACATAAGCATTTCTCAAGCCTGAATAAGTAAGGTAATATGTTGCGTATAGCAAAGAAATATAAGAAATAAGCATAACCAAAGGTGAAAGTTCCAGCTCAATTAGAACATAGGTACAATCTCTAATGTATAATGATAAACGTAAACGAGACTGGTGGGAAAGTTTAATTTAATCCCAGCAACAACATAACCACAACGAAATCATAGCAGGACAAGTCTATGCTGAATTTCCTAAATTAACTGAAGAATTGTCCAGAATTGATTTTACGTAATTGACGTCTTCACTAACAGTTGGCATAATAGTCCGTTTGTAATGCTTCTTGAACGTCTAAGTTCTATTCCAATTTGCTCTTTTGAGGACTTCTTGCAGCGGAACGCCCACCGAAAATGCTTTACTCGTAGAGGCAGATCGACAACTATGGGAGGTAAACAAATCTGCATTAATTCCTGAATCCTTGAGTGTATCTTTGACCCATCTAGAAATAGTGTCAGTTGAAGCTGGTTTGTGTGGTTTACCATGCGTAATGATGAATGCTTTATTTTCAGTATCAGCGATCAATAAATAAATGTGTCCCCCACCCCCAGCGATCAATAGAGCTCTTCTAGCTATCGATTTCCTTCTGCACCACTGGCTACATTTCATTGATAAAACCTTTTTCCCGAATGATAGTTTAAATGTGAGGATTTGGACTGCACTCTTTGCTTTAACAATGAAGTTTCGGATAAGGTATAAGCTGTGAATCGCAATAGTAGCGATGTGTTGCAGAATGTTCAAACAGAAAAGAAGTAATGTCTTAAATAATTCTAATTCTCATAATAAACTACTCGACAATGCCATTAGTAGACATAAGATTTGCGTGCAAAAAGCTGAGACAGTAAATAGAATATAGTGAGATGAGTTTTGTAAAGGTTATGTGAAAATGTTTCAGTAAATGTGACTGCGTACTATCCAATTTACTGCTTATATTACAGCAATGCAATCTAAAAGCTATTTTCAATCTTCATTTAATACACAGAGGTATAAACAGAAAAGAAGTCTTTATGTCTATTTGGTGATCGATACCGTACCTGTATGGTTCTTCCAATGAAAACGGTCAACAAGAAATGACGTGCTTTTGAAGAGCACAGGGTCGCGTTTAAGGCTGTATTGATGCAGATTACAGCTATTTTAATACAGCACGAAAAGCGGCAACATTCTTTTGACATACTATATGAAAAGAATGTTGCTGCTTTTTCGTACTGTATTAAAGTTCTGTAGTACCAACAGACTTTTACAGCCATTGTAAAAAACAATGACTTTTGGTGCTGCGAGAAACAAAAAGTTGAAAAGAGATTAGGTGAAACTAGATAAAAATTTACTGCTCTCCTGAGAATGCATCATATGATCACAGACAAGAGAAATATCCCTATAACAGAAACGCATTAAACTTCACACCATCCTTGAAACGAGTGCACAGAATAGTGAAAGGTGTGTTGGGCGATTCTTGAACCTCGAACATCTCGAAGCCATAGCATATATATGAAAATGGAAAAAAACTAATCCTTTAAGCATACTCTCCACCAAAGAGTACCTGGAGTACAAGAGTACAGGACAAAGATTTGTCGCATCACTACAAAGTGATGTGCATTACCTTACTGTATTGATGATTATCTTCATTCTTTGGTTTAAGAATCGAATAAAAGGCGATTAGCTCTTTTGCCATTCCAATGAGAAAGAAAGATCTTCTAGAACCTGCTAGGTATTAACTATAACCTGATGTTACCCTTTAAGCCAAAATATGAAATGACTGTACCTAAGAACTCATAAAAACCATGTGTCTTTCTCATTTCCATCAGTCAGTGGCTACTTATGTGAGTTATAATAGCTGGCACATGTGAGATGAAGAAGTTTGCTATACTTCATTATACTGTGCCTATCTCTCCCATTATGAATCAAAAAATATAATCTAAAAATAAAAGAATGGAGATACTCTCTTTCCTTTCCACCTAATTATGTGCTGTAAGGGCAGATGAATTTATCAAACCTGTAATTAATTCAATTGGGTCTATGCAGGGCCGGTTCCATGGGGGGGTGTGGGGGGTGTGACACCCCCCAGCGATTGATCCTGGCCATTCAGTCGGTAAAGTCTAATTTTCGGTCGGTAAATTTTTGAAAATTTTGTTTGAAATGCGGCATCTAACTCTACTCTACTCGGTACATTGTAGCCTACACCCCCCCTACAAAAATTTCCTGGAGCCAGCCTTGGGTCTATGCTATTGACCCAGCCCATCATTTCTATTAGATCACAGCCCACCAACACATGCAAACACTGAGCATGATGTGTGTCTAGTATGTTCTTGAGATCTACTAAAGAAATTGCTTTTACTTGAAAATTACATAGTAATAATGAAATTGAGCAGATGCAGAATAATGCTTCCTAACATAGACGATATGAAAACAAATATTGGTAACCATGGCTAATGTCAGATGTGAATAAACTGGAAATGAATTTCTTGTGACTGAGATACATGTATATGATAGAAGCCAGGTAGTTTCACTTTCACCAATGAGATCAAACATGTGACACTCTATGAATTGGAAGCTATGTACCTAAAATGAAATTAAATAGGTATTTACTAAATTACATATAAATCTTCCTATTTACCTGACAAAGCAAACCAGTAACATAAAAGAAGCATATAAGTATATTTAGTAAATTTAAATAGAGCATTATATTACCATCAATCTTTTTTGAGCAACATCAAAGTCTTGGACTATGAAGGTTCTAAATGAAGCATCCATTGTAGTAAAAGATTTGCACTGCAAAATCTGCATTAAATACATATCATAACCCTGCACATCAAGCTGCAAGAATAATGAGAATTA
Organism: Cassiopea xamachana; assembly: GCA_900291935.2. Lineage (NCBI taxonomy): Eukaryota > Metazoa > Cnidaria > Scyphozoa > Rhizostomeae > Cassiopeidae > Cassiopea > Cassiopea xamachana. The sequence continues at coordinate 13,027,208 of OLMO02000275.1, forward strand.
AAATCCCAAACAAATATCATGTTGTTATTCTCTGTTAATTTCCTAATTTTGGTAGCAATATTTATGACATAGGAAAACTAAATTAGGCCACTCACTGTTAAATGAGCATGAAAATCTCACAGCTACTTATTAATAAAGTGGGAGACAGTGTGGAAGACAGAGATGAAACAGAGAGTGGAAGAGTGATAACTAATCAAGTAGACAAATGCTACATATGACAAGGAAAAAGACAATTCTAGGGGGATCAACAATCTATGTATATTTAAAATTAAAGAGCATCATCAAGTAGCGCATAATATTATCTCTAGGGATGCTTGACTCTGGATGTTGTTCTGCCATTTCTAATCCTATATTAGGATCATTGTGACATTCTGTGGTTACCATTCCATCTGCACAATCTGAAAATTAAAACTTCATGGGAATCCCAAATATACATAGCCATTAACATCATATCCTCTAAAATTTTTACTATACACTTTATAGCTCCACATGCTACTACAAGTTTCTATGAGGACAAAACGTCTGCAATATTATTAACCACTTTTGCTGTATATGCGATATAGAGCGAAAGTGACTAACTAGTGATATGCAATTACCATAGGGCACAAATCAACATCCTCTGTATGCATATGGGAAGCTGACCTTACAAAAAAGCGGATTGGGTCCAACAGTGAACAGTAAATAGCAACCGTTATTTCATATTCATATTTCTTCTACGATTATGTCAACAGCTGCAAACACAGCATACATTAACCTACACATTCTTGGTAGCTAACTTGAAATAATATTTTGAAATAATGATTAACATCTGACCTGTATTACTGTGCTACGTGCTGCTTGTCCACAAGTATACCCTGACGTGAACATTTCATCCTTCTTTTTGAATATTTCCTTGGTCTCCTCTTTCTGCTTTAGGTGCAAATGTTACTAGATCCTCAAACATAATTTGGAATATGGTCATAAGCTCCGACAAAAAATAACTCCGGACTGTCGTTCTGAGTCGCTCCCTCAAGTAGATCGTCAGGACACCCCTGATCACTAATGCTGTTCTCCAAACTTTAATCTATTCTACGTTTGATACAACAGTTTGTTTTAGGGTTGCCAGATGGTCTGGAAACGAGCAGGCCAAACCAGCTTAAAAAAGTGGCCAAATTGGTCAAAAATAGGCCAAACTAAAATA
>OLMO02000275.1:13033804-13046393 GCA_900291935.2 Cassiopea xamachana
CTATCTATCTATCTATTTATCTATCTATCATCTATCTATCTATCTATCTATCTATCTATCTATCTATCTATCTATCTATCTATCTATCTATCTATCTATCTATCTATGTGAAGTCGTTCTCTATGGTATTTGTCTTCTTTGTTCAGATCTAAGCACTTAGTACTACTGTCTGGTGCGGATCTTTCTCCTTGTTTCACCTAGGAAGTACAGCGCGCAAATAGTATACACGTTCTAGTTTCTGTAGATAGATGTCTATCAACTTTACGTTTTGTGAATGATTTTCTGAGTCTATGCACAAAAATCTGTGGTGTGAACCCAGCATGATGGTATTATCTTCACATGTTTGGTGTTGTGGCTCGTGGATCTAAACGGCGAACAGTCTCCATGTAGTGCAACACTTTGCAAGCAAGACTATCTCATTTCATAAAGTCTTTTTCTGTTTGAGGATAGCTCTTAGCCGTTTCATGTTATTCTGTTGTTTTCCTTACATAGAATGGCAGATGAGGTTTGGATATGTAAGCATTGGGCCTTTGACAGTTGGCACTAACGAGGATAATGAAAATCGCTGCAAACTGGCTACAGAGTGCTGCTGAGCTGAGAAGAACATGAAATTATGATTTTCTCTATAACCTTATTGTCTTTACGCTACGCAGTGCCTCATATTTCCCTCCGTTGAGACACAAGCATAACATCTGACATAAACATAATTGAATTGCATGTTAAAGATTTAGATAGCTGTAGAGCACGAGAACATGCCGCGCAATTGAAACAGGCATCGTGTTTTACCCTTAGTGCACACCGTTTGTGTTTAGCATACCACGTTACATGGTGTAATCCCTCTCTAACTACATATGCATACATTTTTGGGAAAATTTCTTTTTCTGTGAGAAATTGTAGTCGTGCTGCTAATTTGCTGTAGTCTCAAATTTAGGCATGGGTACACTGTAATGTAATAGAGTACCTATCTGGATTGAAGTACTTTCTAATTGAGCATGTAAGAGCCTTATATCTGTTGGCTGTTCATTGCCATAAATAGGTTAGTTTCCTTTTTGTGTTTGAAAGTGAAAGGCAATGCACGTTTTTAAGTATGTAATTTGGCAAAAATTTATGAATGAAGACACCTTAAAGCACAATACATTTATGTTCGGGGGATATGTTCCGAAAATAAGCTAGAAATTAAAATGTAGTACCCACATCCTTTGAAGATAAACGTTAGTGTATGTGTTGTTGATTCAAGAGCCTTGCATTACTCTGGATGTATCGTTCAGCAGATTTGAGCCTTGACATATTTATGGGCTATTCTCTCATGAAAGTGTATGAAAAATAAAATGAAATGCCACACCTTGCACCTAACTTGTAAAGAATAGTTAAATAGACAACGACAAATGTTTTGATGCAATGTAATTGTTTCACACTTGACAAACTTGAGAAACAGATGTTTCAATTGAGTTGTATTGCACTATATTGCATTACAAGAATCATTGAAAAAAGAAAAGAATAGCTTTATTTCTGTTTTACCATCTTCATCTCCAGGCCCTCATTACCTTAGCAATGTACGCCTCGTTATGGAGCTAGCAGTCAGGGCCTGATTAAATGGAAACAGGCTAGCACGTTAGAGGGGCTGGCTCTTTTGCTGAGATAGGAATAAGGTATGTATTATATGCTAAGAACTATCACGGCAAACAAGCTTAAAAAGCTGAACGCGCCTGCGTAGTGCCCTCGTGGTACGATGTGATTGAAGATAAATTTTGGAAAGCATATGCCACGGAATCAACAAAAATCAATAGACATCGTCAACATTTAGAAGATATGTAGACGCTAGATGGCGATAGGTTTTAATTGAATTTTGCGATTAAATATAACAGTTTATACAAAAAAATCACAAGCTAGTAGCATGTTTCTATGAAGAAAAGTGAGTTTTAATGTTCAAAGTAAATAGAATAGGAAGATTGGCTATTAAATTTCAATAATTTTTGGTACATAAAGTAATGTCTAGCAAGTAATGGATGGGTTTGACTTCAGGATTGGCCCATGAGGATGCGTGAAAAAGAACAAAACAAAAATCCCTATATCTAATGAAACTACCCGTAATGAGGCTCAATGGAGGAGATGTTCATTGATATTCCTGGAAGTTCATCGTGTTCTGATACTCTTGGGTGCATAAAAGACGTCCCCTCCCCCCACTAATTACTTTTTCAGAATTTTCCACCCAGGATATTCTTATTCCAACTTCCCCAGCTATTAATTTTTTTAATTATTACTTTATTTTTTGTAAACTAAGACCTCACCCAAGGCGACGTGTGAAGAAGTTACTTTGGCCTGCAAGTAAGAAACAATGCAAGTGCTGTTTGTTTCAGCGTTGTTTCGTTCTTTGTGCTTCATTATGCTACTTTTATAAAAATTTATTGCAAAAACACCTTATCTAGAACATTATTTATCATTTTCCGAACCAACTCCGCTCCGTGTATTGCAGCCCCCCTCCCCATACCGTGGATCCTCAAGAAGCCCTTGCAAACATTTATTTTTTGGTAGGGACTCTATCGAGGGGGCGTGTTTTGCAGATTGTCGTTTCCTCTATGGTTCACATAAATAAACGACGTAACTTCCTCAATTAATTATATCAAACAACTACAAAAGGGCTATTTAGCCAAGGAAATTTACTACTCAATGACGATCTTTTCACTATCATCACGAAAGTCAAGTTTCTTTTTAATGTTTTTGGTCCCAGTCAGATGAAATACTGTTGTATAGCTATTGCCCTGTGGATGCGTCTTGCACAATGACAATTATTCGAGGGGGCTTGGTGGGAGGTTGGGGCTTCTTCAAGATAGAAGGAAGCATCTATTGACATAATATTGTAGGTAATAAATCTTATGCTGTTCTAAAAGGTTTTTTTTTACTTAGCAAACTGGTTATCTCTCTTGTACACTAACCAAATCGGAAAGAAAAGTAAGGGATTTTCAGACTGCTTTCCTTGCACTGTGGTACATACAGTTAATATCGCCCCCCCCTGAATTAGATGTCCTTCTACACCCATGTTTACAACTATTCACCCAATTTATCTGAGAGGCCAGTAATTTCTCTACATAGAAAAGCATATTTTATTCCAACAATAGCTTGTAGAAAGTCAGGGACTCAACTTCAATATACTGTGGGAGTGTTACAGGTTTTGTCGTGCGAGAATGAAATGTTAGTTAGCGAAAAGCGTTTTCTGTGATTGGCTTCTTTTTGTAACAGCAGCTGTTCAAATGCATAGGCGTTACTATGTGGGGGTTAAGAGCCCCTTCAGAGCAGTGGAACTAGGGAACTGAGCCTCCCCCCTGAAAGCCATGAGAAAGAACACATTTTTGTTTTCTAAGCAATAGGAACCTGACATAATGATACAACATTGACAATTCTGGTATACATCTAAATATCTGTTGTGTTTGTTTGGATAGGTTTTCCTTTTCTTATCTTCAGTAAAATATATTGCAGCATATATGTAATTAGAAAGTGTTTCCATGGTAGGCAATTTTCTACATGTTCAAATTTGAGCCCTTCTGACAAAATGGAAAGTCAGCACCTACGGTCAAAATATGCTCAGTTGCCCGGAAAGAGTACACTGAACTGTCGGGCGAGCGACCCCTATACCCCCCTTAAGAACAGCCCGTGTAGAAAATATTCGTGATGAGTAATATGCTTTTGTCAAAAATTCTGTTTTTCACCAACAATTCTTAATACTCAAGTGCAGGTCATTTGCAGACTCAAGTTCAAGTCAGTTACGTCTTGTCATAAATAGACACAGAGAACACTTACTATTTTTTCCAACCCCCCAGGCCTTATTAGGACCCCCGTTTATTAATTTTAAGGAAATTTGCTTTTTACAAAACCCTCATTTTATTTCTTCTCTTTGTTAGCACTATTAAAACCCCATTTTCCTAGCAAAATAGCATGCTTCTGTATATGTTTTGGTTTCATGCTTCATGACAACCTATTTTTGTTCCTTACGTCGTTAAAACGCATTTAAAGCCGTTTCTCAAGTTCTGAACCCCCGTTTATGTTAACCTCCCGTTTCTTAAATGTCAGAGTTTTTGTCAGAACCCCCCTATTTATTTGGACTCCCCGTTTATTTTAGCCTCTGAGAAGGTAAACAATATATTTACGGACATCTACTTCATATAGTACCCTTCTTACGGAATTTTACCACCCCTAGTCCATAGAGACAGCCTCTTCGTAAACTCTTGGCGACACCCAAGTTTTAAAAATAGTCCTCGCGTTTCCGTTTTCTGCTTGGGCTATTTACTAATTAAAATGTTTTATCATATCACAAATTCAAAAAGGAATAAAATATTTTGATCAGAAGGACACCCCTGAATGAAAAGTACATACAATTATGTAGAAGCGAGGGGTCACAGACCCCCTAGCTGTGATTTGAGGGGGCTCTGTATGTTTTTGGAAGTAAAAACATACAAGAATTATTATTCTGCTGTAAAAAACTATTTTTCCATTAAAAAAATCTGTCAAGAAATTGTTAGCTTACAAGATATAAGATCTCAAAAGTACGTTGTTTACTGAATGACATTATCGTTTTTTTAAAATATAGCTACGTGGATTAGCTCCAAAGATTTTTATAAATAAATGTGTCCCCCCCAGCGATCAATAAAGCTCTTCTAGCTATCGATTTCCTTCTACATTACTGGCTACATTTCATTGATAAAACCTTTTTCCCAACTGATAATTAAAATATCAACATTTGGACTGCACTCTTTGCTTTAACAATGAAGTCTCAGATAAGGTATATGCTGTGAATCACATTAGTAGCGATGTTTTGCAGACTTTTCAAACAGAAAAGAAGCAATTTCTTACATAATTCTAATTCTCATAATCAACTATTCGACTTTGCCGTTAGCAGACATAGGACTTGCCTGCAAAAAGCTGAGGCAGTAAATAGAATGTGGTGAGATGCGTTTGTAAAGGTTTTGTGGAAATCGTCCAGTAAATATGACTGTGTACTATCCAATTTACTGCTTATATTACAGCAATGCAATCTAAAAGCTATTTTCAATCTTCATTTAATATACAGAGGTAGAAACAGAAAAGAAGTCTTTATGTCTATTTGGACTACAAAACTTTTTACAGCAACCGTGTCTTACTATCTCAATACCAGATGCTACGAAGATATTCTATGACATGAGTCTAGCAATCCCCTTCTCGTATTAAACTTGCGCACTAAACGTTGATTTTGCCTTCTTATTGCAGTACCATAACAATAATTTACAATGATTCATGAAGTCTGTAAGATTCATATAGCTCAGTTGATTCTTTACTTTCTTCAGCGTTGAGTTTCTCTGCTCGTTTATTTGGCTGTTCAGTGTATCATAATCTTTATATATCGACATATTGTAGATATCGGTACAGGCTAGATTTGTGAATTGAAAACTGTTATTACTCCATGATAATTGCAATCACACACGCTAGTGTAATATGTATAGGAGAGGGAAGTTTAGCGGGTACAACAATAAAGTTAAACAATTATTTATAGTGTACGGTGCGTCACTTTCTAAAGGCTGTCTCTTACATATAGGACTGAAGGAAGGACCATACATTTCAAACAAATGCTGTACATAATATTTCAAACAATGCACAATAATGTATAGGAATCGTTACCCATAGCATTTAACAAATGCAAACAAGCCTCTTAGCTCTCTTTCATAAAACTGAGAATAGCTTTTTCTTCGGTGACCGATACGGTACCTGTATGATTCTTCCAATGAAAACGGTCAACAAGAAATGACGTGCTTTTGAAGAATCCAGGGTCACGGTTTAGGCTGTATTGATGTAGATTACAGGTATTATCATAAACAATGGCTTTTGGTGCTGCGAGAAACAAGGATTTGAAAAGAGATAAGGTGAAAATAGATACATATTTAGTACTCTCCTCAGAATGCATCATATGATTATAGACAAGAGAAATATCCCTATAATAGAAACGCATTAAACTTCACACCTTCCTTGAAGCGAGTACGTTTCTACGTGAAAGGTGTGTTGGGCGATTCTCGAACTTCCATGACCTCGAAGCCATAGCATATATATGAAAATGGAAAGAAAACTAACCCTTTAAGCATACTCTCCCCAAAGCATAAAGTGACATTCAAAAGATACTAACACCAAAGAGTACCTGGGGTACAAGAGTACAGGATATAGATTTGTAAAGATAAAGATATGGATACCGTGAGGACAATACAGAGTGAATATTCCAGGCAGTAAAGATGGATGCCCACGGCTCTCCTTTCTACAATTGTGCTGACATTCCTTTCTTTCCACATCCTTTTTGTACCTTCCCCTAATACACAATGCTGGCCAGTTCGGCAGATAGCACATAGACTGATCATCCTCCGCATCATTCCCCAATAATGGTAAATGGTGCGGTTCTGCATGTGCAACAAACTTGATCTTTTCTTCAAGGGCATCAAGAAGATCCTGTACTGAGATGGGCATTTCCCCTGTTGGAAGACTAACAATCAGGTCACAGATGATAGGTGCTATGCTTTGAAGCTGGGCGAGCTTCCCTGGATACATCCTTAGTTGTAGCCCTGCTTTTATTTCGTGCAAAATGGCACGGAAATCTTTACATACAGGAAAGTAAGAAACAACTGGCGAGATCGAAATAACGCACTTTTGGAAGGATACAATTGCAGGGGGAAAGTTGCATCTCCCTTGGTACTCGTCTTCACACCAAGAAATGAAGACATGCAATTGCTGACAATTTTCACGCAGTCTCTCTCTCATTTCCAACAGTTCTTGCACCGTCAATTTATCATATCTGGCTATGTACGTGCGTAGCAAAAATCGAACCCTTTTGTCCACAATCATGACTCGACTTTTAAAGCTAGTAAAGAAGGATATGTAGTAGATAAGTGATAAACTGTGATAGAAATAAGTAGAAAGAAAGGCACTGCATCTTGGCATCACAATCTTCAGGCAGTTAACTAGTAACTACTTTCCAACTATTCTGTTATATATCAACAAAAACGGGAAAAAGTGCCTAAAATGCAACAATGCTATTATCATGCTTAAAAATAGCACTAAGTGCACCTGATAAAAACATTGTCACTTATCATATTTAGTATCTAGATCACGTAACCTAGGTACTTATCTTCCAGCCAACGCGTTGTTTGACTCGGTTTCTCTAAACATCTCTGTTCTACGACAAAACGTCTTTCTGCAACCAAGCGATGTGGCGTCACATGATAAAACAGCTGGGTATTGACCACAGATATCACAAATGAACCCGGATGCATAATCTACATCTAAGAGGCTCAAGAATGAGTACCAGGAGAACCTCCACTGTTGATAAGTTATATAATGATCCGATTCAAGACCTGCCGCTAGGAAATTCAATTTCCATTTTTCATAGTATCCGATTAAACTGCAGCTGGAAAAGCAAAGTTGAAGACAATGAACAACTGAAAGAAGAAAATTGTTAATTATCACGTTGTCCATGAACTTTCCACATCATTTCATTTGAGTGTTGAATTTTCCTTAGAGCAGGTGCAACTCATAAGCAATCTTCCTATCTTCTCCAATTCACAAAGACCATACAGTATTGTCCACAAATATAAGGATCGCTGTTTATGTCGGAACACATTTACAGAGAATTTGCAATACACCATTAAAACTCAAGATGATACGTTTATAGTACTCACCTATTCCCAGATAGAAAGGAATGAAGATAGTCCCGAAGAACATCGTAACCAATGAGGAATAATCTTATGTTTAATATCCCATCATTTGATCCACAATAACCTCGCACATGACCACAAGTAGTACATTCACGCACTAAAACTGCAAAAAGATAGTAAGTAACTTCTTCAAAGTAGAGGTTGTGAGTGTAACTCCATAACATAGTAAGCACTTTGCATATCTCCAGTTGCATTCCTCGATAGCGAGCTTTTTCAAAACTATAAAGTAGCGTATGCTGACTAAAAATGCATGAAAGTACGATTAAGGCAAACCAACTAACGATAAAACACACCTGTGACAGGAATCACATCTGCCCATAACAACAACAGCCTATGATTTTCATTGCTAGGAGCTATATTCTCCATACTCCCATTACATAACTCGCACGGGAAGTCTTCAGCCATTAGCAGCTTTAAGCCATCACGCAATGTGCCCGATGCATTTGGATTGGATGATCTATAGATAAGTCTATGTGTTGGAGTGGTTAGCCATGGAACTTTTCCAGATGATGCAGTTTTTAAGATAAAAGTTTCTATGCGTCTAGACGCTAGCTCCTGATGGGCAGCAATCAGTTCACAAATGAAATCTGGAAGTTCCTCCTCGTTACGTTTAATAACATCGGTTAGGCAAGATACGTGACTGCAAGAGTGCCTGCCATAGTCACAGCTGTGGCAAACAAACCCTTTACGGTCTATACCAAGCACAGCAAAGGTTCCTTCTGGAGGTTTTATAACAAAAAATCGAGACATCGAGAAGCTGAGTTCTTGAATATAAGGAAATCCCTAACAAGAACAATTGCATTTCTTTAACCAATATAAAAAGCAGAATACGATACAAAAATGAAAAGTAGAATATATCCTAAAGCTACTGGAAGCATTTAGTCTAATGATCTAAATTTTGAAAATGTTTCCGTCATTCTCACACTAACTCTATTTGACTTTATACCTCCTCATCATTTCACTGCTCTTTATCTGTATAAAGACAAACTTTATAGATAACCTATTCCACATCTTCATATGAAAAATGCTGCATTTTATTATTGGTCTCTCTTTACCTTACTGTATTGATAATCATCTTCATTCTTTGCTATAAGAATTGAATGAAAAGCAATTAGCTCTTTTGCCATTCCAATGAGAAAGAAAGATCTTCTAGGACTTGCTAGGTGTAAATTATAACCTGATCTTACCCTTTCAGCCAAAATATGAAATGAATGTACCTAACAACTCATAAAAACGATGTGCCTTCCTCATGTCCATTAGGCTACTTACATGAGTTATAATAACTGGCACAAGTGAGATGAAGAAGCTTGCTATACCTCATTATACTGTGCCTATCTCTCCCTTTATGAATCAAAAAATATAATCTAAAAATACAAGGATGGAAATACTCTCTTTCCTCTCCACCTAATTATGTGCTGTAAGGGTAGAGGAATTTAGCAAAACTGTAATTAATTCACTTGGGTCTATGCTATTGACCCGGTCCATCATTTCTATTAGATCACAGCCCACTGACACATGCAAACACTGAGCATGTTCTGTGTCTAGCATGTTCTTGAAATCTACAAAAGAAATTGCTTTTACTTCAAAATTACATAGTAATAATGAAATTGAGCAGATGCAAAATAATGCTTCTTAATTTAAGACAATATGAAAACAAATATTAGTAACCATGGCTAATGTCAGATTTGGATAAACTGGAAATGAATTTCTTGCGACTGCGATCACATCGACATGATAGGAACCAGGTAGTTCTACTTTCACCACTGAGGTTAAACATGTGCCTCTCTATGAATTGGAAGCTATGTACCTAAAATGAAATTAAATAGGTATTTACTAAATTACATCTAAATCTTCCTATATACCTGACAAAGCAAACCAGTGGTATAGAAGAAATATATAGGTATATTTAGTAAATTTAAATAGAGCATTATATTACCATCAATCTTTTTTGAGCAACATCAAAGTCTTGGATTATGAAGGTTCTAAATGAAGCATCCATTGTAGTAAAAGATTTGCACTGCAAAATCTGCATTAAGTACATATCATGATCCTGCATGTCAAGCTGCAAAAAATAATGCGAATTCAAATCCCAAATAAGTATCATGCTGTTATTCTCTGTCAAATTCCTAATTTTTGTAGCAATATTTATGACATAAGAAAACTAATTGTGGCCATTCACTGTTAAATGGCCATGAAAACTTCAAAGCTACTAATTCATAAAGAGGAAGACAGTGTGCAAGACAGAGATGAGATAGAGCGGAGGAGTGATAACTAATCAAGTAAATAAATGCTATATATGACTAGGAATAAGGCAATTCTAGGGGGATCAACAATCTATGTATATTTAAAATTAAAGAACACCATCAAGTAGCTTATAATATTCTCTCTAGGGATGCTTGACACTGGATGTTGTTCTGCCATTTCTAATCCTATATTAGGATCATTACGACATTCTGTGGTTACCATTTTATCTGCACAATCAGAAAAATTAAAACTTCATGGGAATCCCAAATATAAATAGCTATTAACATCATATCCTCTAAAATGTTCGCTATCCAATTAATAGTTCCACATGTTATTCACGCTAATGTAGTTTTCTATGAGGGCAAAAAGTCTGCAATATTGTTAACCACTTTTGCTGTATATGCTATGTAGAGCAACGGTGATTACCATAGAGCACAAATCAACATCCTCTGTATACATATGGGAAGCTGACCTTACAAACAGCGCTTTGGGTCTAACAGCGAAAAGTAACAAGCAACCTTTATTTCATATTAATATTTCTTGTACGCTTATGTCAACAGCTGCAAGTACAGCATACATTAATCCACACATTCTTGGTAGCTAACTCGAAGCAATATGTTGAAATAATGATTAACATCTGACCTGTATTACTGTGCTGCGTGCTACTTGTCGTTGGCATCGGAAAATCCACGAGTATACCCTGACCTGAACATTTATTCCTTCTTTTCAAATATTTCCTTGGTCTCTTTCTGCTTGAGGTGCTAATGTTTTTAGATTCCCAAACATAATTTGGAATGTGGTCATAAGCTCCGACAAAAAATAGCTCCTGACTGTCGTTCTGAGTAGCTCCCTCAAGAAGATCTTCAGGACACCCCTGATCACTAATGCTGTTCTCCATATTTTCAATCAGTCTACCTTTGATGCAACAGTTTGTTTAGGTGAGGTGCGCCATATTTCATGCACGAGCCTCGGAATCAATGGAATTTATATAACAATAGATAGTAGGTCGGTAAAGGGCATTTTTCTGGAACATTTTATTCCAGCCCTTCGCCACGGGACCTAGTGCAAAAGTAAGGTATGTTCTTAAAAATATAGGGAATTATGGGTAGAATCGATTATGACAGGTCCCCAGGTCCTTGGTGCCGCTTACGGATTATCCATCCACACGCGGTGTAGCTTACGAATTATCCGCACGCGGCAACACAGCAATCCATGAGTGGCAGCACTGTATATGATAGAAAGAAGCGCTAAGCACCTTCAGGGTTGCCATATTGGCCTTTTTAAGGCCAAATTTCTCAATTTTGGCCTTTTTTCATGTTGATTTGCCTGAAAAATTAACATTTGGCCTGAGACTAAAATTTGGCCTTTTTTGGCCTGTTTTCTCGAATATATCAAAATAATTTTGTTACTTTGTTTTTGGCCTTTGAACAGTTTTATTCAAACAGTATATTCTCGCAGTTTCATGACATGGGCTTTGTATTGTTAGTGTGATGTAATTCATCACTTGCCACTTAACATAACGTTAAGCTGTGAATAACCAGCTACAGGGGTCACAGCGCCATAAATATTCAATTGACATTCACGAGTTAGTTTTCTACAATAACAGGATGTCTCGATGTGAGGCATAACAAAACATCGGCTGTTTTATCGGATAAACCACTTCCAACAAGCCTTGCGGACCCTAAAAACTTGATTCATATAACCCTAAACATCAGAAACCTTTCATTTAGATTCACGCGATTGCAATACTCACTGCTCTGTTAAATTTCAATTCGATTTCAATAATGAGTTTAAGCAAGGAACCCAAAGGTACTAAGTAGAAAGGCTACTATGAAAGTGCTCGAAAGTATAAGCCGCAATGGCAAAGAAAGCATCCTTGGGTAACAAAAGCTGTGGATGGAACAGATGAAGCATACTGCTCTTTATGTAAAGTCAATGTTAACCCAAAGCTTTGGCATCTTCAACAACACGAGGCTTCTACTAAACATAAAAAAGCTTCCACTGCAGTTTCTTCGAACAGAAAAATTGTTACTCCTTTGAAGAAAGATGATGAGGTCCTGAAGAAGATCGAGCTTGAGCTTGCTGTTGCTATAACGTGTCATTGTACAATTCGGGCAGTTGACCATTTTGGTGAAATAATTGTGAAACACGGAGATAAGAGCAAACTGGGAGAACTGAAGCTTCATCGAACAAAATGCAGCCAAGGAATCAAACGCGTAATCTCTACGACGAGTTACGTAGCGATGTTTCTGGCAAGAAGTTCTCCGTTCTCATAGATGAGTCAACAGATGTATCGTGCAAGAAATATTTGTGTGTAACAATGCGATATTTCAGCGAAAAGCAAGAGAAAATTTGCACAGCATTTATCAGTTTAGTTTCCCTCGTAAGCGCCACTGGGGAAGATACATTCAATGTCTTAAAACTAAGTCTTGAAGATGCTGGATTAAACTTAGAAGATTGTGTTGGCTTGGCATGCGATGGAGCATCTGTAATGGTCGGAAAGCATGACTCTGTTTATTCCAGGATGAAGATAGTGTTTCCAAATTGCATCCTTATGAAATGTATCTGCCATTCACTCGCCCTATGCATAAAACATGCTTTCGAAAAACTCCCTGCTAATCTTG
>OLMO02000275.1:13062061-13076937 GCA_900291935.2 Cassiopea xamachana
TTATGTTCTACCCACAACCCTATGCGAGCGTAGGTGGCAACGACCGTTAAAAGTGGCAACGACCGTTTACGAAACGGCAAATTGCAACGGCGAGAGCGACGACCATTCAATATCAAAGTTCTAAACATCGAACAAGAAAGAATCATAAGACATGAAATTCATTATTTTTGCCTTTTCAGTAGTTCTTCTTGATGGTAGAAGAGTTGGCGAATTCTTGGTCTTAAGTACTGATAAACATAGCCATGAACGAAACTTTGCGTAAAACAAGACAAAAAGTCCGTTCAATGAAATATAATCCCTGCATCTCGTTCCAAAGCATCTTCAGCTGTGTAAAATGCAAAGAAAGTATGCTGTTAGCTACATTTGGACAGACTTCAGTGTCTAGCTAATTTTTCCATTTGCCACCATGTCTCCGCCATCTTCCCTCTACATGCTTGGCCAGTCATTCGAGTGAGAGAAAACAATAGAGCGGGCCTTCTAATCCTACTATTTCTATGGTTTCTACCTACATTAATCATTGTTTTCAACGAAAATGTATTATAACAAACAGTACATAATCGACAAATATCAACACTAAATGCAAACTATAACCAATAATAGCTACACTAAAGAAATAATAGTTTCACGATTCCTAATTTGCGCATATTTTGTCACAGCTGCTTCTAGCATCTGCATATCAACTTGTCAGCTGGTAGTCAATCTTTATAAAGTGATGGTACTAAGGGGGGGCACGAAGAGCCTATAGCCCTTCTGTTAGATCATGCTAGTCCCCTGTGGGAAAGTGAATAACTCTTCTCCAGAGATTTTTAGCAGTTATAGTACCCTGCAGCAGTATTTCAACCCATCGTCGGAGAAGTCAACCCCCATCGGAAAATTCCTAGCATCACCCTGTCTGTAAATCTGGGAAGCCACCTTTAGCTCCAAATTATAAAACAGGTCACAGGAAACTCACATACTGCTGCAGGAAGGCTCAATTTCAACATATTCGTATACTATTATTTTCTTTACATGCTATTAACTTCCTCACCGAAACTAAAATCAAACCAGTGGGCCCAAATGGCAACTCTATTCTCTGTTCTCATTTAAAATGCCCTGGATATGATCTATTTTCCTCTTTCTTCCAAAATTGTGGTTGTTGTGCTTATGTCCACTCTGATGTACAATGTTCTCGTCTACCTCTACTTGACCTCGTTAATCCTGGTTTTCAACTCATCTGGATGAACATTTAACTACCTAACACTTCAAAATGCATTTGTACCCATACCGCTCACCTAACTCAACTAACCATGAACTTCTATGTGACCATCTATCTAAGACAATTGACACAACCAACCTTGAATCTCCATGCTCTGAAATCACTATCCTTGGTGATTTCAATGTCTACAATCCGAATTGGGTCACCCACTCTCCACATATAACTAGCCCTGCTGGTCGTGATGCAGAGGCCTTTGCCATTGTGAATGACCTGTCACAATCGATATCAGAACCCACACGAATCTCTGATTGCTCGGTACACTCGATCTGTTTCTTACACCAAACCCAGACGTTCACTCTAACCCAATTCTAGATTTTCTACTTGGTAACTCTGATGTTACAGCAAACCTTTGTTTCCCACCAGGATAGGTATTCCTCTTCTCAAAAAGCTTTTCATTATGGCAAAGCTGACTGGTACTCTCTTCGAAACTTTATCCCTGGTGTTCTGGCTTGTCTACCGATCCTTCTTCTTTTGCCACCTTCATCACTAACACAATTGAATTTGGTATTGATCTTCTTATTCCATCTTCCTACAAATATGGCAAAAAGTCTTCTCCAAAGTGGTTCAACTCAAAATGTGCAAAAGCTGTCAAACGTAAAATCCACCGCCTTAAACAATGGAAACTACACCAAACTCCTCATTCAAGAGATTTATTTGTACAAGCTCGTAACCTATGCTCCAAAACAATCAATCATGCTAAATCCTCCTTTGTCAAACGCATCAACAACAAAATTGCTTCATGTCAAACAGGATCTCGCTCCATCTGGCCCTTAGCCAAGGTTGTCTCACAAAACTTTTGCCATTCATCTTTTCCACCTCTAAAAACCAACTCTGGCTCATCTTCATGCACTCCTTCCTCTAAAGCTAACCTTCTCGCATCAACCTTTGCTTCCAATTCCAATCTTGTTGAACAAGATTTCCAAGCTCCTCTCTACCCCACATCCACCATCGCAATGTCCCCTATTAAGTTCTCTAAATGGAAAGTCCAGAAAGTCCTTCTTCAGCTCAACACCTCTAAATCTAGCGGACCTGATGGTATACCTGCTATAGTTCTAAAGCCCTGTGCCCCTGAACTCGCCCTTATTCTCAACAAGCTTTTCCAACTTTCCTACAATCTTGGTATTTTCCTTTTCTCTTGGAAGGTCGCACTCGTTTTCCCTATCCCCAAAAAGGTGAAAAATCTTACCCTTCAAACTATCACTCTATTGCAATCACTTCTCTCATCTCTAAGACTATGGAGACCATTATCACCAAGCAACTGCTTACTTTCCTTGAAACAAACAACCTTCTTGCTTATCATCACTATGGGTTTCGACAAGCCAGATCTACCGGTAACCTTCTAGCCTATGCTGCCCATGCTTGGTCCTTTGCTCTAGAATCCTACAGTGAGAGTAGAGTGATCTCTCTTGATATTTCCAAGGCCTGTGATCGTGTCTGGCACAAAGGTCTTCTTGCTAAACTGCCAATGTTTGGCTTTCTATCTGATAGGTCAATTGCAATTAGAGTCGATGGCTACCTCTCTAAACCTCATTCTATCAACTCAGGTGTACCTCAGGGCTCTGTTATCTCTTCTGTTCTGTTTTTCCTCGTCATAAATGACCTGCTTTTCTCTACATCTTCCTGTATTGTCTCGTTTGCTGATGACACTTATTTAAGTTCATCTTTTTCATCCATTCCACAACACCTCGCCTATTCTAGTATTCCACCATGTCGTAACACTTCAGCCTCACCTCTCACCAATCACTTGACAAATGTAGAGAAGTGGGGTAGTGACAACCTTCTTAAGTTCATTGAAGAAAAGACAAAACAGGTTTTCAGATCACGTAAAAATTACCAAGATTTCCCCCCTTTTTCATGAACGGCCATAAACTGGATATTTCATCTTCTTTCACTCAACTTGGTCTTTCTATTTCATCTAACCTCACTTGGTAACACCGTATCAGTTCCATTGCAAAGCATGCATCCCAGAAACCTGGCTTTCTTTCTAGAGCCCGTGGCTATTTCTCACCTTCTCAACTATTAACTATATATAAATTCCAGATTCGTCCTTCTCTGGAGTACTACTCTCATGTCTGGGGTGGTGCTCATAAATCTTCTCTCCATCTTCTTGACAGAGTCCAGTGTAAAGCTATCCGTCTCATCAACAATCCAAGCCTCACCAATTCTCTACAGTCTCTCTCCCATGGTCGTCTTGTTGCAGATCTTTCCATTTTCTACCGCTATTTTCAAGAAAATTGCTCTCAAGAAATCAAGAATATTATTCCTGATCCAGTGAGGCGTGTTTGAACCACCAGAAGCTCTACCTATTCACACCCTTCCCAAGGTACACTACCTAATTCACGAACTCTAGCTCACAAATAATCTTTCATTCTTAGAACTTCTCAGCTGTGGGACTCATTGGCACCCACTACTTTCCCTGAATCCTACAATTTGTCACCTTTTAAATCTAACATCAACAAACTTGATCTTATCTTCCTCTCTACTTAAACTTCCACATTGCTTCTCAGTTTTTCCTTTGTGAGGGCTTTGTTCTAGGCTTTCGGCCTTTCCCCGAAAGTATTTACAAAAAAAGACTGCCGTTTGGCATTACTTGTTGCATAAAAGCGGTCTGGCTTGTTTCCATTGTATTCACTTTTCTTTCTTCATACTTTAACTGTCTTTAAGGAGGAGACAGGTTTTCTCTTTTTTACTTCCTCTGGCTTATTTTTAGAATGCTTTGGCTTTTAGAATAATTCAGATATGGCAACCCTGTTTCGTATAGGAAACAATGCAGAATTGTTTAGTTTGTGCAAGAATTTCCAAGCAATTTTGCGCTATTCAGAGCTCAAATTATATAATATCCCCACAAATTCAAGAAAACTACTTATTTTATGTGAAACTCTCATGAAGTGCCAAGCACGACCATGAATTGCGATCATTATTTTTTCTGTGAAAATAATTAACAAAAAGTGTTTGGACCATCTTTTCAATAGGATATAAACTCTAAATGGCATTACTATCCCTGCATTATTATCGTGTCCTAAGCTTTTGACACCCTGTGCCGAGACTGTGTTGAGTCCAATGCGCATGTGCAATGTCGTACTGAACAGGAGATAGCATGAAGTGGAATAATAAACTATTGTAAATTTCTGTAAATATATTGGTTAATATGCAGTCATGTGTCAGAAATAACGATAGCACAAAGTATCTATCGCACATGCGTAGTGCACCACAGTTTCTTATTGCTTTTCCACGCAGTAGCTATCCGTGAAGGCAAGGAGAAACTTACTTTACTGCACAAGACCTAAGCAAAGCTCATAGAAATGGCTCAGATTCACGCTCAGCCTTTTGTAGATGTCGTAGTTCAGCTTTTGCAGAGGCCTTTTGGGTCTAGAAGCATCGCAGACCAAAAGCTAACCGTACAACAGCCAAGACCAATGCTAAATTTGAAAATAAAGATAGGGGATAGATCATTTCAACTGGAATGGTACTCTAAGAATGATTTGCTTTGTGGAAGTATTATTAGAAATGTTCTTTTCTGCTGGCCATGTCTGCTCTTCA
Source organism: Cassiopea xamachana (assembly GCA_900291935.2). Classification (NCBI taxonomy): domain Eukaryota; kingdom Metazoa; phylum Cnidaria; class Scyphozoa; order Rhizostomeae; family Cassiopeidae; genus Cassiopea; species Cassiopea xamachana. The sequence goes on from OLMO02000275.1 coordinate 13,066,857, forward strand.
AACCTGGGGTATCACAGTCGTGGACGGAGAGAGGTTAGGCAAACCTTAGGAATGTTTTGTCATTTGACGTCTCTGAGAGGGTTGATGGTATGTTTTCCAGGGCGAGGAGAGAGGAAATAGAACGACGCAATGACAAGGTGAGGCAAAACAGAGGTATGCTAAGAACTCTATCTGAGGCTGTATTGTATCTATCTAGGAAGGAATTGCCTTTTAGAGGTCATGATGAATCTAGCAATAGCCTAACCCGAGGAAACTATAGGGAAAATTCGGAAAGTTTTGCAAAATTTGATACTGTTTTTGAATGTCGTCTGCATGGTAAGGTTGGCGAATAAGAAAGGGGCAATACTAGAGTTTTTACTGGTGTTCCAGGTGACACGCAGAATGATTGGATTGAATGCATAGACTCTGTCATTCAAGATCAGATTGATGAGGAAGAACAACAGTGCACTTTTCTGAGTACGCAAGTTGACGAGACTACAGACGTGTCAACTAAGGAGCAGCTTAGTGTTATTATTAGGGTTGATAAAAAGGATGATGTTGTTGAGAGATTCTTGAAATTTTATAATGTGAGTTCAGATAGAACTGCTCCTGCTATTAGTTCAATTGTCAAAGATGTTTTTAGTCATTATGGGGACTCTATTCTCAATAAATTAATCATGAAGATCTATGATGGGTCTTCTGTAATGTCTGGATACATTTCTGGTGCCCAAACCCTTGTTAGGGAAGATTATCCCTTTGCTTTCTTCTTTCACTGTGCAGCTCACTGCTTACATTTAGTTCTATATCAGTCTACCTCTTCTATCCCCTTGGTTAGAGTGTTCTTTGCATATGTGGCTGCTTTTAGCACATTTGCTAGCAACAGTCGTAGAAGGAAGGATTTGTTGCATTCAAATGGAATTGATATACCTAAGCCTCGAGAAACTAGGTGGTACTATGGTTCGCGTACCATCAGTGTTCTTTATGATAAGTGCAAAACCCTTTTAGAGTTACTGGAGAGGACAATTGAAAACCCACAAGGCTGGGATGATGCATCCATATCACAAGCTAGTGGCTTATACCATTTTGTGAACAGCTTTTGTTTTGTGTTCTAGTTCATGTTTTTAATAAGATTTTGGAAAAGTCATCAATTCTGTACATGGTTCTTCAAAATTGAAATACAGATTTCAGTTATGGTTGTCAGAAAATATCTGCTTTTGGTAACTTTCTGTCTGATTTGCGCACTGACAGTGCATATCATCATTTCTTCCAATCAACATTCTCTTTAGTTGGGGAACCATCTTCCTATGCAGATAAAAGACACAACTACAAAACTCTATATTTTCAAGTTGTTGATAACATTATGTCTATGCTGTCTGAGAGGTTTGCAGAATGCAAGAACTTTGCTTTCTTGGATCTGGTGAATCCTTGCATTTTCAAACAATGGAGAAAAGGAGTGCCACCAGATATGCTCCAATCCTTGAAGTGTAAATATGGTCCCCTTTTCCATATTAAATCACTTGAAAATCAGCATCTCTTCATTTACAATGACCCTGATTTTCACAAAGACAGCCCTCTGAAAATATAGCAATATATTTATAAATATGGTCTAGAGACTAGTATACCAGAAGCTGTCAAGTTATTGAAGCTTAATTCTACAATTTCCATCTCCAGTGTATCTGTAGAGAGATCATTTTCCATTCTAAAGAGAGTGAAAACATATCTATGAAATAAAGTGGGGCAAGTACATCTTCGATGCTTGTGTAGAATACCACTGCACGAAGATGTCATAAAAGAGGTTGGAGATAAAAATATTCTTTATGACAGAATACTTCAGAAATTTGTTATGAAGCCAAGAAGACTTAACTTTTTTTCACATAGATGCATGAAAAAGTCTTGGTAGCTTGTATAGATTTTCTTGCAATTGGCATGCAAATACTATAATTCATACATTAACAGTATACTGTTAACAGTACACATGTTCATTCATGTGAGCTTTTATGGATTTCTCTTTTGCCTTGGTAGGCATGCAATTACTATATATAATTCATACATTAACAGTATACTGTTACAGTACAAATGCTCATTCACGTGAGCTTTTATGGATTTCTCTTTTACCTTGCTAGGCATGCAATTACTATAATTCACACACAGTATACTGTTTCTATAGAAATTTTCAATCTTGTGAGCTGTTATATATATCTCTTTGCCTTGATAGACTTTTAAATAACTAATCTTTTCTGCACTGAGATTGTTTTTTGATAAATCAAGAAGAATTGTTATTGCTCCCCATTACTTTAGGCTTTTGTATAAGTATCATGTTTTACAAGGTTGCTTTGTTGCTGGTATTTTATATTGGATTTTAGATGGTTTGCTTGATAAAATTGCTTCTAGAGAATGGAGTTCATTTTATACTACTTTATTGGTTATCCAGACAGTCTGCTTTGGACTGTTTTTTGCATTTCTTGGATTGAAACATCTTAATTTTCATAAGCTGACTTTTGATTAGCACTCTGCCTTAACTTATATATAAAAGATAAATATATACTTTATGCATACATGCATACAATAATTGGAGTTCGAAAACAGAGAACTTCTCTTTAGATTTGGTCCCTAATGTCTCTGACTGATCTACATTAATGAGCCTTTAACTAATGTAATCTCAATTTATCTGCCTTTATATTAATGTATACACTTTTAGAATTGCTCCTTTTTCTAATCTTTAATGTTTTGCCAATCATACTCCATGTAAATGGTCCTCTCTATATAACAGATTTTCTTCCAGTTTCTGCTTTAGGCTATGGAATACTCAAGTCCTTTTTGTTCCATAAAATATACTTGTTTGCTTCTTTTCTGAAAAATGAGCTCATTCATGTGTTTTGGTTCTACTTGTGACTCCATGCATTTATGTTATGAGCCTCCTTTTCTTCATGTCATAAATTAGACCCCATTTTACAACTTGCAAAACTTCTGTGCGATTTTTCAATACTATTTATTAGCTTTTGGAGAAATTTCCTCATAATACAATGTTTTATAGCACTATTGGAATGACTTTATGAAATATATCTCTTCAAAGCTATCGCTTGTGAGATGAAATTTGGATCTCATTGCTGTCACTTTTGCTTCCAACCTTTTACCTAGATTCACTGCTTGGACTTCCAAGTCTAACTTACAGTAAATTTTTGCTTCTAAGCACTCTCTCTCTCTCTCTCCTTTGCATATTGCAATGTATGCTCATCTGATTTTATTTCTGATTTCTGATGGGCCACTACTAATGAGGGAAATTTCTCCACTAAAAACTGTCTTTTCTGCATTGGTATCGTGGAGGGTTACTTGGCAAAACGCCCTTATGCTTCATAAGAGCGTTTGGTTTTCATAGTTGTGTTACTTAGGGAAGAAACTGTGGACGAATTGCTTCTAACTTCGTACCAAAGGTAATGCAGTGAGAAACTCTACATAATTGATAATTTTTGCGATAAACTTTCCAAATTTTATGGCCACAATATTGCTGTTTTGTACTATTTCCACACTGAAGTATGTGCTGCAGATATGTCAGCTATCCTTGCCAGCATTTATACCAAGAGGCTAAAGAAAAAATTGGTTCCGATTCTTAAGGGGAACAGGGAAGAAACCTGAGAACTTGGTAAAGCAATTTTAAATATTACAACAAAGCCAGAGAATGTGGGCTCGTTATTATGTGAAATGTTGTTCAAATAGTCTCATCACAAACGTCCTACAACATTGCCAGGCCAATGATCCTCTTTGTGCCTATTCTTCTATACATCAAGAACGTACATTCTCATCAAACTTGAAGATGATATAAGATGACATTAAAATTTCTCTCAACAAAGTACACACTTTTTATAAGAATAAAGTCTTTATGAATAGCAAGGTTCAGAGTCACCGAAATTTGAGAATAATTCAAGAATAACGCAGTTTGATTACTCGCAGTTTCCAAGTTGCCATGAAACTGGCGAGGTTCCTTCTTCTCAAAAATGGATTCGTTTGATTAAATTGATTTCAGAGAAATAGATTTCTCTAGTCGAGTGGCATTATTACCCTCCAGTCTCTAATAAACATTAATTCTCTCAAATCGGAAAAACTTGGTTATTGGAGCAACCTTTGTTGGCCATTTACATATGTTATGGAAAGAAGGGTAAGTATATCTTTCAAAAATTTTCAATGTAATAGACATTCTCTTGTACCCAATGTCTACTATAGAGCACTCGATGATTGGGCCCGGAGAAAAAATATCAAAAATAAAGGTTGGCTGGAAAATACTATTTTGATAAAGGTCCTTGCAATTATAGTACAAATAATTCCTTTGACTATAGGTTTCTGCAACTATTGTATAAGAGTAATGTAAATTTTGACAATGTAATGACCCAATTTTACCTGGCTTTCCTCAAGTCCTAAAATTTGGGGGTCTTACACCCCCTCACTCCCTGGTCGCTACGTCCCTGATGAGCACGACCATCAACTTTCGTCTAGCTTCGCCACTGGGTAAAAGTACCTACGTGTGGCAATGCGTGTGGATAATTCGTAAGAGCATGAAGGACCTGGGAATATATGAAACCGAGGCAGAGTTGAATTCGTCTGGAAGTAGAGAACTTAATTGAGATAGATGACAAGTGATCAAAGGTGAGTTGACATGAACGGTACAAACTGTGCCTCATTCTTCAAAACGGATACTTATAGCAATATGACTTTGCCTTAGTCAAACTGAGCTTGTAAAGTGCCGTTTGTCAGTTGTTTGAACTTGATTACATATACATCACAGCTGTGACGATGTGGCAGTCAATTCTTTTAGGCCTAAATCTTTACCTTGTGCCACAATTCTTAAAATATCTCAACACAGACCTCCATCGAAATCTCCATTAAATTCTTTATACTTGAGCTGTTCATTGAAAGCAGCAAATACATCTGGCGACTAAAAGAAATTTTTGAAGTAGCAATTTTGATTCTTGCTCTTACACAACAGCAGACTTCACGCTAAGGTAGTAAACAGCAGTCCATGAAAGCAATGAGTCATTGTAAGCAACAGGCATAACGTCTTTAATGGATTATAGTTGTATTTACTGGTTTTAGAATTATATACTTGCAAAATTATAGCAGAGTTTTAGAGCTAATTAATCAGAATTTACCTAAGAAGAAACTTGTAACGCTGCGCAACATTCATGATCGGCGAAGAAAAAAAACAAAGCTTGCCGGCCTACTATGTGTTTGACAACCTGCTTGCGCTCCTATCAAGTACGTTTTTTCGGATCAAAAACTTGGTATGTACAAAGCTAAAACGATACAGCTTACGAAATACCCTATAGAACCCAATGGCAAATGAGTGTGTGACCGTCATACGTTCGCGCAAACTTTTCAAATAAATTTTTGAGGGTGTTAGCTAACTCAGACTATTGCTTACCCAATACAATTCTAAAAGCCCCGTTGTCTATCTCTCTTATGAAAAAAAACACGAAGTATGTATCTCCTGGCTGAGAGAAGCGATTTGAAAAAACCATCTACCACTTTTCACTAAAATCGCACCGTACGATAAAAAGTTACAAAACTTCCAATTGGATCGAATTTTTTTTGAGGTTGCCATGGAAAGTGGCAAAAAGTGAATTCATCTATTCGAAGGAGTAAGTTCTTGTCTATCATAAAAAAAATTACGTAGAAAATGTTTTGCGAACACATTGAAAGCCGTTTTTGAAAAATCATTGCGGTCTATTTCTCAGTGAAATAATCGCTTAAGCCGGAACTGTGCCCTGAGTGGTTCAAGACCTTTTCCCTTAGTTACACGGTAGCAACCATCCATGCGTGGTTGATGACAGTGGAAACACTACAGGATATTCATTTTCCTATGATTTACTATCGACTCATCTATCGTCCAGTCATACATTGTTTGCTTGGTTTTATTTTTGGAGTATCTATTGATGTTCTAAGTCTACTTTCAATATATTTTGTTAAACATCTACCCTCCGATTCGCGAAGGAAAGAGGATTTCTTGGACAGTACTTGGCTAGGCCTCCCCTGTTGACAATCCTATTTTCGCTATCATTTCAGCCCAAAGAGCAACCGTTATATTGTTTGGCTAAGCATCCTCTGTTTTTCGATCCTATTTTCACCATAATTCTTGTGAGAAGGTACACTCTTTTCGAACGAGAGGGCACTCATTCGATATTTTTTTGCTAGACATTCACACTTCTGCTATCACTAGTCCATTGACAACCCAAACTATTTATTGAGAAGAAAATCCCGATCAGTTTGAATGACAGCCTTTGATATAGAGATGTATTAAGGCCTTGGGATGGGGGAAATTACCAAACTTCTTACCATCAACTTTTTCCACCTCTTTGGCCCTACACTAAAGTCCTATGCCTTTGGGTAGGGATGTAGGAAGCATTCAAAAAGTAGGGGGACATATGCATTTTATTACAGGCATAGTGTGTTGTAAGATTATATGGTATCATTTGCTTTGTATTTGACATTTTGACTTTGTACTTATGCGAAAGTAGGGTTTGTTTACACTACCCCAGTGTTTAAAGTTACTTCACTACCACCACCTAACAAAACTGATTTGTTCACTTACCCTGCCATGTTATCTTCAGCTTTCATTGTCTTTTCATTTCATTTAATATATTTAGGGAGGGAAACCCTTCAGCAATGAAGCTGATTTCCAAGGGGCCCTCCATTTAACTACTTACAATAAATCGAAAAATAACGGAAAATGTAGAAATTAAAATACAAGCATCCTAAAAGCCTAGTATAAGTATAAATAATTGTAGAATTGAAAGAAAAAGATTAAAATCCTAATCAAGTTAATTATCTAAGAGAAGCCTTTTCTTAAAAACTGAAAGGGAGAGTGCTTGTGTAAGACCAATTGCAAGGTTATTCTATAACGTGGCTCCGCGGTAAGAAAAACGTTTGGTTCCATTCGAATAAGTAAACATTAGGAGCCTCAGATCTGTTGCAGTATTTCTAAAGCCTCGTGAGCTGCAATGAGAGTTTCTTTGAAAGAGGCTGCAAATATATTGAGGAGCATGATTATTTAAAGACTTAAAGACTAACTGGTTGGACTCGAAAGAGATTAAATCAGCTATATAATTGGGCTACTTGGGGAATCAAAAGCGCTGTTTGTCAGTTTCCTAGCAGCTCTATTTTGCAGTTTTTGCAGCTCTAAAAATGGCATTGAGCCACTGCATCCCCACACAGAACAGCAATAGCAAAAATGTGGTTAAACTATGCTAAAGTATAGTGATCTTAAAGGAGACTATGAAAGAAAAGTTTTAGCCTGCTTTAGAAGACCCACCGCCTTTGATACCTTAGAAGAGTATTACCTTGATTTGTTCCTTCCAGTCAAGGCTATTATCTACTTGAACTCCTAAGTACTTCACATTTTGCACCACATGTAGATCCATTTCCCTTATATTTAAGCAGATATTATACCTGCAGTCCTAAGTTTTTGATGCTTTGGTTTCGCGCAGATAAGCATTGACTGGGTTTTGGACACATTTAACGATAGGTTATTTCCTTTCATCAATAAATCAAGGTGTTTGAGATCATCATTTATGGTTTGATCAAGTTGAGAAATATCTTTAGATTGATAGGTAAGTTGAATAAGGCCAAAATTATTCGAATTCCTAACGCGAATGATAGCGAAGATAGGATTGTCAACAAGGGAGGCCTAGCCAAACACTGCCCATGGAATCCTCTTTCCGTCGCGAATCGGAGGGTAGCTGCTTAAACAAAATATATTAAAAGTAGACATGGAAAATCAATAGGATACTCCAAAACTAAAACCAAGCAATCAATGTGTGACTGGACGAATCGACAGAAAATCATAGGAACATAAATACCCCGTAGTGTCTTCACTGTATTCAACCACACATGGATGGCTGCTACCGTGTAAGTAATGGAAAAGGCCTTTAACCAATCAGGATCAGGGCACAGTTCCGGTTTAAGCGCGTAGTTTGAAAGAATCCATTTTCGCGCATCCCATATTGCGTAAAAGCTGTGACTGAGACCTCTAATAGAGGCCCAAACTGTTTTTAGACAAAGATCAATCATGCGCAAGAGAGCAAAGTTGGTAACCTTCATGACAACTTACTTTTATGTAATCTCAGATTTGCTTCCAGTGGAATTAATTAGGTCATATTACTAATTTGCTATCAAAAACAGTTTTCCTGGCAATACATAATTTTATGTGAATATGCTAAAAATAGCTTTTCTTAAAATTCACGAGTCACACTTTGTCATGTCAAAAGTGCGCATCCATGTAATTTTTCATTTTTGTCTAAATTTCAAGCGTTATGAGGCTTTCGAATGGATTGCTACATTGACTGAAAATTGAAGTTGATCAGGTCAGTAACTTTCACAAAGCACCACTCTCATATGTTGTAACGCAATTCACAATAGCTTCGCCACGTTGGAAAATTCAATTCAAACTTCAGATTTAAAATAAAATTTCAATATAAAAAACAGCTGCTTTGTTGTGATACCTGATGCGTAATGAAAGTTGTATGAAACATATCAGTTTTCATGCAAACAAGGCTATCACCTTCAGTTCCATGTTGTTAGTTATAAAAATTTAGGCAGCATCCAATATAGCATGCTAGGTATTCTGGTCATTTGTTATGCAAGGTACCCAGTTTAGCAGTAATCCAGAACAGCTTCAAGTTGAAAAAATTTTCTTGACTATCAGGGATGATAGTGAGAAGAAGTGTTTTCTTCACCCCGGAATCTTTGAACCTCTTCCCAAGAGACAACGTTGATCGAATTTCTAGAGGATGTAACTTAAACAGAGACAGACATATCTTGAGGAACTTCTGGCCACCGTCAACTCCGATGCGAATCAAGCATTCATTTTCTTTGAGATTGCGCCACTTTAATAACCGTTGGATCAAACCACTAATGTCATCGTAGATAACTGCAGGACGCTCAAAATTATCAGTTTGCTTTCCTTTGGAATCGCTGCAGAAAAGTAAAGCACGTAACTCAAAAAGGTCATTAAACTAGTGATCGGCTTCAATAATGATATCCTTCAAGTTCTTCTCAATAATTCTTCTGGATCCTGCTTCTAAACGGAGGTCTCGGGCAAGAAGATATGTCTGGCGGTTACTGAAACTAAGATCTTTCTGAATCAGGTTATGTCACCTGTATTAAACAATTGCTTTGGTGCTTTGGCTTTTTTTCCTCGGTCTTCCTAGCGGGGTAATGGAAGTATTTTCGATTTTATTGCCCAATTGTCGCTCTGTTGTGGGTGAACCTACTAACAACTTGAGGCTTTCCACCTTTTCTTTTGCTCTCACAATCATTTTTGTGTGGTTGCAGCCCCGGTAGACCTCTGCAAAGCAATTGGGGCACACCTTTAATACTTGTACACCATGTGTTCAGTGGCGGCTCGTGCTATTGGGCATTATGGGCAATGCCCCCCCACCGAAAAATAAATGAAAAGAAAAAATTGTGCAATTAAGTTATAGCAGTGAGAAAAATATAAAATGTTATATCCTAGCATGTTTCACCAGGCATTCAAGGGCGCGAGATTCGATTACTTCTAATTGTGTTGACTTGAGCCTCGTACGTAAACATTTAAAAAATGATGTCATTTTCTGGGCAAACTAGATTCTGCCCTTGGAATTGGCTACCTGACATGCGCAATAGCAAGGATCAAAAGCCCAATGCTGAAAAAAGAAGTAGCCGATTGGCTGAAATGGACGAAATTTGCGCAAGAAACATTTTGCCCTCTCTGGTACAACAACAACAACGACCACAACAGCTCTGAAATGTAAACATACAAGGGCATGCTCTCCGAGCATGCTAGTACAAAAGATCTCGATTAAACTACTCGCAATCTTCAGCAATACTTGCTGATCACTAAATTCACGGGTCAATACTGCAATCTGAGTTGTTGAAGGTAGTTAAAGTTCTTCGCCTGTGTCATTAAATTGAGTATTGGAGGAGAAGCATCTAGGCCCTAATAGCCCGCGTCTGTAAAATGGCAGTACTCAGCGATTCAAAGCGAAGTTTGTAATTTAGGTGCATCGCTTGATTTTATAACTCAAATGTTGTTTGGGACTAATTGCAATTGAAACATTTTATTTATCACATCATT
>OLMO02000275.1:13088398-13111299 GCA_900291935.2 Cassiopea xamachana
CGGATAACCCGAACTGGTCTTCCATTTTCCACATTCCTTGAAAGAGCCAAGTTGCCTGCAGAAGTAAACTTTCTTTTATAAGAAAGAGAAAGTCTTTTTCGCCAAGTACTGACAGTTTCTTAACTTTTTCACAATTCCAGTATCAAAACTTTCTTAAGACTTTCTTAGTTAGAATGCTGCAGAATAGAGCAGTTAGAATGATAACTAACAGTGCATTCGATACCCCTGCCAAACCACTATTAGCAAACCTTGGTCTAAGATCGATCAGCGAACTTAGCAAAAATGAGTTAAAACTAATAACTTATAATTCCCTTAATGACCTTGCTCCAAATTACCTTAGACAACTTCTAATTCGGAACTCTCAACAATCTTGTCGAGCCCTAAGAAACACTGATAGAGATTTGAAGTTGCCACTAAAAAGAACTAATAATGGGCAAAGAGGATATTCTTTCAGAGGAGCAAAATCATGGAATGGTCTCTCAGCTGGTGCTAAATGTGCACCATCTCTGGCATCTTTTAAATCTTATTTGTAAATAGTTGTTTTATATATCTAGTTACATACAATTTTTAGTTTAGACCTTTTAAAATATGTACTTTTTTTTGTAAGACTTTTAGCATTTACTTTGTAAATAGACGGCCCCTTGCAAACCAGCTCAGCTGAATGGGCCACCGTCAGTAAAAAATTGAAATAATAATAATAATAATAATTAGCAAAAATACTTGTGTTCATATGCATTGCCCATGTACATTAACTTGAAGCGAAAAAGCCCCATGTATACTTGAAATGATAATGACTCTTAATAACTAACAGGAGTTGGATTGTTAGAGGGTAGCCAACATTTCATACACGACATTCTAAATACATATTAATCGAATCTTAAATACATAAAAACTAAGAAGCTTTTTTAAGTCTCAAAAATCCGGTACTGAACTTTCTTAACATTTGAGCACTTTCTTATAAACCACTTTCTTATGAAAACGATCGTGCAAATGAGGAGCAAAGATTTCAAGGTTAAACAGTATGAGTTCTTCAATTCCTCAAAGGGCATAGTACGCTCTATAGAAAGCCCTGATAATATTTGAAAAGAGGTAAAATGATTGTACAGTTGTTCCTAATCAAAAAAGTCGCACTGTGTTTTGTTACAATACACAAATACGGTGCAATACAGTAGAACATTTAAAACATGTACTCAATATGATTATGCATTGAGTTGTATTCAACATAAGCGTATTGAGTGGAAGTGGCAGGTGGGGGGGGGCTGCAGCTCTCCTCAGTTGGACAGAAATCCATCTCATTCGGGCAATTTCTCTGCAAGAGAAATAGAAAATTTTCTCACTGCTCTTCTTGGACCTTTTATTATCAAATTCTAGTACTAAAAGCTCCTTAATAGTACCGTCATTTCAATGCAAATACAGTGCCCCAAAAGTGGTACAGACACAAGGAAATATCAAAATTCTGAATTCTACCTCTAATTTTGGCTAGAGCTCAAGACTAAAATCAAAAATAAGGTAGGAAAGTTGTTTCGTAAATATATCTATGTGAGTTTTGGTTTCAAATGAAGGGAACTGACTTTCTAATTCTTGATCATTTGCAGCCATAAAAAATTTTCAAATTGAAGTTTCCCCTTCAAATTGAAAATAATAATTATGTTTATTAACCGTTCCCCATGCTGTAAGCATTCTCTTTCATCGATAGATTTATCAACGAAAGCTTGAACAAGTGTACAAAGTCTTCTTTGAAAGCGATCTTCGCTATGGTGATATTGTTCGGAATGCTCTTTCCAATACCAAACTATCCAACTTGCAGAGATTACAAATAAGGGTAAGGAAGCTAATAGAAAATGCCAAATACAAGGATGGATGGAACTGTTATTGGCTGGATGTAAAGTCTTTAATCTCCTATTCACATTATTCATATAAACTTATTTTTTACACGAATTACTTTTCAGCAAAACTAAAATAAACTTAGCAATACATCATAGTCATAATGCTTTAGTTAAAATAACAAAAATTAAAATATACCTTAGGCTGTTCTTCCAGGGTGTCGTGTTTGATTTATTGTCAGCTCATGGAATACATTTTCAGTTGTTTTCTGAATTGAAAAAGCGTGGGAAGTTCCCTAATGCTTTAGGGGATTTCATTCTAGGTTTTAAGAGCTGAGTATGAAAATCCTCTCTTTGCATACTCTACATTATACTTACTAATCTGCAGAATCGTGCATTATATCTGGAGTGGTGGGACCTTGTATTGAACTTGTTCCATAGATTTTCTGGGCACAGCTTATTAAAGATCTTATAAGCCATAATGGCACGATCAAATGTAATAAGCTGTTTAACTGATAGAAATTTTGGTGTCCAGTTGTCTTTTATCCTGGACGTATGAACCATTGAAACTGCTCTGTCTTGGAGACGTTGAAGAAATTCTATTTTTGTGTTTAAAACACTACCCCACCTTAAATCAGCATACCGGATGTGACTTTCAATTAGGGCTCGATATACATTGCTTAATGAGGATTGAGGGAGAATGCTTTTCAGCCTTCTTAGAGATTGAATACCTCCACGACTTTTGTTGTAAACAGTCTTGTACTGTCGCTCCCAGTTTAATCCTTCATCTACAATAATCCCTAGCGATTTGGTAATCGTCACTCGTTCAGGGTTCATACGCATCTTCTAAAACATTTTTTCCTGACTTTTCCTGACTTTTTTCCTGAAAATGAAGGTGTTTTTCCTGACTACAGATCAGAAATATATAATATTTTTCCTGACTAGCATGTGTTTAAAATGATGCCATTGGTCCATCTGTTAAGAACAAGCAGTTTTCATTCTTTTGTTAATTTTGATAAGAAAAGATAGATATCTGGCTAATTCCTTTCTGAAACAAGAAAACAAATATCATAAACTTGACAAGCCAAAAATTATCAATGTTTGAAATAATTTCAATGGCTACCGAACAGTCACAATCACAGCTTCAACCTAAGCTCCAAAAGCACCTTGCATCATACATGCAAAGGCTTAAGTGAAAGTCTGTAAAGCCGAATCTCTAATAGGTGGAAAATGTCGAGGCAGAAAAATGTCCTGATGTCTCGCTGGTTGCACGAAACTGTCGAGGCGGAAAAAACTAGCAGTGAAAAGTAGAGATTGGTTCTACTTTCAAAGCGCGAAATTTTTCTGCATAATAGCGATTCGGCTTAGTATCCTATAACATTCCCAAAAGAAAAACTTTTGACTTTTTAAAACGAAACTAATGAACTTCAAATGGTATTTGAATAGATATAGTAGCGAATGTTGGTTACTTCAAAGCATTGAAGTAGCGAGAAACATAACTGGGAGACATTATTTGTAATCACTTGTGAACGAATGCAGGTGGAACAATGGGGCCATGCAATGGCCTCAAATAGTGAAATTTCTTGTAGTACATTATTTTGTTAAGAGACTTTCCAAGCCAGAAAGTGAAATTGCTTTAGCAAAGCATACAAATAACTCACGAATTCCATCACTTGAGTACTAACTATGAACGCTATGTATTGAAAATATGCTCAAAGAACTGTTCTAAGAATTATGATATACTTCTTATCTTTGCACGCTACGGTATCGAGTAATCTTTAAGCCAAGCATGCCTTAACTTATTATAATCATGATTGGTTTGCATCTAAGATTCTGGGCTATAATAGCATAGTCGTTTCAAATGGTCTGGCAATACTCTTCCATTTGCAGATTATGAAACTCAGTCAATCTTTATGAGGGCAATAGATTTCCATGGAAAAAAGCATATAAGTCCCTGCAATTTGCAAGTAAAAGAGTAGCACAGCTAGAAAAATTAGGGAAATACAGCCAGAAAGAACAATACTATTTAGGGAATGGAGAAGAAATGTTGGGCAAGCCAAAATATGCCATTAAGACCAGTGTGAAACTATGAAGGGGCAGCCAAGAACAATTTAAAGGAGCTTGGCATTAAAAACAAAGCAAAGTACAAAGACAAATTCTCAAAGAAGAAAATCAGAAAGAGGAAGAGAAAATTAGAACAGAAGCGCCTCATGAAATAAATTCAATCAACTTCTTCAAAGTTTGCAGCGCATTTCCGCTAGTGGTGAAAGAGCACTTCGCAAAACATTGATTTCCCCTGCCTGCTCTTCTGATTTTCTTTTGAGAGCATTTGCCTCCGAAATCATAACCTGAATATCCTTTCTTTTCTCTGCAGCCTTCACCATGGATACAAATTTTGTTTCTAGGTTTGCTTTGCTCTTCTCCAGGATGGCAGTCTTTTCCTGCAACTCCTTCATTTCTTGATTGAGGATTTCCTTTGCTGATTCCTCTGACTTCCTGGCCTTACTCGTTTTTGTTTGGTCTAGATGATCATGATACCTGCTCCTTGCATTTGCACAAGAACTCCTGAGCTCTTTCCCAATATCCACAGGATGTGGCTTTTTGTTGCTTGACAAAAGGTAATCTTTGATGAGCCTTTTACTACAATTGACTTGTCGGCTATGTTGTCTTGAAGAACAACTGAACTTAAAGAAAACCCTCTTTCACAATCATCTTGACTATGACTGAGACTAAGTATTATCTTGTGAAGAGATGATAACTCTTTGAATTAGGGTACTTTCACTATGTCGAAATAAAATTCATCTAAAGCAGGTAAAGTTGTAACATCAAGGGTCCAACAACGTCTCTCATGGATGAATATTTTGTTATGACTGTGTCAGCAATGCGGCGGGAATCAACTTCAGCAACACGAAATGCTGAAGCAAACTTTTTAGCTTTTTCACGAGAGATGACTCTCTGCAGTTCACAACAGTTGTTGGGTTGAAAACCACAGCATTGCGCACCACTGCTGAGTCTAGTGGGCATCTTCCCTTCAGTTTGCCAACCATAGTTTTGATACATTTGACAAAACGTTCATAGAACTTATTTTGGCCTTCTTTGGTAAACAATCTTTCTTTGCCAAGTCCGGAGTGCGCTTTCGGCAACAAATCCAATAACAAGTCTTTTCTTGACCTTAGGTTGTTCTGGCAGATATTGGTTTGCAGCAATTTATAGCCAATAGAACACTGTTCTAGCACTTCATCCCTGGAAATGATTTTCATTAGTGACCTAAAAAGAGCCGTAAAATCTGTGTATAGATATGGAACCATGGGGCAATTTGTTTGATATCTCGTTAGAAAAGGTTCAAGCAAAGACGTAACATAGGAGAAAAAAACTCAGTTTGGCAGTTATTATGGGGTCCTAAATCACTAATCGCTCAGCTTCAACGCTCTTCCCACTTGGTTGCTGTCCTTTTGGCAAGGAACGCCAAAACTGGAATAGGTTCTGCATGTTTGGCCACCTTGTTTCACAGAAAAGCAAAGGGTATTGATCGCTTCCAGTGAGAGTGAAGTAATCTGCACGATGTGCTGGAGTGTCATGCAAAACAGTATGTGCCCGTTCTAGAACACTCTTCAGTGCCCAAAAAGGTGCTTCAAGCACTGTTTTGAAGGCACCATGGATGATATGCAATCCACAGGAGACAATATCTATCATACTAGGGGCAGATATCTCCTTCCGTTGCTCTACTAGCTTTGAGTAGAACTTTTGGTTTACAGTGGGTCCACCCATGGACACTTGCAATGTTTTTGCCGAATTGATGCTTGCAATGATGGAGTAATTGAAATGAAGAAGGTCTTGATGTGCAGAATGGGCCATGAACCTGGAGTCCCAATAATGGGTCTTAACACGCTGACACTCAGTATCCCAGAACCTTACAACAATGTCCATTTGACACTCTTGTGTTGTCTTAGTAAGAATTTAATCAAATTCAACTACTACACACAGGGACTTACTCATTTCGAGTGCTAACAGATCCTCTATATAAGGAGCGATACCCCCAATTAGTCAGATACTTGATTTTGTCCGCACCACACTGAAAACTGCTCGCAATTTGACTGTCAGGAAAAATTGTTTTAAAGTAGAAAAAAATTTCCAATAGTCAAAGCCCAAATAATGTCTGCTTCCAAACATGGTAACCTTCCATGCCCTCAGTAATCATTGTCTGGACTTTTACAGTAGAAACTTGCCTTATTGAGCAAGCCAATGCAACATCTATGACCTGTTCAGGTGCTTAGGGAGAACTAGAGGCATGATTTTGTTTCTTGAAGAAATTCTGAACTTCAATCCACTCTTCTCTAGCTTTGCAATGCTTATTGCCTTTGGCATGTTTTTGTAGGGCCTCTGAACACATGTTTTGCAATGAGAGATCATTTTTCTTGCACAGTTTGCATCCAAAATGAATATTATTATCAACCTCCTTACTTCAATCCTTAAATTCAGCATCTTCAAGCCATTTATCAGAGAAGAATGTCTGTTTTGGCATGTTTCTGAAATTTAGTTTAAGTGAAATGAAAGAAATTTAATCTTGAATAGACATGTAACAAATGGTCAAAAAAGTGGTCACAAAGCTACAACCCATATAATCACAAAGAAGAATTCACAAT
The DNA here is from genome assembly GCA_900291935.2 of Cassiopea xamachana. Taxonomy (NCBI): domain Eukaryota; kingdom Metazoa; phylum Cnidaria; class Scyphozoa; order Rhizostomeae; family Cassiopeidae; genus Cassiopea; species Cassiopea xamachana. The sequence goes on from OLMO02000275.1 coordinate 13,094,865, forward strand.
TCTTAAACAACGTCCCAGATTGCTACATATGTCACTTATGAGAAGCAATGTGCATTCTCTATTGTCACAGCAGCAAGTACTGGCATTACCTGATCACTCAATTACATTCCAGATTGCATGTTTCATTTCAAACTCGATAAATGAAATTTGACATTGATATAGCTCTACAGTTGGGCGCCACAGAATTCACTTGACTGATAAAGTTTCCTGACTTTTTCCTGACTTTTTTCAAGTTTCAACAAAATTTCCTGACATTTCATGACTTTTCCTGACTTTTCCTGACTGCCCTTAAAAACATACTTTCTTTCCTGATTTTTCCTGACCGTATGAACCCTGTTTTAGAACACTTTAGATCGTATTGAATTTGGAACATAAATAACGAGGGTCTAGACATTCCAGGATACAATGATTTAGATACAATGTTGTCAATAGTAAAAAAGGCAAGGAAATTCCACTTATGTCTACATTTTTCTGGCAAAATATAGTAAAGTCAGTCATGACAAGGAATCAAATTCATGATAGGAGAAAGTGAAGAAATGAATGCTCAATTCAAACATGATTTAAATATTTACCAAAAGAATATGGAACAGCAAATATGTTATACAATTACAGGGCTAATAACAAGCAAAAGATAAAGGGGATACTACACAAATACTGCCTTTGTCCATAAGTCTTAATATCCAGCTCTATTAATTTGACTTCCAAGAAACTGATTAAAAGTTCTAATATAAAATTCTACCTGAGTCTAAACCCAGCTTTCACTCTTCTCCCAATTGAGAAAGCTGAAAAAGAGAAACCAATCTTCGTAAATGGAGGTCAAGCAATCATAACATTTCCTGCCTGGCAGTTGAATATTTATAGCAGAGGTGTCAAACTCAATCACTAGATGGCAAAAACATAGATAAAAATATGGATGCAATGGATGTATGGGAGTTGTTATTCTAAAGGAGTTTCAGATTTAAATTCATTTACAAAAAAGATAATTATTGATACCAGAGGCGGATCCAGGCTGTCGCACAGGTCGCACATGCGACAGTCAACATGCAGCTGCACAACAATATTTTCATTCACTTGGAAAGTTTTGCTAGTTTGTACTACATCGAATCAGCTCTAACATGGATTTTTCTGTTTGCTCTAAGTAGGTAAGGAATCATATAGAATTGTCTTACATTTTCCTATTCTGTGGAGGAGCTATTAAGGAAGAGGAGATCCCAAGTTTGTAATCTTTATTCTGGATTATTAAATCTTACACTTATTACTGAAGCTCAACTGGGTATTAAAGTAGATAGAGTAAGATGTCTGTGCACAGGGTGCTTCTTACCCACTGTCGCACGACTGTCGCACAATATGCATATGAATTGAGGAAGCCAATCATATCGTTTTCCTGTGCGACCGTATGCCTAAAGGATTCTGTGCAATGCTGTCGCACAATCTTAAAGTAGATTTGATAAATAGATTTTAGTAGGTTGCTTAGCACGTGAAAGGCTGCAGAATTCCATTCATGTCGCAATCTTTATTATCGTATGATGGATGTACTGGAAAAAGTAATGCACTTTATTGAAGAAGAGAACTACAACTCGTTGGAGGCAATCTATAATGCTGAATTAGCAAAGCTCGGCAAATGTGCCGTAATTGCGAAGAAAATCCTGTTAGCTGAAGACTCATCTGCTTATAGCGACATTCCAAAGAATGATGCATGCCTTCGTGTTATGAGTGATAAAAGAGTCGTAGCTGCAAGGTGCATTTCAATATATCATTTTCAATATTAAATTATGTTCTCTTGCTCCTTAAACATGCCTGAAACAAATCTGACATCATTTGCAGAGAGCAGGTACCTTTCAGGATCATATTTCATATTGCTGGGGAATGATCCTAAGAATGGTACCTCCCCATGCTCAAAGCACATTTTTGCGTTGTCATTTCAGTTACATGGAATTTGGGAAATACGTCATGAAATACTTTTGGTAACTGGTTGTATGTCTTATAAATCAGGGGAGGGTCTAGTGCTGGACTTTGGGGGCCCATCTGATTCATCCGCACCTGCTTGTAATGAAGCATGAGGTATTAGCAGCAATTCATTTATAACTCTGAGTACTGTAGTGGGTTAGAGCATTGGTTAGGGTTAGGGTTATAATTACAATTAGAAATTATAATTATATGAATACTTCTTTTGCATGGCTTAATTTCAATATGTGTTGTAGTGTAATATTTACGTCCTCAACATGTGCAACTTATTTTGACTATCTTCACCAGCCCCACAACAAACAGTCGCAGAATTCCTTGGTTTGACCAGGCGTACTAATGAGCCACGCCCTATGTGCGACAGTCATGGAATTTTCTAGATCCGCCCCTGATTGATACAGCATATTGGAAAAATCATGATTGGATGATGGTGACCTCTCCATCTAAGAAAATTATCAATTTTGAAATGAGAGAGCTCTCATTGGTATCAGCAATTAGTCCGTTTCAAAATCGTTTTTCAAATAGCTACTATGCCTACTAGAAGCATACTAATTGCTGATACCTCTAAGAGCACTTTCTTCTCAAAATTGATAATTTTCTTAGATTTACAATTTCCGTTGTCGATTGGAAGTCAAAAGTCACCAATATCATATGCACATGCAAGGCAAGAAAGTTGCAAAGAAAGCTTGTTAAGAAATCATAAGGCACCTTAATATCAGCATTGGTAATCAATTTTGCTTGCTTACACCTCTCGCCTGATATTGTCCTCCCTTGATGCTTTCATCCTGGATTTTATCACAAACTATGAATATAGTGGTATAGTGATGTAAGCTGCCTTATGATTTCATAAGCTTTCAGCACAATGGAGAAAATAAAGAAGTGCTGTTCAATGAACAGAGGTGACTTTTCTAATGCATGAATCAGCGGATTTGTTTACAAAAATAATTAGCCATTCAGATGCTCCTATTTTGACCTAGTTTCTTCATTCCACTATTTTGAAATGAAGTTTCAATAGGGAATGCCATTGCCTACAACTTTTGCTCCTCGACGCAAGTCATGTTTATCCTCTCGTTCTGCCATTTTGAAATAGTGTCAATAGAAAATGCCATTGCTTACAACTTTTGCCCCTTGGCAGTAACCACGTTTATGGCCTCACCCTTATTGCTACATTTCTGTCAAATTTGCTGTGGCCCTAAGCTGTAGCATTTAACACTATATTTGTAAGGTTTATTCAACAAGTATACCATGACAGATTTATCTTACCAAATAGGAGCTCATTTGAATTTGTCACAACATTGTAGCTAGGATCAACTGGAGTGAAAATTACTTTACTACGGTGGATTATACAGCTCAGTTAACATAGTAACATTGTTGGTGGAAGTTTGGATGCCACATCAACACCATTAGAATATTGAATAGGGAAGTTACATTTTAGTCATATTTATCTAAAGCTATCATCAACTGCAGTAACAGAAACCATGGCATATTCATGTTCTTTAACTGATAAGATCATTGCTACGAACACCATTAGAATATTGAATAGGGAAATTACATTTTAGTCATATTTATCTAAAGCTATCATCAACTGCAGTAACAGAAACCATAGCATATTCATGTTCTTTAACTGATAAGATCATTGCTACCAATAGCTTATTGTGGAGAGACTACATTATAGAAGATGACATAGACAAAGAGGCATATAAGCAATGCAAGAAGGAGGCTAAGAAAGTAGTAGCAATTGCAAAAGCGGAAGCTTATAAAGAAATATAAAAGGAACTGGATACGAAAAGAGGGCAAGGAAAGATATCTAGGATAGCAAAACAACAACAAAGAAGCACAAGACCATAACACATACACAACAGATAAAGGATGAGAACAGTAACGTATTGAGGAAAGAGACAAAGATTGTAAAGAGATGGCAGCAATACTTTGAGTACCTATTGAATGAGGAGAATGAAAGACATATTCGTGGGAATGGGATTCCGAGCCAAGGAGTGGTGTGAGATATCTCAAGAGATGAAGTTGTTGCTAGTCTTGGGAAAATAAAGAAGGGGAAAGTGCCAGGCCCAGACAAGCTGCCAATTGAGGCCTGAAAAGCCCTTGGAGATGAAGGCGTGAACATACTATGGCAGTTGTTGAATAAGATCTACACATTGAAAAGATGACCAAATATCTGGAGACAGAGCACTCGTATTCACATCTTCAAAGAGAAAGGAGATGTGCAGAATTGTGAAAACTATAGAGGCATAAAATTCGTGTCACACAGACACACAGACACACAGACACACAGACACACAGACACACAGACACACTGAAATTGTATGAAAGAATAATGGATAAAAGACTATGAAATGAGGCACAATTAGGGTGCCAACAGTTGGGATTCATGAAAGGAGTAGGAATGACCGATGGTATATTTACAGTGAGACAAAAGATGGAAAAGTGCAGGGAAAAACAACAAACTCTACACATGTGCTTCATAGACTTGGAAAAAGCTTATGTTGGAATCCTAAGAGATGGAATGTGGAGGGGTCTGAGAGAGCAAAATTTTCCAGAAAAATATGTGAGGATCATCCAGGAAACTTCTATGGACATGACAACTCGAGTAAGGAGCACAGTGGGTGTGACCGATAGTTTTAAAGTACAGGTTGGCCTTCATCAGGGATCGGCTCTCAGACCCCTCCTGTTTAACATCGTGTTTGATGTGCTGATGGAAGCAGTGAGAGAGAACCCACTTTGGTGCATTCTCTATGCAGATAATGCAGTTATCCTGGCCAAGAGCAAGAATGCACTGCAAGCAAAGTTGGAAAGATGGAGGGAGACGTTGGAGAGTAGAGGTCTAAAAATAAGCAGAAGTAAGGTGGAATACATGACAACGGATTTAGATGGAGACCAGGATGTGATGATACAGATAGGTGGAAGACTTCTGCAGAGAGTAACAAGTTTTAGATATTTAGGCTCAGTAACACAGGCCTAAAGAGAATTGGAAGAGGAGATCAAGCATAGAATTTGGAGTGGTTGGAACAACTGGAGAAAGATAACTGGAGTAGTGTGTGACAAGAGAGTTCCCATTAGATTGAAGGGAGGGATTCATAAGGCAGCTGTTAGGACGGCCCTTATGTATGGACTAGAAACTGCACCTATAAAGAAGGCAGAGGAAAGGAAGTTGGATGTGGTGGAAATGAAAATGTTGCTATGGATGTCGGTTGTGACAAGAAGGGATAAAGTGAAGAACGAGTACATTAGAGACTCCTTGGAAGTGATAGAAGTGATAGGAAATACTAATGTTAAATACTAATTTTCATTTTCAATTGTTTTGCACGTAGTTAACTATTTGACTACTATTCTTCAATAACTCATGCTTTAAAGAATGACCAGTAATGCATGCGCTCGCTTCTGTGATTCCTCCATTCCTGCTGATGGCAGAGAAGAATTATAAACAAACTTCAACTTACAGGCAAGTCTCACTTAATTTTTGAATTTGTTATTTTTTCTTGAAACTTCTCATGTATATAGTCAAAATAAAATTTACAAATACAAATCTCTCTAAATACAGATAATTCGTATCTGGCTGACAAGTTTACATTTAGTCATTAAAAAAAAGCCCAAACTAAAAAGTGAAATAAAAAGTAACTTTATAGTTCAGTAAGTAAGAAGATCAGGGTTAGTCCAAGGCTTGTTTCTAATGCAGAATATGTAGTAGGTGGATCAGATGATGATGGGAGTTATTTCACTTAAGGCATAAGTTAAGTTTTGTTTGTCGATATTAAGATCATTGCACATGGCAATGAAAGAGTTACCAGAGTTCCCAAAAATAACTAATGAGCTAGTGGAGAGATAAATGAAACTGACACTACTGTACTTTGAAGAAAGATCTGTATTGCATGTATTTATTTTCATTCTCTCAGTGTTTAGATTGATGCTAGTTTCAAACCCAACAGTGAGTTCTATGATATATACATACATACATACATGCATTATATATATATATATATATATATATATATATAAATATATATATATATATATATATATATATATATATATATATATATATATATATATATATATATATATATATATATATATATATATATATATATATATATATATATATATATATATATATATATATATATATATATATAGTAGCCGAGCCAGTGGAGATAACACATCAGGCTGCAAGTGGTCACCAGTTACAATGCAAGGTGAGAGGAAGACCAGGAGATTGGCATACATGGTAGATTTTTTGATGCATTGCAATGTAGATGCAATGAAATGTAAGGCTGAATTATGTCTCCATGTGTATCCTTACCTTAGACCTTAGTCCTTCCCGTGCAAATCTGCACATCAGGTGGTCAACAGCCTCTACGTTCCTGGGGTTGCAGCTTCTGCGTTGACGCTGTCCAGTGCAAGGCTGATGCTGTGCAGGTCCTCTTCAAAGGTCTTATGCCACGTGATGGTGGGGCAACCTCTCCTTTGGGTGCCGCTAAAAGGCTTCCAGGTAATGGCTTGTCGTGCGTGTCATTGGTGTGATAGTCGGAGGATGTGACCGGAGAATCTCACTCTTCCTTCAGTTACAACTTCCTGCATCCCCCACGAATTGCTTCAGCACAGCACCTCTTGATTGGTGATCCAGTCCAAGTACGTAATGTTCAGAACTCTCCTCAGGCATCATTGATGGAATGCATTCAGTCTCTTCGATATTGCCAATGTTATTCTCCATGTTTCACACCCGTACAGTGCTGTTGGTAGCACAATCAAGTTGTACAGATGTAGCTTCATCCTCTCTGATATTTTAGAGCTCCTCTATATAATTGCCAGTCTTTGGACGACTGCCGCCGCCTGACCTCTCCCTCTTCAAACATTATTGTCTGTTCCACCGTTAACCACCAGAGTGCTCCGAGGTATACGAAGCTGTCCACATCCTCCACTGCTTCTGCGCCAATTTTTTCGACTTTGATTCTCTTCCGTCTGACAGAGCGACACCACTCTGGTATTCTCATTGCTCATCCGCAGTCCCAGCTTGTTTGCCACGCAGCTCATTTGGTTGGTAAGTTGTTCAAGGCCTTCTCTTGACTCTGCCAACAGGGCAATGTTGTCTGCACAGTCAAGGTCCGCGAGAAGTTGGTGACATGGTTTGCGAATGCATTCGGGGCAGGCCCACATATTTGTGTATTCTCGATTGGTGATTCCGCTGCATTTCTTGTGCACCCACAGTTGGCAATTATTGCACTTGAGAGAGTACCCTTTGCGACTGATGTTGGTCTTACATACTGAGCATGGCCATTGGATAAGTTGTGAGTGTGACTGTGCATGCTGCTGCCAGCGTAGCCCTTGTTTGCAATTGTTGACTGCCTTCTTCATGATGAAGTCGATCACGATCAGAAAAAGGAAGGGCGAGAGGATGCAGCCCTGTCTGACCCTGTTGCAATTTGGAAGTACTCACTGTTCGTGTCTTGCATTTTAACACAGCAGCTGTTGTTTTCGTATAGGTCCTGGAAGATTTTTATGTACTTGGGTGGGATGCCATACACTTCCAAAATTCTCCACAGCGATTCGCAATGAACTGAGTCAAACGCCTTTTTGAAGTGCACAAAGTTGATGTGACATTGTTGCTGCTTCTCCAGACACTGCTCAATGATGTTTCTCAGGGTGAAGATTTGCTCATTGCATGACCTGCCCTTCTGAAGCGGGCTTGCTGTTCACGTAGCCTGGTGTCCACCACATCCCGTAATCTGTCAAGAAGAATGCCACAGAGAACCTTTCCTTGAACCGACAACAATGTGACACCTCTCCAGTTGCTGCAGTCAGCCAAATTTCCCTTCTTTGGTAGTTTGATGATTACACCATTTCGCCAGTCTTTTGGCACTTTCTGGTGTTGCCAGCATGCATTAAGCAGATTTGTCAATGCCTTTATTGTGTCCGGGCCACCATGCTTCAGTAGCTCTGCTGTTATGAGATCTGCCCCTGCTGCTTTGTTGTTCTTCAATCTTGCAACTGCTCTTTTCACTTCATCCTCACTAATGTCACCAGTGTCAACCTGAAGATTCCAGTTTGGGCTCACTCTCAAAGTGCATCAGTGATTCTGGGTCAGGTTGGTTTAGCACATCTTTGAAATGTTTTATCCATCGCTGATGTTGCTGTTCTGATCTTGGTAACACATTGCCATGCTTTCCTTTCACAGGAACCGCACTGCCACTGTCACCTCCTGTGAGCTCCTTGACAATCTTGTAGAGAGTTCTTGCGTTGTTTTTGTTGGCTGCTTCTTGTGCTTCTGCTTCCTTTTGCTCAAGCCATTTGATTTTGTCGTTTTGGCAGCTTCTTTTCACTGCCTTATCTACAACTTGATAGGCTCCCTGTCCTGAACACTGGCTTCAGGTCTCAGTGCTTGCTGCATCGCTTGTCTGATTTCCGTTCATCAATCAGAATCCATGTATGTTCTTGGATCCACATTTCAGATCGTTTTGCTCTTCTTCTACCAAGTTGCTCTTCTGCAACACTGACAACCGCTTCTCTGAACATAGCCCACTGCTCCTCCTAGTCACCAGCTTCATCCAACAACTGAACTTTGTTGCTCAACTTGAGTTGGAACTGAGTGGATGTCAGCTCTTCCTTTAGTTTTTGAATCGCAAATGGTTTAACCGGGTTGTGTTTTTCCAACTTCTTAAGTTTTAGTTGGACCTTTCCTTTTACAAGATGGTAGTCGGAGCCTACATCTGCACCTCGGCAAACTCTCACATCCTTCAGAGATGATCGCCACCTCTTGCTAATGCAGATGTAGTCGATTTCATTCTCAGATTCAGCGTCTGGTGATTTCCAGGTTTTCTTGTGAATTGTTTGTGAATGAAGTATATGTTGCCAATACATAGACCATTGATGTTGCACAGGAGTAGCATGCATTCACCATTGTCGTTAGTATTTTGGGCTGATCCATGTGTATCGGCCATCCTCAAGAAATGACTTACAGCCTGTAACAATATGAAGAAGAGACTACAGTTTCAAACAAAAAGAACAGTCAGGTGAGGAAGAGAGCTTCCATTTGTGCAGATTTGTGTGATTAGCCAATGGTCTTAGTCAAGCTCATGCTCTGATTAGTACTTTTCCAAAGTGACATAATGGCATAATGCTGCAAAGATTGCAGAGAAATTCGCAAGACAGTTTGACATTTGATGGATTTAACAGAAGGAAGCTGGAGATTGGGACCAAATTGATTTTTGGGAAGGATAATGCTGCTTAAAGTAGCACTAATTGGAAGATCAAACCATTGAAGCACAAATCTAGTTAAAACATTATGAAGATGTTGAATCACCCAAGTTTTACGTAAAGTTGCAACTGTATGGTTCCAAGATAGTTTTGAATGGATGTACCACTGGTAGAGAAGTAATTTGTTTCTAGGCAAGACTGGAAGGGCATAGATGAGTTAACATATCTGGGAGCGGGGATTTGCGCTTCTCTTTATGGATGTTGTTGTGCATTTCAAAGTTGAAATAGCGACCAAGGTATTTGAAGGAATCACCAAATTTGATGGTAGGGAAAATTTCATTATTAATTGAACTGTCACACATTTATCGACTCAGATGATCACCACTTGGTAAAACAGTTCAAAAGAAGTTGATTTTCACACTCTTTGGTTGTGACAACAGCTGCATCATCTGCAAACTGGAACCAATGAATTTGTTTGAAAAGACAATCCAGGTTATCGTGGGAAGAGAAACCTAGTTGCTTATACTTTTCATGGTGAATATACTGTATGAAAGTATTAAAACACATGCTAAAAAGCAAAGGACTAAGGCAGTCACCCCTGAAGAGCACCCTTTCAAACAGGAAAAGCAGGAGTAAGATAATCATCTGTTACAAAAGACGTGTGGAAATCAGTATAGAGGCTTGAAATCAATGCTTTAGCTTTAGCAGGGATATGGTGATATAACAGAACCTCTACTGCCCTTTTTATGAACCAAGATTGTGCAGGCCTTTTCCAATTTTCAGGAATGTGGCCAGATTCCCAAATAACGTGAATTATGATCTTAGGTACAGATACCTCTTGAAGGATATAAAGGATATCTTGTCTAGAGGAAACGGGGAATCAGGTTTCTTCATTCTCAAAAATGACATTACTAACTTTTTCATAAGATGGAGGAGATTGGCTGAAAGGAATTGAAGGGTCAGGCAAAGATGGAATCCAGCTAGGGCATTTGAATACCTTATTTGGAGTGGTTTCACGAAACAAATGAAGGAAGAATCATTTGCAATGAACTCGCAAAAGGAAGGCTTGATGGAAAATCCTTTCTCAAGTTTATTCGTACCAAAGTTCCAAATGTTTCGACCTATGTCATAATCATAATTGTCAGTAGCAGGTAGTTTATTAGAAACACTAGCAGTAGATTTCAGTTTTGAACAAAGGAGACCAGAAACATATTTAATATCTGGTAAGGCCGAAACCTTGATGTTTCAATTTGGCTAGCTCTTTTTTGAGCTGCTTAACAGTAAAGTAATTGTATTTCTGAAAATTTTCATTAGTTTGATTAGTGGACTTACATGCTCCGTAGTTGAATTTAAAGAAATCAAAAATAGAATCGTTCATAAAGTTAATAGTTTCATCCAAGGACTCTGGTTATAATTTGATGTGTGAAATATCGAATGAAAATAGGTATTCGCTTCAATCCATTGTTCATTCGATTTTGGCAGCTTAATCCCTGGTCTTAATGCAAATATATTGAGTAACTCAACGGCTATTTCATCTTGCTGTCGTTCAATATCAACTTTGCAGGGGTCAATATTTGACTTTTCAAATTGTGGCGGTCGACAAGATTCCGTATTATCCATAACTCAACATCGTCTTTGGTGCATTTTTAGCCATTTCATCCCTTTGCATTCCTTTCCACAGACATATTTAACGATATTACATTCACCGACAGGTTCTGAATCCAATTGTACAGCCATCTTCTCGGGTTCGTTTGGCTCGCTCATATTATTAAGCTTTTTCTTGCACCTCCAAATATGCCGGCCTAATGACTGAAAGTCTTTTCCACAGTACACGCAAGCAACAAATACAGCAAAAAGTGACAGCAAACGTGATCCAAACATGTTGAAACATAAGCATTGCATTCAATATAAGTATAAGACAGCAAAAACAATGCTAAAGAGTAATAACCAAGTCAATAAAGTGCTGTGATAGGAGAGCTGTGTACAGAGATGTCTAACTGCAACTGCTCAACCGAAAGCAATGGAAACAATAACAACATTTAAACTAATAATAATAGTAATAAAGCAAACACTGAATGCAATGCTAAGCAAAAGGAAACCAAGTATCAACTTTTTCTAGAACATTCTAAGAAATCACACCACAGGGTAATTATAAATGTATCAAACATTTCCCATCATGGATGTAGCAACCTGATGGCACAAGGGGTGTTGACAAGAAAATGTAATATCAAATGAATTTGCATACCTGTGGATTGTGCTAATCCCACAGCTCGCATTAAGTAAACAGGAAAAAAACTAAACCAGAGGGCTTAAATGTTTTGGAAATATAGGGGAAACATTTGATGCTTAGTGTTAAATTATTCATGAAATTTCAACAGTAAGAGTATAGGATTTTCCTAGTATCACAAATGAAACATTGAGAAACTTGGCCTACGTGTCACTGAAGCTGTACCAGATAACTACTATTCACTTGTCTTGTTGCTCCTTTAATGACATGGCATGATTTGCCTCTGAACAGAAATACCTTGCTGAAAAATAAACGTTTCAAATTTCTGATTTAAATCTTCATGTGCCCTGTTTGCTTTGTTTTCTATAACAACACCGCTTTAGCCTCAAGTACTAAAAATTCATTCTTTATTAGCTTCTATGTGAGCTTCTACCAGTATGAGGCTGGGCGTTGGCCATTTCTCAGTGTATTTCATTTTTCACTCATTAAGAAAAAATTTATTCATGCAAAGGGGCATTTTGATTGGTGGAAACACCTTTCCAAGTATTCACTGCATATTTGTTATGAACTTCTGTTTAACACAAAATTGTTGTTTGGTCCTCTGTATCATCCTCATAAATGTTCTTGTTTCAAGATTATTCTCATCAGCATACTTACACACTTTGAATATTTAAGCAGGTAAACACACTGGAAAGGAGTTAAATTTACCATTTGTATAAGATTTTGAGAAAAAGTAATGTAAGCGCAAAATACTGTTGCTTATTATTTTGTCTGGAAATTACAGGGTATTCACTGAATACATTGAATACCCTGATGTTACAATACTGTCTGCAGTGTGCTGATTTAATACATTTAAGGATACTGCAGTTTGTCTGATTACAGCTCTACCACATAATTAACAGGAAGTTGGTGATGTGTCTTTCTTCTAGCAGTTTGGTAAGAACGTATAGAACCTCGCCATTTCCTCTGTTTGTTAGTTTTGCTTCCAGTTCCACAAAATAAATTTAACAATATGAGTTTTCTATTTTATATCTTATCCATTTTCCCGCCTTTCTGTCCCCTTCTATTCCAGCCACACGATTAGTATACTATTATATTTCCACAACCTGATTGTTACCAACCCAATTATTTGGTACTCTAGAGTAGGCAAACTTTAAGAAACATTTAGGAAACATCGGAATGCTGAGTTTTAAATAACAACTTGCAAAAACTGTTTTTAATAATGAAACTTTGATTAAACTAGCAAGAAAATAGAATGAACATCCATTACATGCCTCAAAATACCCAAGCTTTCTTTCTCTTGCATCACTATTTCTTAATTTGGATTGCTACTGTCATTGGAAATTCTTTTACGTTTTCAGAAAGATCTAAGCCTGGATTTGATGAAATATTGAGAAACTGCCAGGCTGAAGCCAGATACTTTGTTTTTTTACAAAAACCATGTAATTATATCTAAAAAATATCAGAAATGCTGATAAGTCTAAAGTGCACTTCAACCTTCATCTTATAATTTATAAGATATCATTGATATTGAGAATTAGTGCAATGATAAGGAGCAGTGTGGGGAACAAGGGGCTAGCATTTACTGTCACATTGAGGAACACCTATGAAAGGCATGTCTTGGTGATCGGGGCATTTTTCATGTATCTCTCTATGCGTAAATGTGCAAAGGTTCCTCTCACTATCCTGCATCCTGTACAGTTCCCGAGTATACAATTTGTGACGTAGTAGTCAGGGATGCCGGACAATATATTTGAGTGAGGGGGCTGGAGACAATTGGCAAGCTTCTATTCGGTGTGTAAGTGGGGGTCAGGGGCTGAGCCCCTTAAATTTTTACAAGTGCACCTTTGAATTGCATGAAAACCCCCCTTTTTTGAGTATCAAAGTACATACTATCTTAGACAGGATAGGCTATCTATTGTATGAAATATACAATATAACATAATATAATAAAAATAATAAGCACTTTAATCTAAAGATGGCTATTTATAGTAGTTAATAACGCTAATTAAGGCTAATTATTTACAATATACAAGGATGGAAACAAGAATATGAAAAATATAAACACCCTGTATGTGATTCTAAGAGCCCTCTCGTGTATTTAGTTTGCTATTAATCTTCCTATAATTGAACTTCCACATCAGACGGTAGTAGCTGAATGTGTGACATCATATTCTACGAAAAAGTGGGGGGAGGGTGGGCTGCTGCATCCTAGCTCTGGTGTGCCTGGCAGTTACTTGATAACTTGACATTGAGTTGGGATGTGAGATATTGGCTGGTGTAGATCTATTTTTGTGTTGATACATGATATTCAACTTGCTAGGTTTTGCTGAGAAGGAAAATAATAGCAGTCTTCAACTTTGCTTATTATAATTACGCATATCAATCAAAAACATTTTTGATCAAAATTTTCTTTGTATTCTGATGAGTGATTCTGAATATGGAATGCTAGACTTCTCATTGGAAAAAGAAGTCTTGGTAGTATTTCATGCATGTTGATATACAGGAATAGAGATTTACACATGAATTTGAGTCTTTTGTACCCATTTGGAGTACTTTTAAGGAATGTATGGGCCATGCCACACAGGGGACTGCAAAATTTATCAATAACACTGCTGAATTTGTATTTTTTTGGCGGAAATAACAGTTTCAAGTGGAAGTAGCTGTTGCCGTTGCATGTGCTGCCTCATGGAAGTTGATAGCATAAAAAGCAGTTTTGATTTCCCACGCCATTGTTCACATAAAGACAGAAAAATATACACCAATATTGTTGGGGAGACGAGAGCGATGGTCTCTTGTTCTGTTGTGATCTGTTGTTCGACCAATCATATAGAACAATTCTTACATCGTAAACGCAAGCACAGAACGATTTTTGTTTCTTCACGCACGATGTTGCTTCATAAACTAAACATAAACATAACATAAAGTTTATGTTGCAAACATAAACTAGATTTTGCACTGCTGGTTTCCCGCCATTCCGTTTGACCTTGTTAAAAGCCATCGTAAGTAGCATTACGTCACCTACCAAAAAAGCCGCTTGTGCGCATGCGTTTACGATGTAAAACGTTGAGTACAAACCGTTTTTGAACAAATCAATCTCATCTCCCCAACAAATAAGCCTTAACTTTTCCTCCCTAAGCATCCAATCTCCATAGAAAGATTATCAAATAGCCTTAAAGGACAAAAAAATTGAACTCAGTGTGATAGAACAGCCAAATGAGGTCCAAAGAGGGACTGAGCTCTGAAAGAAGAGTTGATTTCAATGACCAAATTCATCAAAACTTCAAAAAAATCAACATGGCCATAGAGAGAAATCTTAGAAATCTTATCCATCAGATTCGCAACCAGCCCTTTCTTATGGTCTGCCTAAAATGTACAAGATAAAATCCCCTTATAAAGTGCCATCCTTTTGACCTATTGCATCTTCCATCAACACTTATATTTATCGCTTAGCTAAATATCTTTGCAATCTTTTGCAACCTCGTTTACCTAGCTCTTACTCTACTTGTGACACTTTCTCTTTCTCCAGGAACTTCATACCATAGATCTTTCTAACAAATACATGGTTTCTTTTGATGTTGCTAGCTTATTTACTAATATTCCTCTTAAAGGGTCAACTGATCTTGCAGTTTCTTACATCACTGAGGGAAACACTAAGCCTTAAAGTTTCCATGGCTGAACTCATTAACATGTGCTCAATTGCTACTTCTCAAACTCATTTTCTGTTTAATGGCAAGGTATATGATCAAATCGATGGTGTTGCTATGGGCTCTCCTCTCGCACCTTTTTTGGCTAATCTATTCCTAGAGCATCTTGAAAATATATGGCTCAAGAACTGTAAAGGCCCTTCTGTTCCTTTCTATTAATGACATGTTGATGATAATTGTTGTGGTTTTCAGTCTGAGAATGAGCCTAAATCATTTTTGACTTTCTCGATTCACAACATTCTAACGCCAAATTCATTATGGAAAAAGAAACCAATAAGGTTTTGGCTTTTCTTGATATGTGTATTGATAATAACAGCCATTCTTGTTTCAAGATTATAACCTATCGGAAAAAGACTTTTACTGCATTGCTCACTAATTTTTTCAGCTCTACTTCCTTCTCTTACAAAGGTGGGCTCATCTGCACTTTAGTGGATAGAGCGTACAAAATAAATAGTTCTCTACTGTTATTGAAGAATGATGTCAAAAACTTCACACATTTTTTCAAAAGGAATCAATTTCCTGAACATCTTATAAATAAGGTTGTTAAAGCACATCTTGATAATAATATTAATTCTGCATCATCTAATAAGAATGATACCCTCTACTTCAAACTACTGTATCTTTCCTTTTCTAGTTGTGCCCAATATAAGGTCTGCAAATTAATTAAAAGGTATTGTAGTAATCTTACGATCAAATTAGCATTTTCTTCCTTTAAGATCAAAAAGTTAGTTAAAGTAAAACACTCTGTGTCTAGATACTCCGCTCCGTTTGCATGCGCAGGATGTAATTCCGTATGTGCTGGTGAAACATGCCGACACACTTCAACACGAATTCGTGAGCTTTCTGGCACAGAAAAAAATTCACGTATATTTAAACATCTACAGAGCTCTAAACCCTGCAAAGACGCTTGTAATGACAGCTGCTTTAAAATTATAGATAAAGTTAAATCACATAACAATCTTAACGTTAAGGAAGCTATGCATATCTTGTGGGAGAAACCCAAACTTAAATAAGCAAGTCCAGCAATATAATATCTCCCAGATATTATAGCCATTTCAACGACATTCATTCTCCTCACTATTCGAATTATATTTCGCTATACCTTCTATTGATTTTACAACGTTTATTATGTATTCTATTAAAACAATTTAGTATATCAGCAACTGAATATGGATTAAATTAGATCTGAAAAATGATTTGCAATCTGAAAATTATTGTCGTATCTTTGCGTCACATCTCTGATATGTAAATATATACATACATACATATACATACATATATATATATATATATATATATATATATATATATATATATATATATATATATATAT
>OLMO02000275.1:13111394-13130265 GCA_900291935.2 Cassiopea xamachana
TATATATATATATATATATATATATATATATATATATATATATATATATATATATATATATATATATATATATATATATATATATGTATATTTGAACGAAGACCGAAGGCAGCAACAACTCTTTCAAGAGATGAGCATCATTTCGGATTTTATGCGCTTTTTATTTTGTTAGTGCTGCCTAGTTGATAATCCTAGACAATGAAAATGACACACACAACTTCAAAATTCTCAAAGAAGAAGCATCCACATCAACAAAAACATAGCATCGATAACAAAGAAGAAGAAATTATCCATAAAGACCGATCACAAGAAGAAACAAGAAGGAAAATGCGTAAACATGAAATACTCCTGTAAACAACATATTGAATCAAGACAAACACATCGCCAAGCTAAACGACATCCACAGATAAAGCCTAGATAGAAAAAGTTGAAGAGATCCGAATGGAGCAGAAGTATAGCCTCCGTTAATGGTGAAAGCAACGTTAGTAGCCATTGGAACTGACGAGAAACATTACAGCACACCTAGAGTTGGATCCAGCGATCTTTTATATTTGACGTCAAACAAACGAAGCACAACTACAACACCAAACACCAACTATTCTGATGAACACCAGCACCAAAGTATGACTCATAATTATTACCATTTAAACACATAATTCTTCTTTAATTGATTGTATATCTATAAAAGCAGATGCTTAGCCTAAACACACTCAGTTGCTCCGAAGATTGCCCACTGGCCAAAAACTAGTCAGCACTGAAAAATAAAATAAAAATAAAAACCGAAATGATGCCTAATTCTTGAAAGAGTTGTTGCTGCTTTCCTCCCTTGTTCAAATATAGGAACAATATATATATATATTTCTGTTTTCCATCGCAGGTCTTCACCCATGAATCATGAATTATGTAATAAAATATTCTTTTCATAGCATAACTGAGGATTGGGGTCTGGGTGCTTACCTCCAGAAAAAATTTCTAGAATTGCACTCTCAATGATTTCAGAAAATGCCCCTATAAAAGATGGACGTTCTAATGTCTTACTAGATGGGCACCAGAAAACTTCAACTTATTCCCATTATCTAGGTATGTGACTGAAAATTCGAAAAAAGTACTTGAAAGGATCAAAATATAAACATGAAAGTAGAAAAAAAATTGTCCTTTAAAATGAGGCCATCCTGATTTTATATAGCATACGTTATGATATATATTGATCAATGGGGAATTTGAAGACTTTGATCACAGTAGTGTATTGAAAACATATAGACAATCTCGGATTCAAACGCAGAAGGTGAAAGAGTTAATTTTCGTTATGTGATTACGGCTGGATGCTACACCTCACAATCATAAATTTGTGTAACAGGATGAGTGGCTCTTGGAACAATGTCAGTGTTCAAAACTGTGCAAACCAAAACTTTTATACTTACAATAGATTTTCTATGACCGTAGTTAAGTTAGATTTTAGGCATGTAGTATTAGGTATGTGGCTAATTTTAGGCATGTAGTAAAGATCTCTGTGTTATTCTTGAGCACAAAGACGAATTTCAGACGCCAAAACAAATATTGAAGTGTGTAGCTTGGTGAAGCCATTAGAAACCAAAGCGATGTTTTACTCAGAGAAAGCACTACTTTGTAGCTTGAATTTAAGTTGAAAGAATAAGTATATGACTGGAGCAGCTCTTATAAACTAAATTTTGTTGGAATGACATGAATTTATATGGTTCATATATTTCAATTAGAATAATCCTGAAAGGTGTAATTGTTGGTGCTTTCTGACTATATTGATAGGCACAAGTACCAAAACGATTGGATAGTAAATGGACAAATTATTGCGAAATTTGTGGCGACAGGGAAATTCAAGATGGCAACATAGAGGCCGAATTTAGCTGTGGGTGAAACATTCTTCAGTGCATAAACGGGAGGTGACAACTCAATAACATTAAAATCTGGTTGGGTTGTCTAGATCCTCATGGCCTTTCCCGGTGTCAAATTTTCTTTGATCGGACAAAGCAGGTTACAAGTCCAGTACACTGACATGGCATTACACATTCTAATTAGGGCGTAGAAAAGACACTGGTTAGATGCCAAACTGTCAGAGTGCACAGTGATATTTTCCAGTTAATGATTCTGCAAACTTTAACTTTAACTAGAAACTTTATGCTTTACAATCATGTACCAGGTAAATATGCTCTTTTTGTCAACAAGGGGCACACTTTAACTGACGTTGTGCTAAATTGATTGCTAAAAATGAATTTTGATGCAATACAGAAAAAACTTTTAATTGCCACGTGCCACCAAAACATTGCCCTTGCCTGAAGAGGTTGGGACTCAATTGAAACAGAAGGCTAAAATCTATAGTGCGTCATAGGATTTTTGAACTTTGAAATGAAGCCACTAAAAGTCTATGCTAAAAATCATGAGCAGCAATTTGATTCCATTGACCAGCAAATAGCCCATAAAACTGAAGAGAAATTTCCATCCACTCAATATGATGTGACAATACTGGTTAGCAAATAGCAGTCCTTATGCAAGATAGAAGAAGAATTATTCAAAGAAATTTGGAAGAAGAAAGAAGATTGGTACAAAAAGCAAGAAATTGACAAACCTCAATAGTGACGATGCAAATTCGAAAGACTCAACTGGAGCAAAAAAGGACTATAACAATTGAAACGTAAGTACCAATCACCGAAAAAACCCTAGTATATCATAAAAAGCTGATTGATACAGAACAAATGGTTCCCAAAGATACATACCAAAAAACCGAAGCAACAATTCTAGGGGTAGGCCTTCTTACTTTTACAACATCAGCAATATCAAAACGCTCTAAATTCAAGATCTCAAAGTAGAACGACAAATAGGTCAAACTATGAAGGAAGGCCTGAAGTTTTATCTGACTGCTAGAATTCATTTACAGATGTAATTGCTCAAAACTTTCCCACAACTTGGATCCAGAGAACTATAGGTCATACATTTTTATGGCAAAGCTGGCCATAAAAACCCGATACGGAGCCGGCAATTAACCATACTAAGCCTCAAACATCAGAAATCATAAAAAAAATTACAAATGCTGCCACAAAACGAAATATTTTTTTCCTTTCAAACTTCTCATTGATCAACAACTCACTCAATACAATTGTAAACCTCGCTAATATTAGGTAGCTTACAGAAGGTGTGCCTGATTAAATACAACAAATAAAAAATAAAATATCAATAACATGAAAAGAAACGTAATGAAAAGTTCAACAGTTCAGCGTTTGTCCATGACTTAGTCCTACAACAAAAGATATAATATGTTGTACGAATTGAAATATCAATAACTCTTTTATCTATAAGCGAGCGAGCTCCTTTATCAAAATCGAGGTCTTTATCCATAACCAGAAACAATGAAGATGAACTGCCCATTGTGCCAAGTGCACCCATCCAAAGATTAACAAAATGGACCTTGTCATATCTACTTTGTAGTTCCGAAACCAACTCCTTATATTTTGCTTTCTTTCTGAGTGGGTTTGAGGAAAGGTTGGATGCATAGCCAATAGTCAATTCAAGAATGCAGAGATGATTTGAAGGAAGAAAAAAGAGGAGGTCACGCCTGAATTTGTCTCCTGTAATTTTAGATGGATGTAGATATTTCGGAAGGTCTGAATACAGCATTCTACTCACAACTGTAAGAGACTTACCGATGAATTTTAGAACAGAGTCTTATCGCCATATAAAGCAAACTTGATCAAGATAGCTTTTACAACCTGCTACAATATGAAGAAGCGTCTCAGTATTCACACAGAAGGAATAGTTTGATGATGAGCTTATGCCCAACTTAGAAAAATTGCTTTGGGTGGGAAGTGTATTATTTATGTATCACACTGTAAAACTGAATATATTTTTAGGAATTTTGCTTTGTACCGAACACCAGACAGAGTTTAAACATAAAAGAGATTGAATGAAAAGAAAGAGCCTTGAAAAATGAGATGGCTTTGGAGCCTTTCTTCGTGCTAGGTTCTAAACGCGTTTAGAATTCTTTTAGAATTTTGGTAAGCGTCTTACTGAACAGTCATATTAGAGCTTGTGCATTTCCAAAGGTCTTTTATTTCATGGTTTGTGGAAGATTTTAGTAAGTATCTCAAGACCACTTGGCATTGTGTGAACGTTGTTGATGGAAGTTATACATTCAAACCAAATTTGATTTTGGAAAGAAAGATGTTACTGAGCGTTAAATAATAATAGCAATAATAGTTATATACACAAGTATGAAAACAATTATATAAGTTTATATAAGTTTTGCTAGGTTCTACTGTAAATTAATGTTTGTACGTAGGTTCTGAAGAATCTCGAACACATTTTCAATCTTGTCAACTCTTTCATCCCATATTATGAAGCAGTCATCTAAATACCTTTTCCAGTTGGTGACAAATTTGTTTTTTTGAGCAAGCCCATAATTTCGATAATGTTGTAGAGCTTACTTTCTAGGTATCCCATAACAAGGGTAACATATGTGGGTTCTTTAGTTCCCAAAGCTGTACCACGAATTTGAATGTAATTGGCTTGATTAAACATGAATGTGCTGTAATGCAGAATTATTGCCAAAGCTTCACCTATAAAATCCCTAGGTAGATTTCCTACAATTAGTTCTAGGTATTGGTGCAACTAATATTTGATAGCGGTAAGCCCTAGATCATTAACAATGTTGGTGTACTGTTAGGTATATCAAGTGTAACTAAGCATTCATATTCTTTCAGTTCCTTTGGTATTTTATTTAAAAAAGGTCGGCACCCGATAGGGATATGAATACCGCAACATAATGATACAAATAATAGTAGCAATAATACTTATATACACAAGGATGAAAACAATGATATAAAACCTGAAATTATTAATTAATCTTCAAAAATAATTGATGCAAATGCTAAGTCAGCTTTGAGTAAATATGGACTAAAATTCACACCAGTCCTAAGAGAGAGCCCCGCTGAACTACGCTTGGTCACACGAAAATTGTGCCCAAAAATAAGACTTATTGAATTCATTCACAATACCCCTAGGACTGATGAACACAAAATAGCTAAACCAGAAAGCTTTTTTACACCAAATAAAAACAGAGACATGATACTGGGTACTTATATTGATTTCTTGCTCAAACATCCTTTGTGATCATCCGATGTAGACCCAGTCAAAAACAAATTAAACAAAATAGAATGGGAAGTCACCACGGCATTAAAGAAAGACGACACTGATGGCATCAAAGAATGTGACATAGTAGGTGCATGTGTCATAATGGATGCAAAGTTTTATTATGAAAAATGTGTAAGATATTAGATGATTACCAAAAAGTGGATAAAAACATTGACAAGAAACAACGACGATAATAGAAAAACTGACTGCAAAATAAAAGGGGGCACTAACAAATAAGAGATTGAATACTTAACTGGATGCCAAAATGAAACAAGCAACCTATATGGTTTACCAAAAGTCCAAAAAAGCAAAATCAAAGGCAATGCAGTACATAATAACACAGCTGAAGTAATTGAATTAAAAAACCCTAAAAATCTTACATTTAGATTAATAGTAGCTGGGCCCCAATTGTGTTAGCAGTAAGTGAAGCAATTTTATTGATAGAATTCTAAAGCCCTTCTTATCAAAGGTGAAGAGCTACTTAAAAGATGACTTGTAGACGACTACAAGGTCTCCACTGATATACATCGCAAACCAACTGATAGTCAACAATATTTTCATTTCAAGTCCTTTCATCCACCCACACAAAACAGAAAGTTCCTTTTACCTTAGCCAGAAGAATGTGCATAATTGTTGAAGACAAAGAGATAAGAAACAAAAGCACAAACCAACCTTACAAAACAAGGTTACACTGAAACCCTGACATAAAATTGCATAGCTAGTTCAAACGTCTTCCCCTTTATAGAATTACCCAAAGAAAGGGAGCCTAAATCTGATGATAATAAAATTCAAGCCCTCATTTCAATTTTTACCCGAAGAAATCCAAACTTCTTTTATACCGACAAACCATTCCCTTTACTTAATGCCAGCCCAAACATGAAAGAAGCAATAAAGCAACTTAGATCAATAAACAGCTACAGACAACCACCAAACCGTAAAAAGATATTAACAAGAGCAAAATTCACATATACTGAAAGCATACATAACAATGGAGCAACAATAATAAACAACAAAACAGTCACAAAATGTAATGACAAAAATGCGGCACATGCCCTCATCATGCTTAAAACTAATACAATCATGCTTAAAAATGGCGAAATTCCGTTCATAATAAAAAGCAGCATGAATTATAATTGAAAAATGTCCTATACCTCGTAAGGTGCAGTGGCTGTAATAAAGAGTACATTGGATAAACTTCTAATTTTCAAGCCAGGGTTTGAATTCATAAGCAACAAATCCCAAATCCTGATTAGCAAACCCTGCATGTCGGTAAACATATAGCTTATTGCTTTATCAGAGAAGATATACCCTTTACAATTACCCCATTCCCGACTGTTGCAATTAAGGAGAATTACAGGTAGTGAAAAAGAAGGCAAGTAAAATGATCTTTGGTGCATGATATCTACAAGAAGTAACAGTTAATGATAATGTCTATTATTCAAGAAGTGAAGAACTTTTTGCATGAAGCCATGTTTTGAGACTACAATTCCTTCTTTTGCAAATTCTATGAATGTTGATCAGACATGCTACCATCTGTATGAAAACTGCGTAGACTTGAGTTTTAATTCACACAACGAGGCAGCCCTAGCGGAAAAACAATCCAAAACCACATGCCAATCAATCAACTTCCATGCAACCATTTGTTACAATCTATGGAACTTCAGAAATTTAGACACTGAGATCAAACAGGTTTGATCCATGTATTTAACATTTTCGAGCGCTGGCCCTCACGAATTTAAACACACTGCCTGTACTCACTAGGATTTAATTAAGTTAAACGCTCAAGGGTGCACTCACGTAAATGCATGCAAATGCCCAGTGAATACCAGGCTTTAGTTACTTGCTGCTATATTCTAATGTGTCTCATTGATCACACCTAAGCAATGATTAAAGCCATGCTTTGATAAAATACCTTGAAAAGCTCTTCAAAATCTGGATTGTATGCAGAATATTTACTGTACTTTGGGCCAAGGCGTTCTGTGACAGATCTACTCACTTTTCAATGACTTGCAAACATACAATTAAAGCGGTCTTGGCCTGCTTGCAAATCTCCGTAAACACAACTATACTTATATGCAACACCTGGAGAGATATTACAGTAGCTAAATGAATACCTACCTACCAATGTACAAGAGAGAAAAGCTAAAATGAGCTACTGATAGTTGAACTTTAGCAGCTAAAAGATGAAATTAGAAGAAAGTATCAAAATGAAAATTAAGTACCTGTTTTAGAAATTCTGAAGCATTCAACAATTCACTACAGCCATAGATAATCTTCCTTGGAGAAGAAGAATGTCGCTAATTGGAAAGAAAAGTGGATTATTGCATTGACAATACTCAGGAGGAAATCTATAATAAGGCAATAAAGTATGTCAATTCTCTAATTGAAAGAGTGAGCTCAAATATACAGATATTAAAATAATCGCATATCAATTCGCTACAAATGGAAATGTTAACTAAAGATAGCGGAGCACAATGAAGTCACGACTTGTTCAGCTTGTAAATTTTCTATACCAAAACTTGTTCTTTGACTTTAGCATTTAGGAATAATCCAGAGAATACAAAAACTGACTATTTTGAAGTTTCTCTTGGACATGTCAAGGAAGAAATTTCATGCTTAAATACGTTTTGCCTAGAGCTTTGACCATCCAGCACCTACAATACTCACCAAAAGTCCTGGGACGCTTTGTCTACTTGTAATCTGGACGGAGCATTCGTGCCTCTCCTCCCCCTAAACAATGGTGGCTTTTGGGAGAAGTACATGCGGTAACGGAAAAATATTTTGTGCGAAATAACGCCAAGTGTCTCAGGAATAGGCCAACATTGCTTTAGGGGGTAGGGGGGGGGGGTGAAAGCATCAAGGAGTGATGGTTGAAATGATGAGAAAGCTATAGTTCTTCATAATTTGTTTAAAGTGTCCCAGGAACTTTTGGCAAGTATTGTCTGATATGAAATTCGAAGGACATAAGATGTTGAGCTGCAATTAATGGAGAAATTTCTGGCGGCGCTGATTACGATGCCGAAAACTTTTTTTGCATGAATGAATCCTGTGACATTTATATTGACGTATGGGGTAAATTTTTTGTACTTGATGTCTGAAAGCTCATGCATTTTAGTATATGCGAGTGCAGCCATACATCCTGTGTGTAAAAACATGAGGTAGTAGGCTCTATATAATGCAAAACAACAAAATTGTGATAGCGCCAAATACGTAATTGCATATTCTTGCATTTGCTAGCAACATTCGAAAAATCAATGTGGAAATTCGAAAAAGCGTTATAAGAGGTTGCCTGTGGTGCTATAATTTGACTTTAATTGTCTCAAAGATCGAGGTGTAATAGCGAGACAAGCTAACATTGTGGAAAAGTAGGGAAAACTTGCTACTTTCATGTGAAAAGAGCTCAACTCGTCATGTCGTAAGATCGCAGCTTGACGTAATACTTCTAAATCTAGCATCGAGTGCATTTGGGTATGGAAATGGGTATGGAGTGCAAACCATCCAGAATTGGAGCAATTCCCTTTTATGATAAACATGTAATAGATAAAACATTTAGCAGCATGCATAAGCATCGAATAACTATTGCCCATCGAAATATAAAACATTTTATTGTCATTAAGCTAATGTTGGCGGTGTAGATAGAGCACAAATATCAAAGGTGGGAAAAAAAAGATATTTAGGAAGGTTAATATTATAAAAGATGAAAAATAACCAAGGTCTCTCGTGATAGCTACATTACAATGAAATACAATGAAGCTAATCTAAGCCAACTCGTCTCAGATAGAACAGGCAAGTGTGGTTATGTCTTGTGTTGCCAAGGATGTGTCAGGGGTGGGATTGACCGCATGTAGCAGGCACCCTTTTAACAATAATTTACTTAAAATGTCTACATAGTGCTCGAAATATTTCAACAAGGCCAAAAATAGATCAAACTAAAGTAAAATAAGATAAAGTAAACAGGAATAGCTCTTATACAGGCACTACCCCAAATAAGACAGGTGTTTTGAACTCTGAAATCTTTGTACCATTATGCATAAAAAATGCTACCATAGTTTTTGAAAATTTCAGCATTCTTGCGAATGAAAAAGCTGATTTTGAAAAAGCTGAGTTGATTTTGAAATGTATTTGGCACTAGCAGGCACCTTTCTTGTTTCATGGGGGACTCTAATTCTTAAGACTTGGGATGAAATATGTGTAATTTGTATAATCTTCGCGAAACTCCTAAACGTGAGCAATCAAAGCCTAAATGCATCTATGTGATATCTATACTCAATGTGCTGAAAATTTCTTTGGTTTTGTAATTGCTAAGTCAAGTATGAAAGAAAAAATGAAAGTAGAAAATTTGAGCCAACCTGCATATATTCTTGAAAAAAAGATAAAAGTGAGACAGTGGATAGGAGAAAGCTATACGTTCAACAAAAATAAACTTGAAATTATAACAATAGTTAAACAACAAGCGAGTGATCAAAAAATTTGCTAGAGCTCTACATCGAAAATAAAGTCACATACATTTTGAAAATTACGGAGATTTGCATATTCAATGTAATTTCCACCCCCAACGATGAAAACAATAGCCTGAAAAAAGAATAAATGCAATAAAAATTATCAACTCTACAATATTTGCACATAATAAGAGGATGCACTCATCTATTCTGCAAATTTTAACACATAAAAAACTATTATGAATATGCACCGTTAGTATTATTTGCTGCTAGTGCTAGGCTTATTTTTTAGACAAGTTGAACAAAATCTTCAGAAAACAACAGGTTAGCTTGCCACAGCATCATTCCGTATTAGATCTTGCAGATGAGTTCATTGATTTCTTTACAGAGAAGGTTGCAAAGATTAAAGATGAAATAAACAGCAGTTTATCTGTTAATAATTGTGATGCTTTTCATTGCCAAGCAGAAGATCAAAAATATGAGTATTCAATCACTGCATTTCGTGAGCTTGAGGAGGCTGAAGTAGTTAACCTGATAAAAAAGTCAACAACAGCGTCAAGCGATTTACATTCTATTCCAACCTTGATTATAAAGTGATGTAGTAATGCCACACCAAAAATTATGACTAAAATTGTTAATTTATCTCTTCAATCTTCTAATATGCCTCTGCCATTCAAGTCAGCTATATTAATTCCTTTGCTGAAGAAACCTGACCTTGAGTTGGTGAAATCAAATTTTAGACCTGTGTCAAATTTAGCTTATGCTTCTAAGCTAATTGAGAGTAAAGTTGCCAGTCAATTGGTTGTAACATTTGACCAGAAATAGGCTTTTTGTCCCTCTACAATCAGCATACAGACAAAGGCATAGCACAGAAACAGCACTGCTTAAGGTATAGAGTGACATGCTGGAAGCGATGGACAATTAAAAAGTGTCCATTCTTGTGTTACTTGATTTATCTGCTGCTTTTGATTCTGTAGATCAGAAAGTTCTTCTGAAGCGGCGTACTGAATTGCGTACTGTCTACGAGCATTAGCTTTAATTGTGGACTACCACAAGGGTCTGTGTTAGGGCCTTTGTTGTTTCTTATTTACACCTTACCGCTTGGTGGTATTGTTCAAAGTATAGGACTCCAATATCACCATAATGCGGACGATACTTAAATATACATGTCTTGCGTACCAAACAACAACGATGCAGTTTACTCACTTAAGAGAAGTGAGATGTGCATTCAAGTAGTCAACTTGTGGATGTCAGCTAATGGTCTCAAGCTAAATGGTGATAAAACCAAACTACTGTTAACTGGAGCTCCACGGTAATGTTTCAAAGTCTCTAATGTAATTCTTATTGTGGCTGATAATAGCATTAGACTATGCGAGAATGAATAAAACTTGGGGGTACTTTTTGACAAACATCTTAATTTGAAGTCAAATGTTAATATGGTAAGCAAATCAGCCAGGTACCACTGGCATAACATCAGTCTGACTAGAAGGTTTCTAACAAAAGATGCGGCGGCAAAGGCAACACAAACGTTTGTTATTTCAAGACTAGATAGCAATAATGCCTTAATGCACGGATTACCTTCTCGTGAACTGAAACAGATACGGAGAGTTCAAAATGCTGCTGCAAGATTTCTAGTGGGAGCAAGAAGAAGCTGTCATATAAAATCTATATTGAAAGATCTTCACTGGTTACTGGTTGTATGCAGAATTAAATATAAGATGTTGTTATGGACATTTAAGTGTATGAAAAAGTTGGCCCAGTTTATCTGGCTAACCTACTAAAGAAACGCACAGTCTCAAGGACAACAAGACCAGCAACAGAGAGACATTTACTTGAAACCAAGAGAACTCATTTAGTGACAGCAGTTTATTTGCGCATGTTGCTCCAAAATTATGGAGTAAATTGTTGTATTCATTGATAACTGTTAAAGACTTATTTATTTCAAAGTCATTTTTGTATATATTGATCGTTTATAAGTATATTCTTTTTAGTAACGTATGTTATGCGCCTATGAGCCCTGAGGATATATGGCACACTATAAACGTCTTAAATATTATTATTAATTTTAATACATAAAAAACTATTTTGAATATGCACCGTTAGCATTACTTGCTGCTAGTGCTAGGCTTATGTTAAAGACACATTTATGTGCTACCATAGTTTGTTCCATTAAATTTGGTTACTACATGGCTTAAAGAAAATATTATTGTATGCACTTCACTCAAGTGAGAGCTCTTGCAGTGGCATAATCAAGATGCTCAGAGCCCTTTCGACTTAATTACAATGGGGTTGTTACTTAGGAAATAAACAAAAGCAGATAAACGAGTCCTGTGTTGTGTTAGCAATAATGGGTAGTAAGGGCTTTGGGATGGCCTTGGGAATCTTTTACGAACAGTATGGCCAAAAAGCACACAATAAAAAGAAGTTTTTTGGGTCCTTTGTTAGGGCCCAATTTCTTGGGGGCCCTTAGTTTTTGAACTCATATGCCCTAAACTGTGTTAAGCCCCTGAGCCTTTCCTGCACTCTAGTGAACAACAATGGCTTATTAGTACTGTATTTAGCTAAAACCATGATATACCATGCTCAAAATTCATTAACAGTCAAAGGATAAAATTTTCTCTAAACATCATGCTGATTCACATTTCTGTTGTCTTATAACGAGGCACCATCATTTTAAGTTCCCTGTTATTTCTATGCAACTGTGTCATTAAACATATAAAACCAAAATACATTGAATAAATTTCTTTTTGTGCTTCTTTATTGACATGGCAAATTTTCTGGAAGCAGAGGCGTTTAGGCTTTATTTACGCTATATAGCTATATTTAAGCTCAAAAAATTTAGATACCTTAGGACTGTCAATTCCAAGGAGCACACTGAAGACACTAAGGTATGACAGAAAACCAGTGGGGGTTCAAACATAGGCATATCTTGTAATGGGTAGGCTTGGTATGTATTATCCAGTTCTGACAACTTTATAGATTTCACTGCTCCAAAATTTTGTATGATTGTCAAATTGTGGTCTGACAAGAGTTTCATGAATTGGAAGCAATAATTGGAAAAATTCATAGGCAGCTTAACTCCAACTTTGATATTAATTTGCTGGATCAATAAGAGAAGCTGATTCTGTAGTAGGCAAATAATCATCACTGCATTGATTTTTGAAAGCTTCACCAGAAAGGTCTTTAATGACACAGCAGCTCTATTGCATTTTAAACCTCGCTAACCATTGCAAATTTTACCCCAACTACACTATGCTGATATACAAGTTGATCTTGGCGATTCAATATTAGCAGTTGGCAAAAAAGTTTCGTAGAAACTCTCTCCGGAAGTAATGGCACTACATCTCTTTTTGCATCTACTTTTTGTCTTCGTTTTTCATCTCTAGATATGCTGGTATTATGCCTTAAAACCTTTCTCACAGAATAAAAAAATGATAAAAAAATAACAACCACATAAAGAAAACCAAAACCTGGCCTTTGAAGCAAACACTAATTTGAGAACGATAACAATAAGTGCAAAAGTAATAATTATACTGATGTCCTGGGTGTGACATGAAACTGCATCCGGTTGTGGATTTTCAATATAGGATAATGACGTTGCCCTTTGCTGCAATTATCTCCAGGTCACCCTTGAGCAATGTGTAGTACCTGTCAGCTCCCCCTGAGAGCATGAAGTTCTGGGTTAGCTTCCGGCAGGGGATAATCTGTCTCATGATTAGTAAGGACTCTTCACCCTTGGTTAGAAATCTTTCTAGAGTCTGCAATGCAAATTATGCACTGTTTTTTTATCTCAATTTAGGGCTTTCTCATTTTAAACATATTATTGTAATTATGTATACATCCTTATATCTGTTTTGTAAACAGCTGACATTAATTAGCTTTTAGCATATTTCTAGCCAACATTAAATCAAAGGATTAACTTTTTTATACTTCATTCATACATACATTGCTAATTCTACAAATACAAGTTTCACTTACTACAAGGTATTTTGTATTCGGTTGGCTTACAAATAGAAGTAAGAAAAGAATACAGTCAATGTAAAATCGATACCTAGCAACTGAATGCAAAGATATTAACAGCTTAGGAGTTCTGGCTTAGTCCTGATTATAGTCATTGGCAAGATCAGTAAGAAGGGGACGTTATTTTAGTTCTTTACAAAAAGCATTGTTGCTTAAATTTGTGTTAAAGCCCACAGTTAATTTTATAACATACAGGGCATTGTCGGCTGTAGAAAGAAAAATATTAGGATAAAGACTGTCACCAGTAATGGTACAAAGAGAGAGATAGCCAGGAAGATCTGCATATAGTTTACCAGACTTAATGGATTGTAATGTTTGAGCGATAAACTTTAGCTGAGTTATGCCACCAGGTATAATGCCCTTGATCTAGATATGTCTTACAGCCTGCAACAATATGGAGGAGTGATTCAGACTGAAGGCAGAAGGAACATTCAGAAGTTGATGAGAGACCCCACAAAAGGAGGTTCACTGAAGTTGCAAGTGTACTGTTTTGGTATTTGATGCTGTAGTTCGAAATTTTTGCAGGTAGTTTCCTTTGAGTTCTTCAACACAGTGAATTGAGCTGTTTTAGGGAATGCCCAAGGAGGAAAGGTATGACGAAACCCTGTCATGGCAGTAGAGACTGAAATCTACTGGTGTGTTCATCAAAAATGGATTTCAAAGTCTGCTTTGTATTCCTATAAATATCGTATTGAATGTTTGTTCCAACGTTGGTATTCTTACATAAATTTGTTATCGTTTCATTTTCAGATGACTTACGAGAAGAATATAATGTTGTCTGACAGTGTTGGAATTCACTACAAGGTAGTTGAAAAGCCT
This sequence comes from Cassiopea xamachana, assembly GCA_900291935.2. Taxonomy (NCBI): domain Eukaryota; kingdom Metazoa; phylum Cnidaria; class Scyphozoa; order Rhizostomeae; family Cassiopeidae; genus Cassiopea; species Cassiopea xamachana. The sequence continues at coordinate 13,125,830 of OLMO02000275.1, forward strand.
GGCCAAAATTTTTGTGAGAAGGAATAATAGAACTTATAGTTGCAGAAATAGGGAGATCTAGCCATTAGCGGATATATTTTGTTACAATGTTGTCTAAATTTTCAGATATCCATGTCTTGCCTAAGTCTGCTACTGATAAATGCCAAGAGATTTTTGAAAGAACATAGCGATCATATAAAAGCAACTTATTTCTGGGATGAATATTCAATGTGTCCATAATTTTGAGCAGAATGTGCAGGTTAGATATAAGAAAATCCTTAATGATCCTTGTTGTCCAAATCGAAGTTGAAGAAACGACCAAGGTGATTGAATGATTCATTTTCCGTTACTGGAGGTAATACTTCTGAATTGATCAAGAGTTTAGGTTGAAACTGAAGAGAGCGAGATGAAAACTTTTTAATACCAAAGGCGACGCATTTATCCATATGGATTACCATGTTGGCCCACTGACACCATCTCGAGAAGCAATTCAATAGTAACTGATTTTCATTAGTAATAACCACCGCTGCATCGTCCGCAAATTGAAACCAATGAACGGGATGGAATAACCGATCATTCTCATCATGTGGTGAAAAACCGAACTGCTTGTATTTTTTCCTGTTTAATGAACTGGATAAATGTATTGAAGCATAAATTAAATATAAGGGGGGCTCAAGCAGTCTCCCTGGAGCACTCCACCCTTAAAGGGAATAGCTGGAGTTGAGAAGTTTTCTGAGATAATACAGGAATGAAAGTCAGTATATAGGCTAACAAGATTTCGGATAATAATAATGACAATAATTATGTGTCCTGGCTATGAAATTTAACTGCATTCCGTTGTAGAGTTTCGACGTGGGATAATGAGGTTACCCTTTGCTGCAACTACCTCCAGGTCTTCCTTGTGCAAGGTTTAGTCCCTTTCAGCTCCCCCCCGAGACTTTCAAATACCAGGTTGGCGTCCGGTGACAGATAGTCTGTCTCATGGGTAGGGGGGACTCTGTAGCCTTGGTTGGCAGCCCCCTAGAGATGGTGTCTCAATAAAAATACCGGTAGTTATGGCACCTCATCACCATTACTCTCAAATGAGGGTAATGGCTTCAACAGTACCATCTGAAAAAAGAGAGTACCACCTTTGAGTGGATTAGAAAAGATTACAATCGGCAGTTCAAAAGGTTGATACTGTGCTTGGTAATATGAAGATGAATAATAGTACTGATGCAAATAACTTGATATCTGCAGGTGCAGTACTAGCTCAAGAGTTGCTAGGATTAAGGAAGACCTACCAGAATGCCACAAGAAAAACATGGTGGAAAAGACTTGAGGGACGAATGAAGGAATTGTTGAAAGATCCTAGTGGTGTCAAAATTTTGGCAGAGGGGAAGAAAATTAAGTGAAGAAACAGAACCTACCTTCAGAACAAGTATAAAATAACACAGAAGGGAATTACAACTGCAAAGGAAGAAACATCACAAAGAATAAAAGCAATAACAGGAAAAATAAAGCTATACAGTGAATTGACAAACCAATATCAACAGAATAGATTATTCCTGAACAATCAAGGAAAACTTTACCAAGAAATCAATAGGAGTGGAAAGAATGAGCAGAATGTGGTACCAGATTAAGAAGCAACAAAAAACTTTGTGAAGGAATTTGTGGAGTAGAGAAAATGCAGAAGGAATCAGATGAATGGCTTGAGGAATTTAAAAACAAAATGAGGAAGTAGAGAGTAGAGCAAGGAGGGGTGACTATCATAGATGACAAAATTCAGCATTCACTTAAAACACACCTAACTGGAAAGCACTAGGCCTAGATGGGGGTACTGGGATATTGGGTGAAAAGTTTCAGAAGCATGCACAAACCCCTTAATAAACAGCCAGAAGAGTGCCTAGAAGGTACACCTAACCTGATGAATGAGGAAAATGTCAATACACAAAGAAAGAAGCAAGGAAATGGTGCCAGCAACTAGAGGCTAAGAACCTGCCTTCCATCACTATGGAAAGTGCTGACAGAGGTAATTGCCAATACAATGCTGTACTTTAGTTTATAGACAGAGAGTACTCACGCTTCTATTGCAATATAAAAAACTAATCTATTTTCAAAAGCAAAAGCATTAATACTTACATCAAATAAATCAAGAGCCTGGGGTCTAGTCCTTATACTAGAGTTGAATCCAATTTTTCCTGAAGAGCTGAAGGGGTGTAGAAGAAAAACAAGAGGCAGATACGATTTGCTATATAGTGACAGAATGGTATTAAAGGAGGCAAAGCAAAGGAAGAAATGGTTGTAATGGGGTGGATAGACTGCCACAAAGCATGATTGCACATTCATAGATTTCAGCCTTTTCAGCTCTCTCTTCAAGTTTTGATATTTGTCAATCTTTTCAATTTCCTTCTCATGTATTCTGCAAGCACCTGGAACAGCAATATCGATGAGGATACATGATGTCCACTTTTTATCCATAAAGATTAAGTCAGATCTCCTTGCCTCTTTAACGTTATTGCATTGAATATTTACATACCAGATAAACTTTATAACGTCATCTTCCACAAGTTCTTTGGGCCAATGGTCAAGCCACTTCTCCCTTCCTCTTGGCTATGCGTCTCACACAATTTCCAATGGACCAATTTTGCAACTGTGCCGCTTTCTCAATTATACTCATATCATGCTAGTCTTTTACATTCACATATTACGTGCTGCACAGTTTCCCCCTTTTCACTACACATCCTACATAACGGATTTCCAATGTTTTGTCAATTTCATTCTTTAAATAATTTATTTGAAATGCTTGCTCTTGTGTGGTGCATATTGTTGCTTGGGTTGTACTTTGAGGTCACTTTGCAACAGCCATTTCCAGCACAAATCTTTATCAATCTCTTGTGGCATCTCACAAACAAACTGTCCATACACTTTCTTTCTTGCCATTTATCTCTAAGAACCCTTGCACACAAGTGTCTTTTCTCTGAGTAACACAGCAGGATGTCAGTAGAGAACGTGTGAATTCCAGAGCGTCTAACTACATTCCTCTTTACACTTGCCAATAATTTTGATTCTTGATAATGGATTTGTTAATTGATTTGCACAGGATGCAAAACTAGTGTCCTTTTATTCATAACAGACATATAAAGTAGCAGTACTTATTACACAAAGTTATACTTTACTAGATATGGTAAACTTCAGAGGAATGCTAAAAGGACTTTAAAATGAAGATGTAAATGATAAAGGCCAAGATGTGCATGAGGTATCTAGAAGCTTTTAACAGCTATGTATCGCAAGAGGTAAACTCCATAGGGTCTTCAAGCTATTGTTTATTTGAGTATTCTTAGTACGTATCCACCAGAAAGTGAAAAGTAGAACTATTGCACCAAACTTTTGGTGTTACCCCCTGCAGTTTTCTTAATAGTTCTTCACAAAAATGGCACATACGTGACACACTCTTTAATGACCCCTAAGCACACTAAGAGTAAAACATTTAAGACCTGCCTATAAGTCTGCACCATTATTTTTTGAGAGTTAGGGCTGTTTCATACACCATAATTAAATATTCCGCAAAACTTGCTTGAAAAAGTCTAAGTGCCATTTAACTATGTAGGCCTGTCCATATATGTTATTTCATAGCTTGACCTTTAAATAATTGCAAAAGAATTTATTTTTTGATAATTCGAGGGATGGTCGTAATGGAAGTAACATATCAAAAATCTACATTGACAGAATATGGGGAACCTTTGTTTTATCACCCCCAAATATTATGTGGCTCAGGGAATCTCCTATCATCAAAAGGGGATATCCTTTGCCACAGTTGGCACATTGGTGTCCCTGAAAGACGTTCAATTTCCTCTGTTGTGAATGACAAACGTATCATACAAGTCAATTTTATAAAAGAATACCACTTTTTTGCCTGAGCCTCAGTTTTCTTAAAGCTTCCCAAAATTGAGGGTGAGACTTTCTTAGAGTTTTCTTAACTTTTTCTGGAATAAACTGACTATAACAGGTTATCCCTCATTGCTAATCTTGCAAATTCAAATTGTACATTTCACCTTTAACATTTAAAATGTAGGACTGAAGTAATATCTTTTCTTTAGCAAGCATAAAGACCATGACTAACGCTAGGGGAAGACTAGAGGGGGCTACAGTCCCCATCGGAAGATACTAGCGCCCTTCGGGAAGCGAACAGCTATATATGTGTTCAAAGCTCTTTAGCAATTATGATACCGTGCTAGGGGAATTTAGCCCCTCTAATAGGAAGATAAACTGAGCTTTGTAACTTGAGCCTTAGCTTGTCTTATTTTGGTCTTCTGAGCCTCCTTTTGAGCCTCAATTTTGGAATTGTCACTGAAGTTAGAAATCTCAGCTTTATAATAAACATAATGATGAGGGTCACAACCAGTGGCGGCTCGTCAATGGGGCATGTTGGGCAATGCCCCCCCAAGGAAAATGTAGAAATGACATTTCTACACAGT
>OLMO02000275.1:13142788-13153096 GCA_900291935.2 Cassiopea xamachana
TGTCCTCATCTTGGCTTTTGGCAAGGTTTACATACTGGTTGGGCTCTGCTTTTGTTTGGTTTCATGGTATCATCTGTGCTCCCTTGCCAAGTGTTGGGAATTGCATCTTGCAATGTCTCTTGGTCTTGTACTACAGAAGAAATAAACATGCTGAGATAGTTAATTATTAGAGCAAATGGTGGAAAGAAGACTTGTACAACCTGAGAACTTTGTACACCCTTATGTAAAACTGGAATCATGTATAGTTAAATACCACTTCTTCCTTAGTCTTTTCAAATGTACCAAATATGATCCATTCAAAGTTACTATGAATTCATATTGCCTTGGACACGTAACCAAGCTATTTTCTAATCTTACATGTTGACCTAGACAAGAGTAATTGCATATTATTGTAAAAAGAATTTGTTGAAGCATTAAAGTTGCATGCTACTTAGCTTTCAGCTTAGAATCCAGTTAACTTTCCCAGAAGGAATATGCACAAGAGACTTCATGAATTTGCAACTTACATGTTGGAAACAAAATATTATCTCTTTGTTTTATCTTCTTCTTTGCATATAGCTGCAATGCCTCACTCTTGCTTTTTCTCACTGAATTGTCTCTTCATTGGTTCAGGCTGATAGGACATGATTTCTTCAAATAACATTTGAAAGTAACTGCTGGGTTCTTTCAAATGCCTGTCCCTTAGTTCATTAACATAGCCTAGAAAAAAATGTAATTTAGAATTTGTGTTTCTCAGGTGAATTCCAAATTGGAATATGAGTGGTATTTACAAAGTGTATACTGTCAGCAAGTTTTCATTAGTTCTATTCTTACCATATGTTTGTGGGATAGCCCTTTCTTTGATAGCTTCTTCACCCATTTTCTATTTTGACCAAAAAATCTTGGTATATGTCCTATCATCCTTTGATAGTTCCTTTTCCCTATGCAGATTCTCATTGAAATGCAGACTGGCCAAAATATGCCTATAAATATAGTACTGGAACTGTGAACAATTAATAATTTTTTTCAAATTTTCATTTAAACAATATGTTTTTTTAAACGTCTCACTAATCAAGGACTTATACAATTTGTCATCTTTTAAATCTAACATCAACAAACTTGATCTTGTCTCCCTTTCTACTTGAACTTCCCCTCATTTTCTCAGTTTTTCCTTTTTGGGGGGCTTTGCTATAGGCCCTACGGCCTTTCCCCGACATTACTTACTAAAAAGAAATGCAATTGTACAACAATAAAATTATCAGCAACATCATAGAAAAGGTAATCAAAAGCTCAACAATTCTGGATTTGTCTATGTCTTATTCCTACCACAGAATTAAATTAATGTACTTGCTGTGCAAATTGTAATGTTTATTTCACTCCTGGCAATATATAAGCAAGGTGTTTCATCAAAACCAAGGTATTTGAGCATATCCAGGAAAGATGAAGATGAACTGCTCAACTGCTATAACTGAAGGCTATAGATATATATTCTAAAGCACCGAACAAGACAGTATCAAAAATTCCTATTATAATTGAGCTGAATTCTGGATTCTGGAATTTGTATTAGTATATCAACAAATCTCTAGATTAGAGTTGCAGTCAAGGTTGATCTGTTGTCATACCCTCAGGTTTTCAGGGAAACACTCCCTTGTCAAGTATGTAAATATGTATTATGTAGTTACCTGTCTTTTGTCACGTTGTGATAACTTTGGCGGCGAATAAAGAGTGACAGAATCTCTTGTTGGAACAGCTCCTGGAATGGGATTTCTCTTGCAGCGGAGATGTGTGCCAGCTATGATCGGCCTCGAAAAGCTGAATTAATCAAAATGAGGAGAGCAGAGCTGCATATTTGCTTTGCGCTTTGTAGTTGGGACTATGCCGTCTAACAAACCTGACCCACTCTTGTCGTAGTTTTTCATCCTTAGGAAATTGATGCATCGTAATACCAAGAGTGTAACTAGTATCCCTGCAGCTCTGTTCGTTTGGGCCGCCAGCAACACAGTATTTTCCTCCTTGTTGCTTTCTCCCAGGTTCAACTCCATCGCAGTCGACATGTTCCTGTATTGTTTTGCCGGTAGTACAACAAACAATCTGACGTCACATGTGAGAAATCACGTGCCTTTGGCCGCGTTTTAGCAGAGCCACCAGCAACGGCAAAATCGCGCTCTTTACAACTGATTTTAAATTACTTCGCAAATATGTCTTTTTTTGTGTCTGTTTGTGATGATATACAAGGTGAAAAAAATTTCATTTCATGTGCTCTTTAACAGCAATAGGTTATCTCCCATGCATAATCATATATTTCTTGCTATATGTGTATTCCATGGGGATGACGGAGTAACTTCAATCAGCTATATCTGTGTTAAAAACATGGTCCTTGTATTGGCACACTCTTTCAAATTACTAAAAATTAAAAACTCACTCCCTGGCCTTGAGTCATGATTGCTATAATGATAGAGAACAACTGGCTTCTAGGTCACAGAGGTGTGTGCTCACAAAATGATATTGCCATAAGGAACTAGAATCTGGAGGCTAATACCTGGTGCATGAAGGGCTGCGGCTTTCCCTACTAAACAAACTGTATTGTCAGTATGGATTAGCACCATAGAAACCAAACAAAAGAAAGCATGATTCATTTAATAATGCCAGTACACAGCTGTTTCATATTGAGCACTTACAGAGTAACAATGATAGAGCCAGATAATTTTCCTTCAATTCAAAAAGAGCTTCTGTGGAAAAAGAAGGTATTGGACTAAAACCTCTAATACCTGCCCCAGCCGCCACTGGCTACAATGCAGCTTGAATCTAAACAAGTTCTAAAATACTAGAAAAAGGATCTTCACACTTTGCATGAGCAAAGCAATGATTGCAATTTGCATTTGTATGCACTACATGTAAGCAGAAAATGAATTTTTTTGCACATTGCATATAGCCTTTTTCATGCAAAGAAATTCGTCTCCTGCCAATCAAATTCTGATACCCTTGCAATAATTGATTGCCTTGTAGAATCCTTGATAAAGTTGATAGCAACAAAACAAACCTGATTAGATTTGTGTTCCATTATTGCATCTACAATGCGTGTTACGGGAAGATTCTATAAATATGTAAGAAAAAGGGAATAAGTTCTATTTACAATAAAAGAGGAGGATCAGTCTTTGTATACACAGAGCAGCATAGGTAAATTTAACCAGGCAAGTATGCAACAAGACAAAGGAGGCGGTTTCTCCAGAGCCAAGCCTGAGAAGGGCCTCGGACAACTGGATGCTTCTTGCAACTCTGTTGCAGAAATCTCAATTTAACTATGCTTAATGCCCCCTATTAAAACAAGAAAAGTTAGAAAGATTTAAGATAATTCTCACTCCCAGGGGCTTTAGCTCTCTGGTTTTTCCAACTTCATGATGTCATAAGTAGGGCAATTCTTCACTGTTGTCACCTGCCCCAGGTGCCTCTTATCACAGGATAGAACAAAAATGCTGCAATGTGGTGGAACAGATTTACATAAATCCCATAATACTGGGGTGGCCAACCTGCAGCTCAAGAGGCACATGCAGCTCTTTGCCTGGTTTAATGCAGCTTTCGCGTTCATATTGAAATTTGCGTCTTGTTATTTATGTCTATGATAAGTTCAGCAAGGTGTTTTCTGGTAGAGGAAGAGATGGGAATGACGCTCATGAGAACGCATGTGAATAACACAGTTTCCTGGTAACACAGTACAAAATTGCTGTTAATCACTCATTGTTTGGCCACCCCTGCCATAATACTCTACAGTTCGATAGGAAAGAAGGCAATGGTAGAAAAAAAGCGGTTGTAGGGCTAAGAAAAGGCTGCACTGAAAGAAATCAACTGCTATCATATACAGCACTCCTAAACAACTCTTTGAAATGAATTAAGCAGCAGGGCCAAACAGTATAAAGCATTGCTCTAAAAAGAAATTCAAAAAATAATCCTACGGAAGTAGCAAGACTTGTGCAGAACTTATTAAAGGTCTTACCTTTGTGCCAATGACTAAGTTTTTCACACCTTCCATTACAAATTGAGAGCCAGTGCTCATAATCCGAGAGAACATAGCACTAGAAGGGAATTGAATGAGGTACATAAAATGAGAACGTAGTAGTTGGGAAAAATGAATAGCCCGCAATAAACAAAGACATTGTAGCATACTCCCTATTCCACTCCAACTACCTACCTTCTCACGAGAAAGACTTGCTTTATATGCATTAGCAATTATAATTCAGCTCAAAACACAGCACTATGCCACACGGACTCTTGTGCTTATGCATACTTCATTCAGCATAGCACCTAAAGGTTAATAAACATGATCAGTCTTATTCATCAGTTTCGACAAATGTGATATATTTCGAATGGAAAGTGACAGATGATCAGCTTTCTCAAAAATGAAGGAACTTTCAGTCAAACTGAGCAGCTGGAGCTTCTTTTAAGCTGTAAGGTTGGGGTGTCTCTGATTGTTTGCAATCCAGTCAGCTCAGTGTGATTGATCAGAACAATTACCAAAAAGATTGTGGCACTAATTAGTGCTGCAGCATATCACTTTTTGTATAGCTATCCACTGCAAGGTGCAAGAACTTTTATTGATGATGTAAGAATGTAAAGTCAAATAATATAAGCCAAAGTTGTTTAACCTTTTTTCAAACTATAAACCAGAAACATATTCTAAATGCCCGCTATACACAGACAAAGTCTGCGAATCAGCTTTGGAAAAACAAGAAATGCCTTTACTTTCGTGCATAGATTGATGATATCACATGTTGCTACAAATGACCACATGACCCCCTGAGGGATGTTGTTGGATTGCAAGAAAAATTGTTCATAAAATTTGCTAGAAATGATTGTGAAAAAAATGATTGCATTAGCTACAAGGTTCAACAAAAGGAGAAATGTGGAACAGTTTGAAAGGAAGCTAAATGCATAGCATATGGGAAGCATCCAAAAATGTTGAGTCTGATTTCTGCTACACCTTACGTCAAAAACACCCCCATACTAAATTAATAGTGCTTGTGCTTATATATATATATATATTAAAAATTACACACACACACACACACACACACACACACACACACACACACACACACACACACACACACACACACATATATATATGAACTCATTGGCTAGCGACTAACCAGGATTTTTCTTTTCTAGGCACAAACTGTATCATGTTTAAATGAAAAGAAAAATATATATATACACACACATACACACACACACACACACACATACATATTAATCATAGAAGGAAGGATGTACTTAATACGCAAGTCGAGAGAGCGAAAAATTGTATTGAGCTCACACCCTCTAGAATGCCAGGAAACGCCCCTTTTAGCATGTAGGACAAGCATTGTGCTCCTGATTGACTTCTAGTCAGAGAAGGAATATATGTCCTGCTCTAAATCTTTTATTTTGTTTGAATTTGGTGGCTTAGTACACTACACCATATCTAAGCTGATGCCTCTTCATCTTTAGAATTTTCGTGAAAAGTACCTCTTCTTCAGTATGTCATTGCCAGGGTTTGGACTTCATGCTTGTACATGAATTTCTTTTCAAAAAGCTGGATAAATTTCATTTTCATTTTACATTTATAAAGATTTCCCAGTATTATTCAACAATAAAGAGAAATGTAAAAGCGTTTGTCATATCTGTTTAGTCAGATACAAGATCTACTACTGGACCAGGGGCTCTCTTTCAATGAGCACTTTGCATGGCGAAATTACTAGGCACTGCAGCTTGTTACCCAGTTGCAGAGAAAGTTACAAGTAATGTTGGAAAATAGCTTGAGACACAATGAAATATAGCTATAAACATCTTACTGCAGCTACTCTTGAAATGGTTTCACACCTAACTCCATGCCCCTGTCTAGCTGGTATCTGCTTAGTGCCATTCATCATTCGAATATGGCTATTTATAGTACCATTTATCAGCTTCAGCGCTCCTTTTCCTTCTCTATCGCATCTTGACAACACTTTGCTAGGTGGCCACAGAGCCCAACCCCCCTGCCAGGCCGCCACCAGAATTTATCAAATCGTATAAAAATATTGCAAAATGTACTGAATGGCAAGAAAACATTGCAGATTTTACTACATGGTACAACAACATTGCAGGATTCACTAAAGGGAGAAAAAGTATTGGGAGTGTTGCACACCATTAACCTACCAGTATGACGGGTTTCACTTGGCAACACTCTTCACGTAGAACAGCAAAAGATGGCTCTGAGGACAAACTGTGGTCACAAAAATCTCACGAGTCTACAAAGAAAAAACTTCTTGAACCAAGCCGGTCTTTGATCTATGGGATTTGTTCTGCCTGAGCCACATTTACATTACATAGATGCTTTCTTTTATATGGCTATGGAAGATTTGAATTCCTATCTGGTTGCACAGCTGTGAAATCGAAAAGTTTTGTTGCTTTCGTTTAGACAATATTTTACCTCCTTTACTATTCTCAAGTAAAGTTCAAGATTTTTTGTTGCTTTGAAGTATGTGAATATCAGCTTTTCTGGCAGTATTCCCTTTCATGTACAACATTTACAACTTCCTCAGTAAACTCGGCAGGCTAGCATGATTTGCGTCCAGTCTTCTTCATTATCAAAGTTACTGAGCCTTGCACCTCCAAATTTTTGACCTAATCCATCAGTCTCCTCATTTTCTTCCACGGATCCCGTCTTCAGCAATTCTTTCAAAGCACGCTTTATTGGAATCTGCTTCTTCCTCCATCTTTGCATCTAAACTCCAGTACAACTGTCTGGTTTGCTATCTTCTAACTGAAAAACTGTAGGCGCGTTTTGAAATGGGCATGCACTGCCAGGCTTAATAATAAAAAAATAGTGATTTCCGGAGTGTTTGATGTGCTCTGACAAGCTTAGATCAATATCGAATTCAATTCGCTGCACTCAAAAAGCGCTGTCTGAAACCAAGACACATAATGCACCCTTAATTCGCTCGGAGGGGCGAATTAAATTATTTGATGTGCTTTGAATAGCCACTTCGTTTCATAGAGTGAGTTATCAGTGTATCAAATTGACACTAAGAAAATTTTTCATGCAATTATTTAATTCACCGCGTTCATAATGCACTGTATGACTAGGTCTGAGCTGCCACTAAATAAGCTCATCCCCACTGCCTTGTGGGTAGCCATTGGGTTGGCAAAGGCTATGGAACCTGCTCCGAGTAATGGGCAGAGTTGTGGATGCAATAGAACAATCAGCTATCTTATAAAAAAGCTCCTATGGCCAGATGTTGCAGGCTATTATAGTTTCAGTTGTCGCACCTTCTGCTCCACTGGACCACAGTATAGTATCCTCAGAACGTGTATAACTGCTTTGCCCTCTATGTATTTCCCTTACTTTGCACATGCTAGGTGAGAGAGATAATCAAAGGTCCTGTAGCGATGGAGTAAAATCGTTGGTGGCAGGTTTATACATATATCCAAACTTCTCTCTTTAATACTTAAAAAATATCCATTTTACTTAATGCCAACCCAAAAATGCAAGAAGCCACAAAACAACTTACATTAGTAAATAGCTACAGACAACCACAAAAACTTAAGAAAGTATTAACAAGAGCAGAATTCATATATACTGAAAAAGGTATATAACAGTGCAGCAAAAATAATAAATGTCAAGTTACAAAAATTAGGGCACATGCCCTCTATTTATGAGAATCAATACAGTCATGCCTAAAAATGGCGAAATTTCATTCATAATAAGAAGCAAAATGGATTGTAATATTAAAATTCTGCTATACTTCATACTGTGCAGTGGGTGTAATAAAGAATACATTGGAGAAACTTCTAATTTCTAGGCCAAAGGATTGAATTCATAAGCAACCAATCCTAATCCTACTTATTGAGCCCTGCATGTTAATAAACATATAGCTCATTGCTCTATCGGTGAAGATATACCCTTTACAATTACACCATTCCTAACATTTGATTTGATTGAAATGACATAAGAGAAAGGTAGGAGACGGAAAATTATTTCATCCATAAGTGCATGCCATAATTGACTTGAAACTAAGTTGACTAAACATCATATATATTAAACAGTGGTACATTCATCTAATCTAATGTGTTACTATGTAGAACTTCTCTATGAATTTGAGAATAACACTGAAATTTTTCAGTTTACTGACAATTCAGTATCGCACGGATGAAATTGGTACTAAGATAAGTGGTCTATATTCCTTATAAGTAAATGTCTATATATACACAAACATATATATATATATATATATATATATATATATATATACACAAACATATATATATATATATATATATATATATATATATATATATATATAAACTCAAACAATTCTTAAAAGACCTTAACACCAAACATGATTCGATAAAGTTTGACTATGAAACATCCACCAAATCTATTGCATTTCTTGATACTTTGATATATATTGATGAAAAGAGACACCTACAAACTACACTTTATACAAAACCCACAGGTACACACAACTACCTTCATTCAAAATCATCCCATCCTAGACACCTCAAGGATAGTCTACCATACTCCCAAGCACTTAGACTTAATAGGATTTGCTCACAAAAAAATGAACTTGACATATAGTGTGAAAAGCTTAAACAACAATTCGTAAAACGAGGTTATAATCTAAAAGAAGTACACGATCAAATAAACAAAGCGGTCACCCTGAAAAGAGAAGACACCCTGAAATTAACTAAACATGATAAAAACAACACACACCGTATACCCTTCATTACTACATTTAACTCGACCCTTCCACCTATTACGGATATTATCCATAAACACTGGGATATTCTGAAACTAAAACCTAACCTAGAAGACATATTCACAAACCCAGGAATGCTAACATTCAGTAGATCCAAAAACATCAAAGATATGATAGGGAGCAATAATATCTTAAATGATAGAATTGTGAGAACTAAGCCCAAAACAAAAACAATACAACCATGCCAACCCTGCAACCACTCTAGTAGTCTATGCTGTAAATACCTCAATTCCACAGAAACTTTCACAAGTAATGTAACTAAAAAAACCTACAACATATACCATAAAACCAATTGTAAAAGCAAAAATGTAATTTATCTATTAGCATGCACACTCTGCTCCATGCAATACGTAGGTAAATCTGAATGGCCTTTCAACTTACGACTAAACAACTACAAATATCGAATTAAATCCATAGCTCCAGATAAATTACTACCCGTTGAACAACATTTTCGCTCAACAAACCATGATTTTGCCGTACATGCTAAATTTACAATCATTGAAAAAATAGAAAAAAACACATTAGATAACGTAACATTAATTCTAGAAACCCACGAAGACAACTGGATCCTACGCCTCAAAACTTTACATCCTAATGGGTTAAACAACAAATTAAATCACCCTGATAAAAATTAATCATAACTCTATGAAGACAAATGGATACGCCAATTTACTCTAGTTCAAATGCTGTTGGTACATCGTCTCCCTGTGGCTTATCAACTTACATAACATTATACTTATCTTACGTCAAATGAAAAAACAACGCCTATAAATAGAGTAGTAGCAACGTAACTTTTTCATTCTCCTGATGATGGCAATAAGCCGATAATAGTCGAGAATTCAGAAAAAACTATAAGATACTCTTTCCGGATCGTCTTTCTTCTCGTACATCTTTATATATATATATATAGGATCTTACATAACGGTTCAAAATTCTGCCACCTTTGTGCCACGGAAAATTCCACATCATGAAATCAAAGCGCAATCGTCTAAACAAAAGAGCTCAACTTGTTTCAACCTGCCGACACGTCAACAAATTCTTCCTCAAGAACACCAAAGTGTTCCCATCGGACCCAGCCAAGGATATATGGCACTTCTTCGACAATAAATTCCAGCACATCTGATGATCGCAACCAGCGTGAAGCTCAGAGTTATGTGATTTTAATTGCAGTCAAACAACACTTTTATCTTAGTTTTTAAAGTGTTATTCTGAAGTTTATATATATATATATATATATATATATATATATATATATATATATATATATATATATATATATATATATATATATATATATATATATATATATATATATATATAAACTTCAGTATGAAAACTTAGGATAGTGACCTAAAGGTTAACGGAAATGTATATCCAGATGTCGGTAATGTGATATGATGCGTTTAATTGGCCCCGAGGGTCTAACCACTTAGGACCTGTTAACATTGTTAATAGGACCTAATGGGTCACAATCTTTAGCATCTCCTGATAGACATATACATGTATGTATATATATATATATATATATATATATATATATATATATATATATATA
>OLMO02000275.1:13153196-13165566 GCA_900291935.2 Cassiopea xamachana
TATATATATATATATATATATATATATATATATATATATATATATTTACATATTCATACATGTAATGTCTATCAGGATATACTAAAGATAATGCTCATAGATAAAGCTCTGCCTTATTGCATTGAGCACTCTAAAGGAAGGAGTTGTTCAGTAAACTTCTTAGCAGTATTAATAGTAGTAGGTTAACACTAGTTCTTAACAGTAATTGTCTCCCATAACTAAGGCAGTGAAATAGTATTTTGCTAGCAAACTACTTATTGGTGGTTAAAGGGGAAGTTCAGGAAAAAACTAAAATTTGGTATGTTGTAGAGAATGTCACTTGTGCATTTCTGCTGATACTTCCAGTTGCTTTTCCTCAAAATCAACTTCATGCTAGGCCACCATTCTCACCTGTTTGTAAGAAAGACGTTATTGTTGCACCAACGTCATGACATGTAAAAAGACACTGAATCACTATATGAACATTCTACATATTTCTGTGACGTAAAGGTGAGCCAGAGGTATTGCAAAGGCACAAATACATTGAAATAGAACTGCAAATGTAATTTTGATTATTCTGAAAGTCGCTTGTGTTTGAAATGGCATAATACAAAAAAGGTAAATCAAAAGTGACATTGAAGTTAGGGAATCAGACGACAAAGAAGTGACTGACAGATTAAAGCCGTTTTATATGAAAACTATGTAGTACATTCAGCTCTGGAAAGTTGATCTACTGACAGAGTCGGGAAGTTTCAATTGCAGTGAAACTTAATCAAAGAGAATTGACATTAGTAACTAGTGTGGAAATGGAAAGAAATGTTGCCCCATGGAAATTTATGCAGACAGTGTGGGCTGCCTAGGCATAAATGAGACTCCTGAGCACTTGTTTACAGTAAGAGATCCAACGGATAGTTATTTTCAACACGAGATTTTGAATTTTCTCCAAATATGGTTCCAAGGCGGTTTCTTATCAGTGGAGGTTCCACGGGGATCAGGGTGACATGGGCCCCCAGATATATTGTTTACTGCAAATAGTAGTCACTTGGGAAGATCTATATAGAATGAACATGATACTTCCAGACTGTTGTTGTAGTTTCACTTATACAACATGTCTCTCTAACGTTTTTTGTGTCTTTTGTTTTTGTATGTATGCATCAACCAATAGATCTCTAAATGTCAATGGAGATCTTGCGATTGTATTTTCCATTATGTTATCATCCTGTACTCTAAGTTCTGTCTTCACTTTTGCTCTTTCATTCAAACAGCTTTTTCATGAATGAAGGGCCAATCACTTATTTAAAATGGATGTTTTCTTAGTTCAAAAAGGGCATGGGTAAAGAAAATCTCTGGGTGCAAAGCCCTAAGAACTCCTTTCCTCTGCCTCTCACCCAGGCCCCCAAGATTGTTCTGGCTAGAGCCGCCCCCTGTTCCTTATATAAGAACTTTTGCACTGAAGTATATACACGATACTTTATATGAAAGTAGTTTCTAAGAAAGTAGTACTTGTTTGATCAAAAAGTTTAGAAGTTCACGACTGGATTTTTGAGACCAACGAAAATCTATAAGTTAATATGTATTTGAAGCTCGATAATTTGTGCATAAATCATTAAGTATGAAAATTTGACTGTACTTTATTAGTAGCTAAGATTTGCCAAGTCTAAAGCTTATATGAAGAATCCTCACTTCCCAGTAATGCTTATGTGCAAAACATTTGATCTCAAAATTCTTGCCAAGAACATCTTTAGAAAGTTTTACTACTGGGATGGAAAATCTTTCTTACATTGTAGCAATATGTACAAAAGAAATAATTCAGAGGCATGAGGGGTCAAAAAGTGAACGTCGGAGAACATCGTAGCTGACATTTTGTGAATCTCTAAAAGTCACCATATGAAATACACGCGACTTTCAGAATAATCAAAACATATATTTGCAGTTCTATTGAGATGTATGTATACCTTTTTAATACCTCTGGTTCGCTTTAGTTCACAGAAATGGGCATAATATTTCCAACTTACATTGTTCAAGGTAGTGATTCAGTTTCTTTTTGCCTATGAGGATGTCAGTACAACAACAACAACTTCTGTCTTGTGAAAAGGTGAGAATGGCGGCCTAGCATGAGGTGGATTTTGATGAGAAACACCTGGGAATATCACCAGAAGTATGCAAGTGAGAACACTTTAGATCAGGGTTGTCCAGTGGGCCACAGTGTGGCCCGCCATGTAGTGTCATGTGGCCCATGTTGAGATTAAAGCTGTTAAAAAATTACATGGAGGCAAAAATTTTGATGCAATTACCAAATTACATTGCAATTATTTCGGTTGCAAACAGGGGTACAAATTCATTGGGACAACCAAAGCACGTGCATTCATGCGCACGCGCATTTAGCAAGTACTGTCGCAGTAAACCTGTGCCCAAACCTCTACCACGTGCCTGCCCCAAAGGTCAGAAGCCCAGGCCCAACCGCCATCTACCGCCATCGACACTCTACATTTGTCTAAAAAGTCAAGATGGCTACATCCCACAATCCTAAAAAGGGGAGAAGAGAGACAGATGGCAGACTCGGTGGATGTAATGTCAAAATATGAAGGACAACTGATTTTTTCGTATACCACCAGAACGATTCTGTTATGTGTTTACTATGTTTGGAAAAAATCACAGTGTGGAAGGGGTACAATATTGCCTGGCATTACAATAGCAAACATTCCTCCTATCATAAGCTGCAAGGCCAGTTATGTCTCAACAAATTAGAATCCTTGAAAAGAACAGTTTCCGGTCAGTAATCTCTAATGAAAACAAGGTTTTATAGTTCGGATAGTGCCACAAAGGTCAGCTTTTTGATATCTAGGGCAATTGCGAAGAGTGGAAGACCAATTTCCGAAGGAGAACTTATTAAAGATTGCCTGCAAATATTTTGTGCAGAAGCATACCCTGAGAAATCTGGCTTTGCAGGAGACATACTTCTTTCCCATCAGACAGTGGCATGAAGAGTTGAAGATATGTCAAGAAATATTGAGCACACATTGAAAGAAAATTTGAAGCAATGTGAAGTTTACGGCCTAGCCTTAGATGAATCCACTGATAATAGTGACATTGCTCAGTTGGCGATATTTGTTAGAGGTAAATGAAGTTATTTCTAGCAAGCTTTTGGGAAATATAAGTATATGGCTTTTCTGATATTTAATTTTTAGAACTGTTTCTTATAAAATTAATTGCAAT
Source organism: Cassiopea xamachana (assembly GCA_900291935.2). Taxonomy (NCBI): domain Eukaryota; kingdom Metazoa; phylum Cnidaria; class Scyphozoa; order Rhizostomeae; family Cassiopeidae; genus Cassiopea; species Cassiopea xamachana. The sequence continues at coordinate 13,156,392 of OLMO02000275.1, forward strand.
TATTTTTAAGTTCCTATTATCTATCTGTTATCAGAAATAAGATTGAAGAGACCAAGAAGAATGTATAGTTCACTTAAAATGATTTGATCAGTTCAATTTGTTTGTTTTATTTGGTGCAAGCAAGAAGTTTGAGTTGTTTGAAGAACTTTTGGATTTGTGTCACAAGAAAGGAACTGTGAAAGGAGAGGACATATTGCGGGAGGTAAAAGAGACTTTAATCAAATTTGATCTCTCAAAAGACAAAATCTGTGGCATGACAACTAATGGAGCTGCTGCTCTCATTGGCAGGAACAAAGGATTTCTGTCTTTGCTCAAAAACTCTATTGGTCATGCTATAGTTTCATATCATTGTATAATTCACCAGTAACAACTCTGTGCCACAGTGATTAACATGAAAGAAGTAGTAACTGCTGTTGTTGAAATCATCAATTTCATACGTGCACAAAGACTTAACCACAGACTGTTAAAGAACCTGCTTGAAGAATGTGGTTCTGATTATGAGGATGTTGTCTATTTCTCACATGTTACGTGGGTCAGTAGGGCAGCCACACTGAAGAGGTTTTGGAATTTGCTACCTGAAGTAAAACAGTTCTTGGTCATGAAGCATAGGGACATTACCTTGCTTGTAAATTGTAATTGGCTCAGTGATCTGGCATTTTTGATTGATATAACCCTGATTCTCTTTGACCTTAACCTCTAGCTTCAAGGTAAAGATCAACTTGTCCACAAAATGTTTGAGCATGTGGAGTCCTTCATGGTCATACTAATGCTGATTAAAACCATCTGCTTTCAAAGAAGACCACAAATCTCTCAACATTAACTCAGAGAGTTGCTGAAAATATTGACCATACCAAATACTGCGGTCGTCTTGAAACTTTGCAGGATGAGTTTGAAAGTAGGTTTCAAGATTTCAAAAAAGCAAAGATAGACTTGGCCATGTTCTCAGACCCTTTTACAGTCAATGCGGAAACAGCACAACAAGAGTTGCAATTTGAGCTTCTTGACCTGCAGAGTAACAGTGAACTGAAAACTCCTCACAGAGAAAACAGCCTGTTGGATTTTTATAGAAAGTATCTTTCATTGGGAAATTATCCTGCTCTGAGCAAGCATGCAATGGTTTATTTTTCACTTTTTGGGAGCACATATAGGTGTGAACAGTTTTTTTCACAAATGAAAACTGTGAAAAATGACAGAAGACAAAGGCTAACAGACAACCATCTTGCAGATGTATTAAGAGTTGCCACATCAACAATAGAAGTTGACATTGACAGCATTGTCAAATCAAAACAAACGCAAACCTCCCACTAACAGTGGGGCTTATTAGCATTCTTGTGGGACCATGAGGTCTAAAAGCCCACCAGAGGAGTTGCAGGGTTATCAATGGCCTAACCGCAGAACTGTTTGAGGATCTTGAAATGATGAAAACGACTTTTGTACATTGAATACACTATCAGATACACCTAATAGTACCAAAAATAAAATATATTTAAAAAAAGAACCTGACTTAAAACAAAGAATAAACATCATACTTCGCTGCGAGAATGGGAAACGGTCAACAACTTCTAAATTCAATCACCTTGCTGGACTTTAAGAATGCATTTGGAGAAGTTCATCACAATTTGATCTATGAGGTTCTTACATATCACAACATTCCAGACCATATCATATCTCTCATTAAAAGCTTGACGTGTGACATACACTGGATTTCACACGTCAATTATCACTTCTAATTTCCAAATCCCCTGTAATGGAGTGGGTACCAGACCCCCTAATAGGTAGCCCAAAAAGACATGTTACATAGGGAGTTGGTGTTGAGAGTGATATACAAAAACACACGTTCATCTTGTCTCGAACTTATACATGCGTAAGGATACAAAATATTATACTGGCGACGAGTGAAAAAGGAAGACACAGGTATGTCACATACTATTTCTCTTCAACCTGTCCCTGAATTCAATCCAGACAGAGGAGAGGTGGGTGCAAGTCTTGCCACACTGTAGAAGAAATGGCTAGCCGACTTTGAAATGTTTATTACAGCAGCTGGAATTACTGATGATACTCGGAAACAAGCACTGTTCCTATATCAGGCTGGGTCCCGTGTTAGAGAAATATCTGGAAAATTGGAAAACACAGGCGAAAACAATGCTTACGATACAGCAAAGGCCAATCTCACAGAATATTTTGAGTCCCATAAGAATTGCAGATACAATGTATATTGTTTCCGCCAGGCCCACCAAGAACCCCAAGAAACTTTGGATCAGTACCATACTCGATTGAGAACATTGGCTGTACCCTGTGAATTTGGCGATAATTTAACGTTCGAATTAGAAGAACAAATCATTATCAGGGGCACTTCCTCTCGAATTAGGAAACAAGCACTTCGTGACCCAAAATATGACCAAAAAGCCATGCTTTTAGATGGTTGAAGGGATGAAATAAGTCATTATCAATCGAAAGAAATTGAAGCGCAGAAACCTGAATGGCGTACAGAGGAAACTAATCGCATTACTGCTACACAACCTGCTTTAAAATGCAGAAATTGTGGAAGGGCACCTCACCAAGGTACTGTTTGCCCTGCGAAAGGGAAATAATGCAATAAGTGTGAGAAACCCAACCATTTTGCTCACGTTTGCCTTTCCAACACAAAAGGAAACTCGAAGGCCAGGCCACATACACACGCCACAGGACGCAAAAGTCTTCGCCCACTCTCACATGCAGATTCAATTTCGGATGAAGAATACTTATATCCAGTGAAGACAACCGCCAAAAGTAGGCCCTACACACGAGTCAAAGTTCTAGGCCATAATTTCAATTTTATGGTTGATACTGGCGCTTCCATAAATGTTATTGATAAAGAAACATTTGCCAAGTTACCTGAAATCCAACTGGAGCAGACGAAAACTCGCGCTTTTGCTTATGACTATGACAAACCCGTTCGATTTATTGGTAAATTTGATGCAGTATTGGAGATGCGAAAACGGTATACGGTCGCGACATTGTATGTAGTCAATAAAAATACGTCTGGAAATTTGATCAGTGCAGACACAGCACAAGAATTGGGATTGGTGACATTGCATATAAATAAGATTTCATCACTTAATACGCTTGCAAGACCCTTGACGAATGATAAAAAACTGAAGGAAATTCTTGAAAGGCACTCAAGTGTATCAACGGATTAGGCAAACTGAAAGATTATACCGTAAAACTGAACATCAGTGAGGATGTTATTCCCGTTGCGGAGCCGCAGAGGCGCATACCTTTTCATATTCGCAAAAAGGTTGAGCGTGCCATAGAAATCCTCGAGCAAGATGGCATTATTGAAAGAGTTCCCGGTACACAAGCAACACCATGGATCAGTCCCATTGTACCAGTCCCTAAGAAAAGTGATGACGTACGCATTTGTGTAGACATTAGGAAACAAAACCAAGCCATCCAGCGAATAAGACACCTGATCCCTACAGTAGATGACGTGAATCTCAAATTGACAGGGGCAAAAGTATTCTCAAAACTTGACATGTCTCAAGCTTATCACCAGCTCGAGTTACACCAAGACAGTCGATATATAACAACATTTAGTACCCATGTAGGACAGTTCCGTTATAAAAGATTGAACTACGGCACCAATGCAGCTGCATAAATTTTTCAAAACGCCCTACAAACTGCTCTCGAAGGCATTCCAGGTGTTTGCAACATAGTAGATGACATTATTGTATTTGGTAAAAATTGTCCAGAACAGGACAAGGCTCTCAATGACTGTCGTCATCGGCTATCACATAAAGGTCTTACCCTTAATGCGTCCAAGTGCAAGTTTTTAAACAAATCATTGTCTTTCCTTGGGCAAATCTTCTCAGCAAATGGTACACACCCAGATCCAAAGCATATTCAAGATCTTCAAGATGCAACTGTACCCACAAATTTTCATGAAGTAAGAAGTTTTTTAGGAATGGCTAATAGAGTACCGGAGTGTGACGTCATGAATATTCTATTTTTAGAATATTTTAATTTTGGACTTAAATTCTGAAAAAGCTGTTTGAAATAGCTATTAGTGACAAATTTCAGCTCGATTTAAGAAATAATGACCGAAATATAGGCAATTGAATATGGACATAGTTCCTATCAAATCACTGTATTTTGAGCCTGGATCTGAACGTTAAGATCCAGGCCGAAAATACAGTGGTTTGTATGCCAAGTCTTCTGTCATTAACAGGCCATATTTCATCCCACTTTGACACAATTCACTTTAATTTATCAACACATGCCTATTTTACGCTGCTCCTTCACTAAATGTGATCAAAAACTGAAAATTCTAAAATGGATTTTTATGACATCACCACTCCGGTACTCTATTACAACTGCAAATACATTCCAGACTATGCTATGGTCACAGCCCCTTTGCAAGACCTGACCAAGAAAGACGCTCATTTCAAATGGGAAGCTGTTCACCAGCATGCCTTTGAAAAGCTAAAACATAGTCTCACCTCTGTACCTGTAATGGCTTATTTTGATACGCAGAAAGACACCGTCATGACAGTTGATGCTAGCCCTGTGGGTATATCAGCAATTCTTGCCCAAGAGAATCCCCATAGTGATGACTGTCGCATTGTTGCTTATGCCAGTAGGGCATTATCTCCAGTCGAGAAACGTTATTCGCAGACTGAAAAAGAGGCTTTGAGCGTCGTATGGGCAGTCGAGCATTTCCATTTGTTCATTTATGGGAAACCGTTTAAACTTATCAATGATCACAAGCCCTTGGAAGTCATATATGGTAACCCTAAGTCAAAGCCATCAGCTCGCATTGAGCGATGGGTATTACGTTTATAACCATACCAATTTACAGTGCAGTACAAACCAGGTGTAGAAAATCCTGCCGATTTTCTCTCACGGCACCCAACAAAGGACAGTGTTTCTCAACAAGAATAAATGACAGAACAATATATCAGTTTAATCACTAGCTCAGCTGTTCCAAAAACCATGACAATCACTGAGATAATGGATGCCACAGATTGTGATAGGACATTGCAAAGTTTACGTGCAGCCATTAGACTTACCTGGTGGGACTATGATGCGATCAAACCATTCTGACGAGTACGAGACGAGCTTACTATAGGAGCCCATAATCTTATACTATGTAGAAATAGAATTGTAATACCACAATCACTACAAAAGTGTGCTATCGACCTTGCACACGCTACCCACCAAGGTTTGGTGAAGACCAAATCTCTGCTAAGAGAGAAGGTGTGGTTCACGGATATCGATAGGATGGTGAAAGATGCAATCGACCTGTGCTTACCTGGTTAAGCCACTGGGAGCCCACCACCCCCTGAGCCATTACAGATGACTGACATGCCTGATGGCCCATGGCAGAAAATTCATGTGGATTTCTACGGACCATTGCCATCAGGAGAGCACCTCCTTGTGATAGACAGGTACTCCCGGTATCCTGAGGTAGAAATTGTCCGCTCTACCAAAACATCTAGTGTCATACCAAAGCTTGACAAAATGTTTGCCACACATGGGATACCATGTACCATTACATCTGATAATGGTCCTCCCTTTAATGGCAGTGATTATGAACAATATCTAACAGCCCTCAGCATCAACAAGCATTCATCCACTCCAAGATGGCCTCAAGGGAATGCGGAGGTGGAAAGATTTAATTAGCCCTTGGGAAAAGCGTTAAAAACTGCAACTAGTGAAGGGAAGGTGTGGCAGTAAGAGATCAATCGCTTCTTGCTGCAATATAATGCTACCCGCCCATAGTACTATCAAAGTGTCACCTGCAGAGCTGTTGTTCAACAGAGTAGTAAAAGGGACATTTCCTTCATTGACAAAAAGCAATGTTGTGGATAGGCATAAGGAGGCTAGAGAAAATGAACTTTCAAGTCAAAGATATAACAAGCAGTATGTGGACAGAAGAAGAAGAACAAAGCCTAGTGACTTGAGGGTTGGGGATTATGTAATTGTAAAACAAAACCGACGAAACAAGCTGACATCAACATTTAGTGAGACACCATATACTGTAATTGAAAGGAATAATTCAAAAGTAATGGGTCACATTTCAAACGTATAACAATGCCAACAGCACATGATAGCGATGACGTACATTACGAAACAGGACTTATAAGAAACAGCAATGAGAATCACAAAGACAACAACAAAGACAAAGACTTGACTGATGAACAAAACAAGCCCTTAAGGCGATCCAATAGGGTTAGAAAAGAACCACAAAGGTTTGTTAGTCCTTTGCCCTTAGCTCTTCTTAAAAATGAACCAAACAATAGTAGAAAAGAACGTTTAGAAAAAGGGGAAGTGATGTAATGGAGTGGGTACCAGACCCCCTAATAGGTAGCCCAAAAAGACATGTTACTTAGGGAGTTGTTGTTGAGAGTGATATACAAAAACACACGTTTATGTTGTCTCTAACTTATACATGCATAAGGATACAAACTATTATATCCCCTACATCCCTATCGGAAGGGGAGTACTTCAGGGCGACTGTCTTAGTCCTCTCCTTTTCAACTTTTGTTTCAACACGTTTATACAACACATTAAAGCGCCAGAATATCATCAGTTTTGGTTTCTTATTGATTATTACAGAGTCTTAGCCAAATTAATTGGTTTCAATTTGCAGACAATGCGGCTGTTATAAGTGGTCAAGAAAACCGTTTTAGCATTTGGCGTAAGTGGGCACAAATGCTAATTAGAGTTGATAAATGCATAGCCTTTGGAATTAAAAAGTCTACAACAAGGTCAACGCAATACAAACCAAAACGTTTAATAAATACTAAACTAGATCTATGTGTCGAAATTGGTGATTCCTTTTGTTACCTAGGTAGATATTTTGATTTTGATATGTCGAACACTGTCCATAAACGATGTCACAAACCCGAGAATTGCAACAAGAGAGAACACTCTTTGCTCAAGTCTTGTAGACATTTAAAAGAATAACTACATGAAAACTAACGAAGAGTCACGTTCTACCCTCAACCTCCATGACGCCTGTGCCCACAATTGCTCGACTTTCACACTTGCTTTCTACATCTCTTTAACTTCAACTCCCTCTCAACTGTCCTTCCTCTAACTCTAACTTAAGCTCTATGGTATGATGTACTATTGGTTACGCAGCTTATGACGTGCATCAAGGGGTATGCCTATGCTATCTATAGCAAAAGAAAAAATCCTAATCTATGAATGAGTCCCTGGGATCTGTGACAACAAGAACTCTCTTACACAATTACTGATATTACGTCCAAGATAGATCTCTTACCTTTAAATCCAAGATTTAAGGCACAGTTGTATATTTGCTATCTTTTACCTAAAATATCATGGCATCTTACTGTTGCAGACGCTACAAAAACATGGGTATCTGGAAACCTTGATAACTTGGTCGCCAAATATTTTCGTTTATATCAGGTACATTGAGCAATGTCTTTCGCTTGGGCTAAGTGTGCATTCTCCATTGGTTATGTATGCACAATGCCAAACCACTCTTCGCAATATCTTCACCGAATGATGCCAGGCATATTTTGTGGAAGGAGACGAGTGCTTCAACCAATATTCATTATGACCAGTACAAAAACACAAAAGATGTTTTGAAATACTTTCACTCACAACAAGAAGACAGGTTCAGAGACCAACTGTTTTTCACAAGGGTCCTTTTCTCGGAGCATGAGTGAACACTCATTAACTACCTTAAATTCACTATGGTCATCTGCACAAAGTAGCTTGCCATAAAAAATCTTAAACTTTTCTATCAAATACATACACAACACTCTTCCAACAAAGACTAATCTTAAGAGATGGGGTTTAACATCACCTTCTGAATGGTCTTTCCGCCTTACACAAGAATCCTTTATATAATGTCTGGTTGCAAAGTCTATCTTCAACAAGGCCGTTACACTTGGCGCCATGATTTTATCCTTATGTTCATTGCCACAACAACTAGGTTATTGCAGCATGCTAAGATATTTGCTGACATCCCAGGATTTCCTAGCACTTCTATTATCACTGGGCACGATTTGCAACCGGATTTACTTTGTTCACTATCTAATAAATCACTTTACATTTTAGAATTGATTGTGGGATACGAATGTAACCTAAGAAGCAATGCCGAAAGAAAGAAAGAAACTTATAGGGAAATGGTACAGCAACTAAAAAAAGATTATGAGAAGGTTAATTTCGCAAATCTTTTGATAAGCACTTTAGGGATATATGACAAAAGTACTACTGAATTTAATGACATGACAAAAATGCTGAAATTTGACAAAAGAACGACAAACTACACCATTATGAAAATTACCAATATTGCTATCTGAACATAATATCATATCTTCTGTAGACGGAACAAAGAATGGACAGATCCTGAACTTATGACATTGTAATACTGCTGTGTTGATGTCTTTTTTCTTTCTTTTCACCAAGTAGCCATTGTAAGCTACCTAACATCTAGCGAGGTTTACAATTGTAGTAGTTAAATGTTTTTGTGATTTAACGTATTATATATAAATATTTATTGTTCACATTAAATCATCTCTTCTTAATATGATAAAACTCATCAACTCGCTAAACATCCTACAAACAGGCTTTTCCTCTATCAAAACTATGTCCTTTCTAAGCTCTCCTGGCATCTCACTGTTGTTGATCTCTCCAAGACATAGGTCATTGAAAATCTCGATAATGTTGTCATAAGATATGTCAGGGAATGTTTAGATCTTCCAATCAGTGCCTCCCTTAGCACAATCAGTCTTCTTTGTAAGAAATCTGGCTTAAATTTCCTTCCTCCTTACATCAAATTTCAGCAATGTCATACTGTCCTATGTAATGTGTTGAAATCTTTATCTCATGATGCAATTAAGTCTCTGTAGAGAAGTACCAGTTTTGGAATGAACATAAAATACAATACATACCGAAATACCAAGCAAGTTTTGAAAGCTGTATGCCAGAATCATACTGAAAAGCTCAGTTCTCACTTAACCTCGTAAGGTTTCATCATTACTTTTATTTTCAATCACTATTTAAAAGCAGATAATTCTCTTTAATTTTTTTTCAAACTTCATATAATTGAATATATTTTACGATACAATCATACACCTCTCTAATATTTCTCTAATATTAGGTAGTGTATAATTGGCTATTTGCCATTTCTACGTGTTAAAAAAAAAAAAAAAAAAAAATT
>OLMO02000275.1:13181692-13220557 GCA_900291935.2 Cassiopea xamachana
TATATATATATATATATATATATATATATATATATATATATATATACACACACACACAATAGAAGTTTACTCAATATGTCCTTCCTTTAGAGTGCACCATACTGTACAGCAGAGCTTTATTTACATGTATAAAATGGCAAATTACTTGTTAAATCTCAGCATGTCTGTTTCGTGAATCAAGTGGTTCATTCATCAGGAGATACTAAAGAATATCCTTAGCAACGCTATTTAAATGCTACTGGGATAGAGGTATAATGGGGGTGGCTAATACAAAAGGTCAATTATATGGTGAATTGATATTAAGGAGGTTTTTCCATAGTAATGATTTGTTGTTCTCCCTCATAATGAATGCCATCTAGAAAATCACCTTGGAAGAGAGAGAGAATGGTATTTGCTACCTTTTCATGCAGAAAGGATCAAGGAAAGATGATAATGTCACACGTCACAGCAAAGGAAACAAAACGTCAAATAAAATGTATGGTTTGAAGGGGAAGTCAATTTTCAAAACAACTGGGAGGAAATTTGTGAAAAATCCTTGCAAACCTTTGCTAGAATGCAGGGTGCTGCATTTTGCACCCTACTTACAAAATCATGCATACGAGAAGGTATGCAAACAATTCCTAGGTGAAACAAAATTGCAAATTCAAAACCCTAAACATTTTCTCATTTTGATTTGCAACTGAAAACAGGATTTGAATTATAGGCCTAGACTTCTACATTTTGGCCCATTTTATAGAACCCAGCAGTCTGGGAAAGCTATGAAAGCATTTCTTGCAATATTTTCTAAAAGATATTTGAGAATTATGAATTTCAGATCAGTACGATTGGGGGACACCTGATCCCAGGGAGCAAAGACCACTCTTGTTAATCTAAGGATAATTTCCAGATTGCTTTCAAGTGGAGGGAGAATGCCAAAATTTGAACGGGCTATGTGCATAAATTGTTTGAAAATAAAATATTTAGCCCACAATGATAGTAATAATCATCTAAAGCTAAAATAGAGATCCTACCTGTAAGTACTTTGCCCACTACCAGTTTGAATTGGTCCTGATGCTACCTTTGCAAAAGCTCTAAAGCATAAAAAGAAAAGATTTACATAGATAAATGGGACTATCTAGAACATGAAAGTGAAGAAAGGAAAGGAAAAATTCTATTAGCCTATTAATCAAGTTGGGTATCAGGGCTGGTAGCTTAACCATCGTACAACTCGTGAAAAAGTGTAAAACTTGGAACACTGACTCAGATTCTGCTCCATATAAAAAAATTAGGGGAGACAAGCAATGAAAGACAGGTGTCTAATGACACTGGTATCTTCTCTTTTATTCTAGAAAATCCTTTTGTCAAAGCCTAAAAAGTGTTATATCAGAAGGGAATTTTGTTGGGCAGTTTAAAATTTTGTATAGTTATTCAGCAAATATTTTTTCAACTTCATTTTTGCAATGTATATCTTGATGATGACGGCATTGTAGTGTTTGTGAAAGCCACATCTTGCTACAACAAACTAATCCAAGTCAAAAGTATGGAGTTTTTACAATCAAGTTATTCTCTAAACACTTGTCGTTTTACTCTTGATTAAAGGGGAAGTTTGGTCCAAAACTAAAATCTGATAAGTTGTAGAGAATGTTGTAAAAACCGATGATCTGAAGTGTTTTGCTCTCACTTGCATACTTCTGTTGATACTCCTAGTTTGTCGTCAAAATTGACCTCATGCCAGGCCGCCATTCTCAACTTTTCACTAGACAGCAGTTGTTGTACTAATGTCATCACATGAAAGACACTGAATCACTACCGTTGACTATGTAAGTTGGGAATATTGTACCCATTTTTGTGACCTAAAAGCAGGTCAGAGGTACTGTAAAAGTATACATAAAGGCAGAACTGCATATATATTTTTCCATAATTCTGACAGTTGTTCTGTTCCAAATCGTGACTTTCAGAGATTCAAGAAATTCCAGCTACGGTGTTTGCAACATCTGCTTCTTGAAATAATCAATAGTACCATAGGAAAGGTCTTCAATTTCTCTGAATAGTTAATTCTGCAAGTATTGCAAAACATAAGAAAAATCTGTTCAGCCCAATAATGAAATCTTCTAGAGTTTTCTAAGCAAGAATTTTTTATTCTAATATTTTACACAAGAACATTACCAAAAATACGTAAATAGTCTGTTGGTAATACAGAACTTAACTAGAGCACGAAAAAGAGCCAACATATTCGACATACCTAAAAGCATTTATCGTCCGACACTCCTCTGAGTATGAAATGTCGGATGGTGATCGAAAGGTTACCTCAAATATATAGCCAGATACGGGTACGTGATAGGTGGTGTCTAATTGGCCCCAAGAGTGGCCAATTAGATGCCATGGTAATCAGTCCTAATTGGCAATATAAGATAGAAGATACAATGGTTAATAGGTCCTAATATTGGTCACTATCCGACCATTAGTTCAATGATGGGTGTTGGACGAAAAAAGCTTTAAAGTATGTCGAAAAATGTTGCTGCTTTTTGTGCTCTGGTTACGAACATTACCGTACAGTAAGAACTTTTCAAGTACACTTTGCACAATGGTAAATCTTAGTCAATGGCAGAAATTACCGTTTAAGAGCTGCCAAAATAGCATATATAACACTTTATAAGCACATAACCAAGAGTAAAATAATTATGACCTTAAAGACCTTCCTCAGTCTCAAAAATCCGTTATTGACCTTTCTTGACTTTCATGAAACCTAGAGAGGTCTCTGTTATAACCATTTTCCTATAGTAATTCAGCTATATACCTTGGTACAGAGTATCTTATGTAAGTGACGCCTTCTTGGGCCATGTTTGGATAAGAGTCAAAACCTCACGTTAAAAATGTTTATCAATGGAAAATATTACCTGTAAAAAATGCTAAGGATTAGGATTTGCATCTTGATTGACCTCACTGTCTGTTTAAATGTCCACTAGGTGAATTTCACATTATTGTTGGCGATCCCTTCTCATTTTGCTAGAATGTCACTGGAATGTTATGAATCAGTCCCTAGATGAACTTCTCAGTGCTAAAGTCTCTGTATAGTTTCCATACCAAATGGCTTTAAAAACAGTATCAGGCACTTCTGTATCGCCCAATTTGTTATTTTCAACATCACATTCTATTGATGCCCTATTGTTACATTCAGCCTTTTCAACCATAAGCAACTTTCAGAATAATAAAAAATTAGCAGTTCTGCTATGATGTAATTATGCCATTGCAATACCTCTCGTCCACTTTTAGGGCCAAAAATGGGCAGAATATTCCCAACTTACATAGTTAAAGGTAGTGATTCAGTGTCTGTTTGAACGTGATGAAATCAATGCAGCAACAACTTCCGTCTTGCGAAAAGATGAGAATGGCGGCCTAGCATGAGGGCAATTTATAAGTACGCACGTGAGAGCAAAAACACTTCGGATCAAGGAATTATGCAAGTGAGAACACAACACATCAGATCATGGGGATTTAAGACATTCTCTACAACCAGTGGCGGCTCGTGCTAATGGGCATTATGGGCAATGCCCCCCAACGAAAAATAAATCAAAAGAAAAACTGTGCAATTAAGCTATAACAGTGGAAAACATATAGATTTTTATATCCTAGCATGTGTCACCAGGCATTCAGGGGAGCAAGATTCGATTACTTCTCAGTGTGTTGCCTTGAGCCTCGTATGTAAGCATTTAAAAATGATTTCATTTTCTGGGCAAACTAGATTCTGCCCTTGGAATTGGCTACCTGACATGAGCAATAGCAAGGATCAAATGCCCAATGCCGAAAAAAGAAGTAGCCGATTGACTGAAATTGACAAAATTTGGGCAAGAAACATTTTGCCCTCTATTGGTCAATACTGCAATCTGAGTTGTTGAAGGTAGGTAAAGTTCTTTGCCTGTGTCATTAAAAGGAGTATTGGAGGGAAGCATCTAGGCCCTAATAGCCTGGGTCTTGCAAAAGGAACTTGTAGTAAAACAGTTTCCATAAGCAATCAATGGCGATTGACTATATCAAGTTTTATGGTGCTTTTTAGATGGAAGTACTCAGCAATTCATGGTGAAGTTTGTAATTTAGTTGCATTGCTTGATTCTATAACTCACATTTTGTTTGGGACTAATTGCAGTTGAATCATTTCATTTATCACATCATTTGCAAAATATTTTAGTCATCAGGAATATTTTGCCTGGAAGGTTTTTGAATGGTTTCAGTTAGTTTGCAGCATGCCACAAGATGATGCAAATCTATATCCATCAAATTTGTTAGCCATTTGGATAGCATTCTTAATTTATGTTTGAAACCATTGAAAGGAAATATCTGTGATATTGAAGTTTTTGATGGTGTATTACCACAATATTTCTCAGGGTTGAATTCACTGGATATTCACAAAGTGAATGTGCTAATTTGCCCAAAAATATCAAGAAGTTATTTTTGCTGATTGAAGCTTTGAAGCAGCAATTAAAAAGGACGAAGAAGAGTAAAAAAGTGACAAAAGAAAAGCAAAACATAAAGAAAGAAAGTGAAACAGGAGAAAATCCAAGAAAATTGAGAGGAGAGGAGGGGAAAGGGAATGGTGGCAAGCATTGATAAGTCAATGTCAAAAACCGGAAAGAGAAAGAGAAGACGTATCAACTTTTGACAAGGCTGGGAATGAAAGATTGAAAGAGTGCATCAGCTTATGAATATTTTACACCACAAAAATGCAAGACAAACTTCAAAAAGTATCATAAGGAAGAAATGAAGAATTAACAATGGAGAATATTAAGGACCTGAGAGAAGATATAAGAGCAATGGATGAAGCTCCAGGAATAGCTAAAGATGTAGCTCCAGGAAAAGACAATGTGAAAAGATTACGTACAAAGCTTGCAGGCAAGAGAATTCAGAAAACAGTATACAATATAATAATGTACACGGCAAACAAGAGTCCATGTGCATGGGAAGAGATTGGTTTAGCACTACTTTTGTTGAAAAAGGGTCAAAAGGATGACACCAACAACTAAAGGAGGGTTTGCTTTCTTAGTATGGCAAGTAGAACACTGGCGAGAATCATGTCATCAAAGTTAACGAAATGGACTGAGGCAGTGGGTGTACTTGACCACAACCAAGATGGCTTTCGGGATGGCAGATTGACAGCAGACACAATATAGATATATGCTAGACTACATCAAGAAGCAGGCTTATATATGTATGAGCTGTCCTGGGTAAGACTATAAACTGCATCCAGTGACAGGGGCTCACTTGAGGAACAATGGAGTTACCTCTCAACTGTCACTACTCCCAGATCACCCTTTGGCAAGGTGTAGCACTTGTAAGCCTCCCTAACTCAGGGTCATGAGCATGGGTAGACAGGATTTAACAGCTTTGCAAGGCAATCTGTCTAGGAGAAGGAAACTCCAAGAAAAAACTAGGACTGAGATGTCCTAAGGCGGTTGATTAACTAATGGTGAGAAAGGCATTCTCCGTTGAAAGGAACTGGGGACCCTACCATGTACTCACTCCAAGACTATCACAACATGAATATACGATTAAGTGGAAACCACAACAGTGTGAACAGAGGTAGTGTGATTACACCTACAGCTGCGCTCGGTAAAGATGCTCTGACTACTCAGGGATCTCTGGACCGTCATCAAGCTACTGAGTTCAACACAAGAAATCAGATAAAAATAAGAACTTGGAATGTTAGGTCACTATATCAAAAAGGGATACTCGAGAATGTCAAGCTTGAAATGGGACGTTTAAAAGTGCAAATTCTAGGAATTAGTGAAACAAGATGGACTAAAAGTGGAAGTTTTACTTAGATTATATTATGTACTACTTGGGAGGGGACAAGCATGAACGTGGAGTTGGGATTTTACTAAACAAAACAGAGGTAAAATTCAGTTGTTGGATTCTGGCTGGTATCAGATAGAATAGCTTTAGTGAAATTAAAAGTCAAATCCTTCAACGTAAACGTCATACAGGTTTATGTGCCAACAAGTGCATCTACTGAAGAGGAACTGGAAGAGTTTTATGAGGAATTAGACAAATGTAAAAAGGAATGCAAAGATCATGAAGTAAATATAGTTATGGGATATGTCAATGCTAAAGTTGGAAGAGGAAGACACACAGACATTGTAGGAAGTGTAGGTCTAGGAGACTTGAATGGGAGAGGAGAAGAGTGAATGGAATGGTGCGAACAAAATGATCAAATCATTATGAACAAATGATTCACTAAACACCCAAAAAAAACTATGGACATGGAAAAGCCTGGATGGGATTACTAGGAATCAAATCGATTACATCACAGTCAACAGGAGATACAGAAAGAACGTTAGAGACATTCGCACACATGCAGAAGCAGACTGCAACAGTGACCACAACATGCTTGCTGGAAAGATAAAAGTGAAATTTCAATGACTAAATCAACATAAATTCACTTCACCAAAGCTACAATACTTGCCAAAAGTCCCTGGGACAATTTCAAAAAGTTATTAAAAACTATAGCCTTCTCAGCATTTCAATCAATACGCCTTCTACCCACCCCCCTTCCCCCTAATATAATGTTGGTCTGCTCTTGAGACATTTAGCGTTATTGTGCACAAAACGTTTTTCCAGTACCGCATGTACTTCACTCAAAAACCAACGTAGTTTAGGGGGAGGGGGCCGAATGTGCCGTCCAGATTAAAAATTTGCAAAGTGTCCCATGACTTTTGGCGGGTATTGTAGATCTAACATCCCTAGAGAAAGAAGTTAAAGAGATATTTTACAAAGACGTAGAAGCACAAATGGAAACAATAAATGAAAATCAATGCGCTGAACAATTAGTAAAGGTATTTCAAACGAGTTTAAAAGAGGCAGCCAGAACGTCAATACCAATATGTCCCAAAAAGAGACACAAACCATGGATAACACCAGAAATCCTTCAGCTAATGAACGAAAGAAGGAAAGTAAAGAATAACATCATGGCATGCAAGAAATTAGATAGGGAGGTAAGAAATGCTTGCCAAAAAGCAAAAGAGATTTTACTGAACAATCAATATCAGGAAATTGAAAAACTAGAAAAGAAAAACACCCAACTAATGCATACCAAAATAAATGAAGCCACTAGAAAATACAAAACTTACCCTTCGGCTAATTGCATTGAAGCAAATGATGACAATATTATTATGGAAAAAGAAAAAGCACTTGAAAGATGGAAAGAATATATTTGTGAGCTATTTGAAGATAACAGACCACCAGAGTATCTAGTTACAAAGAGGGAAAAGGAAAACTTTCCTATTCTAAAAGAGGAAATAGTTAAAGCTATCAAATGCATGCCAAAAGGGAAAGCAGCAGGTCCAGATGAGGTTTATGTTGAGTTAACTCAAGCCCTTGATGACGTAGGTGCAGAATGGTGCAGAATGACTAAGATAGCCAACAAGATCTGCGAGGAAGGATATTTTCCAACAGATATGTCCCAATCTGTCTTTGTTACCTTGCCAAAGAAAGCTGGAACAACAAAATGTGAGCTCCATCGCACAATCAGCTTAATGAGTCATATGACAAAGGTGACAATGAACATCCTATTACAGCATATGAGAGGCAGGACAAAGGGTGAAATATCAGAAGAGCAATTCGGATTCATGCCAGACAAGGGAACAAGGAATGTAATATTCATGCTTCGAATGATAAAAGAGAGATGTGTTGAGATGCAAAAGGACGTATATATATATATAATATATAGTTTTATCGACTATGCAAAGACTTTTGATAAAGTTCAACATGTAACATTATTTGAAGTACTTCAAGAGCTAGATGTTAATGGCAAAGATTTAGAGCTAATAAAGAATCTCTACTGGCAACAAGCATCAGTACACATAGGGCAAGATATGAGTGACTGGGTAAACATAGCAAGAGGTGTAAGACGAGGGTGTGTTTTATCACTAGCACTCGTCTCACTATACACAGAGATGGTAATGAGGAAAATTAGCCACATGGATGAAGAATAGGAAGGCTCCAGGTAAATAACATCCGATATGCAGATGATACTGCCATTGTGGCAGATTCAGAAGAACAGCTACAAAGCTTTATTACTGTACTAGCAGATGAAAGTTGAAAATTTGGCCTAGAAATTAACACAAGAAAGACCTGCTGTATGACCATGTCAAAGAGGAGTGTAAGTCCAAAGTGCAAATTAGATTTTGATGAGATAAAAATCAAACACGGAAGAAAAATTCGAATATCTAGGGAGCTTAGTAACATCAGATGCGACATCAGATCAAGAAATAAAGCAAAGAATTGGAATCGAAAAAACAGCACGTAAAGGTATGTCTAACGTGCTCACTGCAAGAGACATTAACAATCAGACCAAACTAAGACTTATCAAATGCTGTATATGGAGTACAATGTTTTATGGATGTGAAACATGGGCGATAAGCGAAGCAATGAAAAAGCGGCAGAAATGTGGTTTTTACAGAGGATGATGAAGATCTCTTGGATGAAGATGGTCACAAATAAAGATGTATTGGGAAGAGTCCAGACTGAACGACAGTTAATGAAGCAAATAGTGAAGAGACAGTGTAGCTTCTTGGGACACATAGTAAGGAAAGGAGGCATTGAGTATCAAGTGGTAACAGGGATAGTAGAAGGAAAGAGAGATAGAGGAATGCAAAAACAGACATTTCTTGGGTGGTTAGGCAAATGCTTAGACAGGAGAAGAGTGGACACCATTCATTTGGCAGAAAACAGAACTGTATATTATGCTGTGACATTCAATTTCAGAATCTGACAAGGCACTATACGACGGCAACGATGTGTATGAGAAGAATAATATGGAGGACTGGACCCCTGCTACTTCACTGCAGGCTATAAAGAAAGGGTATCTCAGAGTGAACATGCCTATCTTGTGGAGTAAGTTAAGGAAATATTGCATGAAAGAGGGAAGCAGTAGAATACTGAAAGGGTTGCAAGGGGAGACAGAATGCAATATAAAAGGGAAAAGAGGAAATAGTGATGAGTGGTAACCATTTAGCGGGCTATGGGAAGGTTATGCTACAACTCCAAAACGTTTTCATGCTTGCTACTTGCCAAAATGAGGCCAGCAGCGGAGAAGAGGAAGCAGAAAGCAAAGGACAGAGGAGGGAAAATTGGCATCAAAATGAGGTGGTACCCCGGGAATTTATTACCACCAAAATCAACAGGAAAGGCCATGAAGAGGAAAGAGAAAGAGACAAGTAATTGTATAGTGAGTGTGTTGAAATAAAGGAAGGCTGGGAATTTGCTAAAAAGGCATAAACAATTTCGAAGAACAATGCCATGAGTCGCAAGGAAGAGCAACTAGTGCTAGGCACATCAGCAGGAGGAGATCTGACTATTTGCAACATGGATTGGAAAGAAACAACATGTGCAGCAAAAAAGAAAAAGAGGAAGATATGCTCTCGGGACCACTAACAAGACATTGAAAAATGCCACACTAACTAAAAAGAAGCAATAATACAGGATAATACAGGTGGTGTGGAATCGGCCATGCTATCCAACTATGAGACAACAAGGGCAGGGTAAAAAATAAGTAAGAGAGCTGCAGAGAGTAGTAGATCAGGGATATGGACATATCTAGATGGACAAGCGAGGAGGAACTGCTTTAAAAAACAACGGAAGAAAAATAAGTGAACATGTGGGGAGTCAGAAGAGACTTAGAAGTATGATCGATGCAAGCACAGATTGAAGAAAGAGCACTGAGATGGATTGGACATGTTTTGTGCATGGATAACAATCACCCAAGGAAACAGAAAACCCAGGATGGTATGCACAAGCAGTAACATGAACAACATAGAGGAAACAAAAGCATGGGGCAGCGCACTAGAATACTGGAGAAAACCACTAAGAGCTGTATTAGATGCAGACTCCATAGAACATATGGTATGTGGCAAGGAGAAATGGGGCAAAAATAGTCCATGAAAGGAAAGCGCACATAAAGGAATGGGAGGAGAGCCAATCTGAACACCAAGGCAATCAACACTCCCAGATGAAACATCACAAGCTAGAATAGAGAAACAAAGATCAGTAGTATGTCAATGGACTAGCTGCGGCAAAATATTGAAATCATTCAGAGGCTGAAAGAACGATAAAAAAGTCCAGAATAAACAAACAACAAAAAACGATTTGTGAATGGTGTAATACAACTTTAGGGGAAAGTCTTACCATCAGCTGAACAGGTGTGTAGTAAAAATAGCTCAAATATAAATCCGTGGATGAATAGACATGAAGTAGAAATAAAAGAAATGAAAGATAAGATAGCGCAGGCACTAAGCAAGAGAAAACTTTGAAGAAAGTTAACACAGAAGAAGGAAATGCAGAACGGCTAAGAGCAAAAAGAGAATTATGCAATGAAAGAAGGAAATACAAGGATTGTTGTAAATAATGGGAAGAAGACTGGTGTAATGAGATGGGTTAGGCAGATTGGGGGAGATGTATGACTTATTAAAAAAGCTTCAGAAACATGGAGAATATAATAACTCAAAGAATATACTTCTGCTCTCTGAAGAAAGGTTCAAAGAGAATTTAGAGAAAATAACAGAAAACAGATATGAAACTGATGTCATTAAAATTGAAACTGTACTAAATAGGGTCACAGCCCCAGGTACTACTGGGATCAAAATTAAAGAATTACAGTCAAAACTAGAAATGGTACCAACAAGAGAAGAGATCATGAAAGAGATGGCAAAAATGAAAGATTCTGCCCCTGGAGAGGATGGAATTAGGATAGGTTTCATCAAGAAGGCTTCAAAAGAGATACAAGAAGTGGTTGTGCTAAAGGTCGAAGATATGTGGAATACTTCAGCTACTTTATGGGAAGAACTTTTGAAAGTAGGGGTAATAATTCCTCTTTTTAAAAACGGAGATAGGTGACCCAAATAATTATAGGGGAATCTTGCAAAATGTTTGCTACCTATATTAAGTAGAGTTCTTGGCAGAATATTAGCTACCAGAATTAGAGTATGGGCAGAAGAGATGAATCTGTTAGGTCAACATCAAGCTGGATTATGGAAAGGTCGCTCAAATGCAGATGCAACACAAATATTTATACGCATTCAGGAAGATTCAATGATATTACAGAATGCACTAGATGAATAGAGTCAACCAAGATATAAAAGAGAACAACCACAAGCTTATCTATTAGACCTGAAGAAAGCATATCCTAGGGTAAGCAAACCTATACTATGGAAAATTTTAGACAAATTGAAAATGCCAAGATCAGTTATAATTAAGCTGCAGGATCTATATGAGTTCACAGAATATAAAGTAAGAGGACAAGAAGGAGATAGCTCAAGTTTCTTTCCACAAAGAGGAATACATAAAGGATGCCCATCATCTCCAGTCATTTTCAATAGATTTCACGAAGCAGTAACGAGAGTTGCTACAGAAATGAGAAAAGAGAAGGCGAATGAAAAGGGATTGGATGTAGGAATAAGATGGGAATACATGCCAGGAAACTCCCTCCCACCTGTAAACAAGAACTACATTTTCAACTCTGAAGCAAAGAGAACAGATTTTGACTTGTCACTTTTTGCAGATGACACAACCATTATTGCAAGTAATCAGGGAATAGCAATGGGGAAAGAGATAATTGAAGAAGTGATGGGAAACTTTGAAGAGCAGACAAATAAATCAAAGGTAGAGCATGTTATCTTTGGGGATTCAGAAAGTGGCAATATAAGAACACTAGGTACCTGGTTAGGACATGAACAGCAATAAAAACATCAACTTAGAATCATAAACGTGCTAGCATTGTAAATCGTAGAAAAAAAGTGTGAAAATCATATGATCAAACTCAAAGTCCATAGTCTCTCAAATGTCAATCAAGATAAAACAAAACAATAGGTGTTCATGGTTACAGTTGAGTGCAGTTCTTCAACAGATAATACCATACTGGAGGAGATTAACAAAAGAGGTGGAGATGGAGGTGAATATGATAGAAGAATTAACATAAAATCGTGTAGATTGGAAGGTAAAAGCAAAGAAGAGACAACTGCACAAGGAAGAGTATGAGAGACAATAAGAGAAAACTTATAAAATAACAGGGGGTACAGACATGACTGATCAGAGGCCAAGGAGTCAGATGTGATGATGGAAAAAGTTTGAATAAAGGCTGTAATAGAGTATTTAGAACAAGAGCTGCACCTACAATCCACCAAAAACGGTTGCACAGAGACCTCACTAATGCACCACTATTTGTATGCCCTAATTGTAGTGATGAAGTAGAGCAGGAGGGAAGCATGAAAAACCATTATAAAAGATGTGATGGGGAAAGAACTTAGAATGGGAAGAAAGAATGTAGGAATTGTATGAGGTGGATTTCAAAAGCAAATTGTGCCAGACATAAACTACCTTGTGGAGCTAGTGACAAAGAATTGTATGGGACTCACATTTTATCAACAAGAATATGTAGAACAAACAGGACAAAATGTAATAAGTGTGGCAAAATTATCATAGTAGCAAATATGGCTAGGCATCAAAAATCAAAAGCCTGCTTATAGTGTTTTTGGTTGGAGCCAAGTTAACCTTATGCCACAAGGTGATAAAAAGGAGAAGAAGAAGAAGAAGAAGAAGAAGAAGAAGAAGAAGAGGATGATGATGATGATGACGAGGATGTCTCAAAGACTGTGTTGGGGCATTGCACCCCCATGGAAAAAGATCTGTCAGTAAATCTCGCCTCCTACCTAAAAATCCTACATTTTTTTGGCAAGGATTGAAACTCTAGAAACATGATTGAATATGTCTTAACTTGCGTGATGTACCAAAATCATCATCAGTAGCTGGAGTGAGTTTTATCAGCCAATCCTACCATCGGCAAGTTACTCCTAGCTGACACTATACCTAATTTTAACTGTGTATATTTCGTGCCACAATAGTATGCTTATTTCACAAATAAACAGATAAAACATGCAATGATTGACAAATATATTGAAATGAGAGTGCTATAAGCTCATTCATTTTACTGTACTTTGAATAAAACAGATAACTGACATCCATAAATGCACACAATATGCACAAGTATGAGGACAGAAAAGTTGTAAACATTATGGAAAAGATTATTCAAAAGTACAAGAAGGAAAAATAAAATCATCAAAGGATTTACTTCCATCTTCTTATGTAACGAAGAGCTGCAAGGTTACTTGAATCACAACCAGCTGCAGTAAGGGCTGACACATAACAGTCAAATTCATCCTAGCAATTGAAAATCGATGTTATCATCATATGTTGATATTATTGACTCTTAAGTTTGTTACAACGATATATATATATATATATATATATATATATATATATATATATATATATATATATATATATATATATATATATATATATATATATATATATATATATATATATATATATATATATATATATATATATACACATATATATATGCCTCGTTTCAAATCATAGCTCATACTTATAGGAAGTAGTAATAGCTTGTATTCCATACCATGCAAAAGAAATCACTTTCAAAATTTAAGTAAGCAATGGTTAACAACTTCAAACGGTGGCAGTGCTAAGGAATATATAGTGCATTACTTACAGTTGGCATATTGGAAGAAGATATATAAAAAATAATGAACAATCGCAGCTTGTCATCAGGAGTACCAGCTAAAATAGATGCAACAAACTTTATCAAAGAGAACAATGCGAGAAACAAAAGAGATAGTCAAAGAAGGTGCAAGAACGTATGGAACTTTCATTAGAAGTGCCTGAAAAGAAAGTACTATGCAGCACTTACAAATGCAAGTTGACCAGCTGACTTAGTGAATTAAGTTTCCATAATGCAAATATGGGGGATAGCATAACTTAACCACGCAGTGTCACCTATGAGGCATTTCAATGCCTGCAAACGAGGCTCTGGATGGATTGGCAACGGAATACCTCTGAAACATTCTGCACAGTAAAAAATGAGTTATAATTATGAGAATGAAAACAGCAGCGCCAATGGAATCCATAACACAGAGGCCGTGCTTGGTAGGTGCAGTGTTAGAGACAGGACACTCCCAACCCTCACCCTGCTACTGTAACTAAAACAAAAATAGAAAGGAAAGAGCTCAAAAGGATACTGGCCTAGCTCAGACTGAATATTGTGTGCAGGAATGAAAGGATATCTAACAGATAAATTTTTCATACAGGTATATACACTAACATCAAGCAGTAGTGAAAAGAGATAGAAAAGTTCTATGATGAGGCAAATATCGCTTTGTCAAAAAGCAAGCATAGCGAAGTGAAGCTAGTTATGGGGGACTGGAATCCAAACATTGGCTTGAATAGCGAAAGTCAAGCTTGCAGTATGTTCGGAATTGGTGAGGGAAATGATTGTGGTGAAGACTTCACGAGCAGGTGTGAGCAAATTGTACTAATAATCACAAATACAAGTTTTAAGGATAGAGATAGCAGACTTAACACTTGGAAAAGCTCAGGAGATTGGACGCAAAATCAAATTGACTACATTTGTGTGAATAGTAGGATGAGAAATTCAGTTTTAGACTGTAAGACATATCCAAGTGCAGACTGTGGCTGTGATAATCAACTGCTAGTTGCTCATGTTTGAACTTCTTAACAAAAAACACAGAGAAGAACTAAGAATGAGGCATGACTATGAAGCAGATAGTGAAGAAAGGGCGAGAAACATGCAAAATGACGCTAAGTCACTGTGGAAAGAGAGACAATTATCAAAGAAAAACACCAGGGAAACATACAAGGAAGTCTGTAATCAAATCAAAAGGGGAATTTGTCTCAAAGAAAAAGAATAAGAAGCAACCGTGGATCACAGAGGAAATGTTAGAAACAATGGAAGAAAGGAAGATGAAAAGGAGCCTGAAAATACCAGATACTGGATAACAAAGTAACAGAACTTTGCATGAAAAATTCTTTGAGAAGCGCCAAGAAATTGAAAATCATATGTCCCAATAGTGTCATCAAAATATCAGAGGTTACAATGGAAAAACAGAAATGATGGGAATGTGATTAAAGATAAAACAGGAACAATTTTATTAGATGAAGATGATAGAATGAAGAGATAGGGGAAGTACATCAAAGACCTTTATGGGAATGAGAATAGAGATAGAGAAACCATAAAGTTTGAAGGACATCTCACAGGCAAAATCATTTTGAAAGACAAAATACGCAGAGCAATGAAAAGTATGAAAAGTGGGAAAGCGGTTGGTAATGATTAAATTGCTCTTGAGCTTCTAATGCACCTAGGAGAAACTGGAGTTGACAATCTTGGGAGGCTTTTCAATGAAATGTACAAGGATGGTGAAATTGCTGATGAACTTCTGGAATCCACATTTATATCAATTCCTAAGAAGCCAAAAGCAAATGAATTTGGGAATTATCAAACAATAAGTATAATGAGCCATACAACAAAATTACTAATGAAAGTATTGTTAAACAGAATAAAATCAGCCATGCATCAAAAAATCAATGAATGTCAGTACGGATTTAAGGCAGACAAAGGAACCAGAAATGCCGTATTTGTACTTAAAAATTTGGCAGAGAGATGCATTGAAGTGAACAGCAACATATACTGATGCTTTATTGACTTCACAAAAGCTGTCGATAGAGTTCATCACAACATCCTATTTGAACTGGTTAATGACCTGTAGGGTCAAGAGAGAGATCTACGACTCGTGCAAAATCTTTACTTTAAGGAGAAAGCTAACATATGCCTAAATCACCAACTGTCTAGCTTCGTAGAAATGCAAGAGGAGTGAGGCAAGGATGTGTAACATCACCTGATCTCCTTTCGTTAAATTCTGAAGTCATCCTTAAATCAATAGATAAATTAGAAGGGGTGAAAATAGGTTTTGTCAATATAAACAATATCAGATTCGCAGATGACACAGTTCTTATAGCAGCAAATGAAAAGAATCTTCAGAAAGTGCTTGACGCTGTTCAAAAACAATACGCAAATTCTAAAATGCAAATTAATGTGCAAGAGACTGCAGTGATGGCTTTCAGCAAGAAAAAGCAGCATTCTAATATCAAAGTAAGTTTTTATAGTGACATATTGAAGCAAGCAAATCAATTCATCATGACATATGATGCAAAGAGTACAGTCGACATCAATTGCAGGGTTCCAGCTGCCAAAAATACATTCACGGAAATGAAAGCAATATTGAAAAACCTAACAATGTCATTTCAGTTGAGATACCGAATTTGACATGCTACATTAGAACAATACTGCTGAATGGAAGTGAAAACTGGGCCTTAAACAAGACAGCCATCATGAAGATCAAAGCAGCTGAAATGTGGTTTCTACGGAGAATGGAAAAAGTGAAATGGACAGAGATCCCCAATCGGGAAGTACTGAATAAGACAATTCAGACAAGCAACATCATGTCAGATATTTTGAGAAGGCAAATTTTTTTTACGGGCACATAATGAGGAAAGATAAACCAGAATACTTTGCAACGGGGCAAAACAGTAGGAAAGAGAACGCATGGGAAAGGAAGAATGCTTTCAAAGATGAACTCGAAAAGTGTACAAATTGTGACAACATGATAGACCTTTCTAGAAAAGACACAGAAAGAGAACTCATTGTTGCCAACGTCTTTATGCACAGCATTCAAAGAAGAAGAATGTACATATGAATGTCAACTGATAACTGATGCTACTCAAGCAAGATTGCACATAGGAGTGCTTTTTAATAGGCTTAAGAAATAAATTGCAAAAAGTATCACTAAAATAATTATCTCATTGGATATGCAACAAAACTAATTATTACTCCACATAGCGTGATTCGTTAAGGACTTGACCTTAAAAATATGAATTGTAACATTACATTAATGACCTGCATTATTCAATCTCATTATCTCATATCAAAATCAACCACATTTTTCAAATATTTCATCACGATTATCTGGGAATAGCAAACAAAATTCAACTATATTTAGGGCATACTCTGGAAAGTCTTGATAAAAAATACTATATTGATCCCTAGGCTTGAAAATAACCTCTTTTTCCAAAAATCCAAATTTATAACACTTTCAAAATTAATCAATTCATAGAAAAGGATATAAAAATGCTTTGTGCATAGGATAAAACTTTCTGCGGGCCATAGGTTGCCCATGAATGAATTGGGTACTTGGTACCAAAGCACATTCTAGCAAAATAGGTGAAAAATGAAACATCTCCACAGGCAGTCGCAAGAAAGGATAAGGAGTATCACAGGGTTCTAGATAATAAAAAGTGGTAAGTTTGATATGCAGGCCGAATTCCAGGACAATCCTGAAATAAACACAACTAAAGGTAAAAGCTTGCTTTTGAAGGAGAAAATGGCAAGTTAAAAAATTAACAATAGGCCCATAATTTATAGAAATCATGCAACTAGTGTATGCTTTCTCTGTCAAGATTTTTAGATATTTTCTCATTCGGGATGTTTGCATTGCTAAAGAGTGACCACAGGCAAATCTCAGCAAAGAAAAATATATTTTCAGATATAAGAGGGGCAGCTGGGAGGGAAACTAAGGTTCCACAAGGTTCTTGTCTTGGCCCCCTATTATTTTCCATACACATCAATAACCTCCCAACTGCTATAAATAATTCTAAAGTTTATATGTAAGCTGATGACACCTTTATAAGACTACAGACTGATGATACTCTTGACTCAAAGGATAGGTGACACGGAATGTACCCTACCAGTTTTCCTCACTAGGGTAAAGAGCAGAAGCAACCGCTGTCCTGATTTGGACTCAAAAGTCTTGTAAGGGGCGTGGAATGAGCACTGTTAGTTTTTTCACGTGATATTATGACGTAGAAGTTGACAACTTGGGATTAGGCTGTCTTTGTTGAAAGTAGTGGTGTGAGATATTCATTTACACAATATCGATTAATTCGGAAACAGCGTGGCTGATTTTCAAATGGACTTTGATATTATAACGAATAGCTCTTTGGACATTGTGTTATACCAACATGGAATACTTGCACAAGCCAGTACAACAGATATAATTGTGGAAACAATGAGCTCCAAGGACAATCCAGAGAATTGCAATGTGGAAGTGTGATATGTCTGGATGGTGTTGAGAGTTATATTTTCACTTTATAATTATGTTTCGAAGTGATATCACACTCATAGTTCTGTTGAGTTAGTTAACCCCATTGCTGTGCTATACCAATAGTGGTTTTCAATAGTGTTCCTATACTTTGCATAAGCATTAGACCCAGGCTTCATCAAAACACAGGCGACCAAAAAGAACCCTAAAACGTTACAACAAAGGAATGCACAAGTGAGCAGGTTGAAAATACCTACTGGTGACTTGCTCCTTTTGATATCGAAGCATACTTCAAGTGCCAGTTGTTACCAACAGTTTGTGTTAGGGCAGACTTACCGAACCTAAACTTAGTACGTGGGTGGAAATGTGGAAATTATGTTGACGTGGACAATCCAGTTGAAGCAAAATTTTGCAGGGACATTGACGTTATTGTCATGCTATTGGAAAAGGGGGCTTTAGAGCAACCACACTTAGATAGCTACTTTCTTAAGAAGTATTCAATTTATTTAGCTACTTTTGGTGTTTACCAGTAAGAGATACAACGACTCATTTCATTACATCTACTGGCTATTTACAAGGTTAACTTAGTGTCCAGAAATTATTTACAAAAGAAGCACTCTGATAACTCACTTCAACCTGCAAAAATGACACCTTTCTTGCCATTATTTCAAGGAGATTTTTAGGTGGCAAAACGAAAGAAGAAATGAATAATATTAAATAGCATTTTATTTCATGATAAAGCAAAGTACAATTTTGGCGCCAAAATTCTTTCTCACTTATCCATTAACTTAAGCAATAAATAAGGATTTAGAGGCTTCATATGCATGGTTTAATGGCACCAGGCTTTCTCTGAATGTGGAAAGTCTCAGTCAATGACTATCGCCACAAAGCATATGCAAGCTACCCTAGAAAATCAAAATGAGCAGCAGAATCTGCAAATCAGCAATGAAACTCTGGAGGTCGTTCAATGCACAAAGTACCTAGGTGCTCATATTGACAATTCCCTTGGCTGGAAGAAACAAATCCAAAAAACACCTTTAAAAGTCTCACATCCATAGGAATATTGAAATATGCTACAAGATATCTTCCTTTTCATGCACTAAAACTCTCCATCTAGTGCCATTGACCCTTATTTCCGTTACTGCTGTTCTGTGTAGGGTGTGTGTGGAGCTACTGAAATCTTTGCATAATCATGTAAAGTCATTACTCAAATTCTGACCCCCCTTCCTTATTTTGAGCCCTACCGCTTATTAAAGTTCGGAATTTTCTTCTGACCCCCTGTTTAATAGGACCCCACCAGATTGCTTAAGCACACATTAAAACAACTCAAGATAAACGATGCTCCCTTCCAAGAAATCAGATATGTGTCCCACCTGCTGCACTCAAAGTTGAAACACCAGCATATTGCCTATACTTCTGCAGGCACTATCAATCAAAATCGGTCTATCTGAAAACTTCTGGGGCTTTGTTAAGTGCGTGATTGAAAAGGGTTCTACTGTACTGCTTACCTTCTCCCAGAACCACTGAACTCTTTTCTTTATTAAAATGTTCTCTGCACACCTTCCCTGTAAGAAATTTACCATACCACAAGGGATCCCTTCATTCATCCAGCTTTCTTTTCCTTTAGATCAATCTACTCCCTCTTATGGAAAAGTTATGGTTACTGAAGTTATTCAAAGAATTAAGCCTTTTGGCTCGCCTTGTCCCTTGGACAAAATCTCAATTGTCAGTTTCACAAGATGTCCATATCTAAAAGCATTTTGACAAAGATTATTCGCATTGTTTGGGAATCGGGATGGGTTCCATCTGAGTGGGAGAATAAATGCATAATTTTGGTAAATAAAAATTGCCTTTGTGATGGTCGTGCAAAATTCAGACTATCACTCTCGAATCTGTTCCTCTTTACTTCATGTTTACGTGATTATATCTTTTCCTTTCATAAAAAAAATAATTTATTGAAACGGAAATTCAAAAATGGCTTACTCCTATGACTTCAGGCATACTTCAGCATTCTTCAATGAAGGCATACTCTAAAGGATTAAGCCTGATAGGGTCGTGTGATTTTTTAATATCAAAACTGTATGAAGTGCACAGTAGTCCATCATAGTTCATTATACGTATATCACTAAATTGATAAACAATTGTTACATCATGTACATAGAGCACGTACATCCTGTCCTCTTGGGTGTACATGCTCTATGTAAATCAACGTCCATTTTGGCATGTTCTAGAGTCATGCTTACCCAAAATCTGTCAAATGAGCCTGACCTTAATACATGCTGTTGTTCAGCTTGATTTTTACTGGGGCACTCTCAAGTACATCGTGAGATCTGTTCAGCAGAAATTTTTCAGGTGTGGTTGTAGTAGTCAGGAACAATAAGACGTTTTTCAGGCCTATGCTTTTGTCATCATCTTCTGGGGAAGATCAGGGTGAAAGTTAGCTGCAGAATAACAAAGCGCAAAGTGTCCTGGGTCTTCTGCCACAGTTTGCTGAAAGCACAAATGAGACAGGCTCCCTTCTCTATCTTCCTTTAACAAACAATTATAGATTTCTTGACAAATGATTAAGTAATCTGCATTTGCCCTCATTATCAGTGCCCCCTCAACCCCCACGATGCAGTGATTTCTCCCCTCCCAAACCAATTCTCATCTTGTGAGAGGTCCAGACTATTTGCGGTACCCTCCAAATTCTAGTCTTTGGGAACCATCGAAGTCAAATTTGTATCCATCTAAGCAATCACATGTAACCGTTTTTCACCTGTTGCCTGCAGGTACGCGAGTATGAGGCTACGCCCTGGCGCTTTGTTAGGAGCAAAGTACAAGTGAGATTTGTGTGTTAAAAAGAAACTACATCCATATATTTTCATAAACAGGACTATAGTTGCACCTGTGCATTAATCGACATAATACATTTGCATGTAAACAAGAAAACTAGGAGAAAATATACTCCATTGCATCAACATGACCATGTGGGGATAATGTATGCAAAAACTTTTGTTACCATCGCGATCAATACCCTTGAAAACCCCTAGATTTCCATTGATTGCAGATCAATATCTTACATACGTCAAATTTCAGTCCAGCCAATAGATGCCAGAAGTCCCTGGGACACTCATAAAAACTTGCAAAAAATATAGCACTCTCAGGATTTAAACCATTGTACCGTGCACAGACCCCCTTTCCTCCAGCAGCAATGTTCTTTTGTTCCTGAGATACTTGGTATTATTTTTGCAAGTGAATTTCCATTTCCACATGAAATTTTCTCATAAACTAACATTGTTCAGAGGGAGGAGGGGGATGGGTGTTAAGTGTAGAATGAAAATAGCTTAAGTGTCCTATGACTTTTGGCGCCTATTGCAGCTCATTTGTCCTTTGCCCCATGTCTCCACCATCTTGCTTTTGCATGATTGACCAGTCATCTGAGAATAAGAATAATAAAGCATGATTTCTAGTCCTACTAATTCCATGGATTGAGCGGTGAAAGCCAAGGTGGAAGGAGGAGTTAAGCTTGAAAGCAGTGGCGGCTCATAGTATTCTTCATTGGGGGGGCAATCCTGTAAAAAACTGGGTTTGGTTGAAAATACCTTTTGGAGCCACACCCAAAAAGTGACATTGGATAACTCTACCTCCAGATAGTAAAACAGGCTTTCTTAACAAGAAAACAAAATAGTTGGCTTCAGACAGGATTTTTCTTAATAAATTGTCAAACTAAGCCAAAGATGTCTCTTACATGTACATACTTCCAATAATATGCAGGTTTCCAATTTTAAAAACTGCACAAGTTCTTGAGCTACTCAAAAAGAAATTTAGTTTTTCTATTCTTGATTTGGGCAAATATATCAATCATATTTAGATTGAAGTCAATTGAATCTCTAACCAGGTTCTTTTATATTGACAGTATGATGAAAGCATTGATTCTCAAGAAAGTCTTCACTCTCTTTAGAGTTCAGAAACACATCTTTGTTTCACAGGTTGTTATTGGAACTGTTATAATGGCTTTTAACAAAAGTATAGTTTCAGAGAACGTTTCACCTAAGTTGCTTTCAATCAGAAGTTGGACCAGAGAAATTGATCCACAGCGATGCCAAAATTCTAGTCTGCTTTAAATCACAGAGAGCTCAGGATGAAGCTTCATTTAATGAAGAAAATGAAATGACGCTGCAACACTTTCTATAGTCTTGGTTGGGAAACATTGTTTAAAGTTGGGAAACATTGTTTAAAGTTGGGAAACATTGTTTAAAGTTGGGAAACATTGTTTAAAGTTGGGAAACATTGTTTAAAGTTGGGAAATTAACTACTCTCAAAAAGAGTAGCCGCAACAAGGTGTCCAGAACAGGCAAACCTTGCACTAAAATGTGATATTACAACCTCGCAAACTTCCGAAAATATTTATTTATAATATTAAAATTAAAAGTTGCAAATGGCAAAATAAATAAATGTGCTGTGCAAGAAATGCTATGATTTTCATGAAAAATGTTCGTAAAAGTTAATGTGTGCGACTATTTATGCATTTAAGGTATTCTGGATTCATTGGCATCATCACTGCTTTGCAAAGGGAATGCAATTGTACTGCAAATTGCGCTTTCTTATCTGTTGGGGAGGTACATCCTCATACCCACCCCAGTATGTACCCCCTGCAGCTACATCCTAAATAATGAAAAACTAAAACATCTGAGCAATGATGTATGGCAACGTCTTTACACAGAGTATCATATTCCAGTCTGCAATCTAGATATGCATATTGAAAAATTGAGTTGCTTGCTCACTTTATGAAGTTACTTTCTGGAATTGCAGATTGTGTGTATATGTCAGATTGCATGTTTGCCTGTAAAACTTAACAAATGGAATTTGGCATCAACATAACTCTACATTGGACACCAAAGAATTCATTTGACTGATAAAAATTCCTGAAATTTTCCTGACTTTCTAAAGGTTTGAAAAAACTTCCTAACTTTTCTTCACCTTTCCTGAAAAACCATACTAATTTTCTTGATTTTTCCTGACTGCATGAATCCTGAGCTAAAGATCAAGCAATTTTCTCCACTCTGATATATTCCAGTAATGCAATTTTAAACTCTCAATGGATAAGCCATTCCCCCAATTATTTGCATACTCTACACATATGACAACATAAATGCACAAACATAGTGACATAGAAATTCAAATCCTGCTGAGGCTAGTAATTTTGAAAGACAAATTCAAGTATATCATTTGAAGAAACTGTGAATAATAATACTGGAATGAGAAAGAACAAGATATTTGAATAAAAAAAGACAAGATAACTATTTAATGGAATAAGCCTTCCAATGATCTATATATTAAAAATGTAGAGAAACTTTCCCTACCTTCTGGATCCTGGATAACTTCCAAAATTGATCTATCCTGGAAATATTGAAGATTTTAGTCATAAATTTCCACCATTCATTACCCAGGCCTACATAAAACGGGTTTATCTCGACAAAGTGATCAAAATAGCCAACTCTGAGTAATGTATAGGTTTGGAGTTCAAAACAGTCAGTGTTATCTCTGGACCTGCCCCTGGAGCATCTTCTAACAAGCTATGAAAAATTGCCTTTCTACAAAACACAGTGCATATACTGCATTATTCTCCATGCAGAGGAGGAGAAACTGTTACCTCAACCTGGTTTCTCTAACCTTGAAGATTTAGGTAAGACAGCAAAGCTAAGTAGGGGTTGTTGGTATAGGGTGAAATTATGGGACTATCCTCAAAACACAGTTGCTCTTTAGATGTCATTTTCGACCCTGAAAAGAGTTCAAAAAGTTTTGTTTGAAAAATCTTTTTTCTGGTGGCTTGACCACCCAAAAATCAGCTATCTGACTAACTACAAGATCATTAACTTGAAAAGCTCTGGAGTTGCTGACCCTTAACACCAATTTCTGGAGTCTAAGGGCTATTTGTTGCTTAACATTGGATAAAAATGCCGGAATTTTATGTAAATTGCCCTCTTCAAGGTTCCTAGTCATTTTATTTTTGACAATTTTTCTGTTTTTTCTACTTTTTTAAACGAAAATTATAATATGCACATAATACAGTGTTGATATTGACATAATTTATTGTCCAAATTCTCTCCATATACTAAGATAACACATGCAATGAGATTGAAATGAGAAAGGTTACAGGTGCTGCCAAAATCATAAAGTAGACTGTCTAGCCAAATGGTGTGATGGACCTGGCTGACACTTCCTGAACAATCTAGTACTAAATGGGGGGGGGTCATCAGATGGGTAAGAGTACCTATACAAAGGGGGCATAGCAAGCGTACATGTGTGTATATGTGGCAGAGGTGAGTCAAAAAAACATGCAGCTCTTTGCATTAATTTTCGTAATTGAAAACCAACTAACTTATACATGACGATTCTACTATTTATACATATAAACAAACAACAGAAACAATTAAAGGATGACGGGTAATGAAAGAGAGGCTAAATAAAAATACCTTATAAGGTAATGGATAGCAGTCCTATTACAGTCCACCCCTCGTTGACAAAACAAAATTAGAAACTTGTTCATAATTTTGTTTTTATTTTTAATGACATAAAACAATAATAATAGAAACTACAAGATTTAAAGCAACTGATGAAACTGTTCATGGAAACAACCAACCAATGATGAAATCAAAGTTATGAACGACATAAATGTGAAAAAACATCTTGATTGAGGGATATGATATAAGTACCCCCATGTAAACCACCTTTTATTTGGAGGTATTGACACGACTTAACAAGACCCCCAAGACGACCATGGCATGTGAGTATTGTGCGAGCGGCGGGGAAATGCTTGAAAACAAATTTACATGCTTGTGATGATATGGCCAATGTGTTGGGCAGCATTTCTAAATACTTTCCAAACTCGAAAGCAACAGAGACTAAATCTGCGTTGGGATTATCGTGACCTTGATCAATGTAAGGTTCTATGATTGGTTCAACAAGAAATTTGTGCTGAGGACACAAGTCTTCTGCAGTGTGCTCTGGGCAACGACTACTTTTTCTATGTTGATCGGGCGTTGCAGATTTTCACTTGTGTCAACTCTGTGGAAATTCAAGAGATCAGAGCACGCGTACGGATGACCTGTAACTAGATAAGCACCATCGTAGTTGCGAATAACATGAGAGACTTTGTTTGAGCCAGAAGGCAAACAATTGTTACTAACATAAACTAGCTTACCATCAGGAATATGCAAATCACATGATGCAGTATCATAGATTTTGCATTGACGGCGGCGAAGATCAGATTTAATGCTGTGAAAGTTATCTTGTGCAAGGAAGGTGGTAGAGCTGTAGCATCGAAAGGATTTTGTGTAGAGCAGGCAAGAGTTAAATAAGTAAGGGAGTTACCCAAAGGCTGAAGCTTGGTACTAGTGTCTTGGATGCAGAGATCAAAGCCGAGCAGAGTTACAAGAAAAGTAGATACCTGTGAAGGAGGGGTAACAAGAACATTTACTTCTGGATGAGAAGTTGGCAAAGATGCGTAACTCAATGAATCTGGCACAACATTGTCTTTACCAGGGCGATACTCAGTGGAGAAATCAAATCCTGCCAAAGAGAGGCACCACCAAGGAAGTTTTGAATTCTGAGGGGCAATTGAGACTAAAACCTTGAGATTAGTGTGGTCTGTAATTACTTTAAACTTATGGCCTATGAGGTAATGGCGAAATTGCTCAAGAGCCCATTTGACGGCAAAAAGTTCTTGGTGTACTGTAGGCCAACATGATTTGGTGAGCGTAAATGCTTTTAGAAGGCGCAACAGGCCAGAGGTAGCCGTTATATTTCTGTGCATGCATTGCACCACATCCTACTTTGCTGGCATCGGTGTGAAATTGAAAATCTCCATCCCAATCTGGGTGGTACAAAATGATATCCTTAGAAAGTAGGGAAGATCTGAGATCTTGAAATTCAGTTTCATGTTGATCTGACCACACAAACGAGGCTTTTTGAGTGAGTAAATAGCATAAATGTGTGGAACACTGGGACATACTTCTGATGTATTCGCGAAAATAGCCAATCATTCCCAGAAACAGTTTAGGACTAAGAACATTGTAAGGCCTGGGAAATGATCAGATAGACTCAGTACCATTGTCAGTAGGAAAACGACAATCAGGCGTGATTTGATGGCCTAACATGTTGAGATTTGTGGAGAAAAATGAGCACTTAGAAGGCTTAAACTGAACTCCAAACTTAGAAGCATGTTCCAAAATTTGCTTGTAGTGGCCTAAGGCTTCTTTGTATGATGTTGACCACGTGACACAGTCATTGATGTAGATAATAAGCCATTTATACAAAAGGTCAGCAAACACTATGTTCAAGTTGCATTGAAAAGTCTGAGGTGCTGTTTTTAACCCAAAAGGCATTCTGAGATTTTCCCAAAGACCTAAATGTGTGCACAAGGCAGTCTTCTCTCTATGCTTAGGATTAACTGGGACTTGCCTGTAACCAATAGCTAGATCCAGTTTACCAAAGATTTTATCTCCACTGAGGGCATCCAAAATATTGGAGACATTAGGTATGGGGTATCCATCTCCAAAGGTAATAGCATTAAGAGCCCTATAATCAGCCAAAAAACGAGGGGGCTTAGGTTTCCCTTTTCTGGGGCTTACATACCAAAAAACAAGGAGAGCCCCAAGGGGAATGGCTGGGGTGAATGATCTTGAGCTTCACCATGTGCTCAAGCTCCTCCTTAATGGCTGCGAGTTCTGTGAGACTCTGGCGATAAGGACGACGATACACAGAAGGTGCTTGTCCAGTATTAATGTTGTGATAAAAGCCTTTGATAGTGGAAAGAGGCGAATTTGGCAACTGAAAGACATGAGAATATTTGCATAAGAGCTCTGTGAATTGGGCCAATATAGGACTTGGCACATGTGCATAGGAAGGCATGTCTAACTCTAACACATTAAAAAGTGTGTTTTGATGGGCTAAACAATCAGGCTTAAGAGTCACTGTGTCTGTTGGCGGAAATGCGTGTGTATGGTCACAAGTATTGCTCTCCAAAAACTCAGACAATCAAGAAGAGTTTAAAACCTAATGACTTCATGGAAATGTGAATTGGCATTGCAACAATAGGCGCAGAGGTTAAAGGTGCATCACACTCATGAATACCTATTTGTGAAAACCAAATATCAGAGAAATACTGTGCTGTATAGCTCATGGCATCGTGATATGCGATTGTGTCAGCTTCAGAAAAAGGGTGTATTGTTCCTAATGACAAATGAAAAGGCAGCGTTGCTGAGTCAGTATTCGAGTAAACTAAAATGTTAGTGAGTAAGACCATATCCTGAGGGTCTGGAGAATGAATGGGAATATCGCTTTGAGTCACCAAAGTAGCCATGCATGAATTGCCTAAAGGGGCTAAAGGTCAACCTGGCTGATATTTTGAAAACCCGGAATGGCTGGAGGAAAAAACGCGCAAATTTTCACAAGGATAAGATGCCCGTTAGAGAGATTGCAACTCTATGGCGCCGCTTAGGGACTTACGGCTGGTGAAAACTGACTGCCCTCCAGCCATAAAGGTCCCGTCAATAGGGGGGAGCCGATAAGAGAAGCAGCGACAACAAGGCAAACTGTGACAATATTGAGCCCCCTAGTCAATAAAATGTGTTCATCTGAGTTACCAGGCTGGGGCATGGCGGTCAATAAACATGTCACATTGGTTGTGGAGCTACGGTATGGCTGATACCTGCGCTAGCTCGGAAAAGCTTCAATTGGATTGGCATGATAGCATTGAATCTCAAACATTCAAGGCTGGGGTGGAAAAACATACACGCAAATCTTTAGAATAGGGGTGTCAGTCTTACGGGAATGATTCTGACCAAAGAGAATAGGCCAGGTTCAATTAGGAACAGCAAGCATTGTGAATATAGCGCATTTACCCGTTTCCAAAACAATAGGCACTTGTAAAATGCTAACTGCCCTGAAGGAAGAATTTGGAACGGCAACCAAAACAGGGATAGGCTACTCTAATTTAGTAAATTGGATCACAGGATTAAATTTGACTATGGTTTCTGCATGATTTTGGCTGAAAAGGGAAACTGAGCAGCAGCTATCCAAGGGCAAAGGGAGGGAACCCCCTGCTGATGTGATCTTAGCCCAAAGAATGGTTCTAGGCCAAAAATGACGCATTTACAGGTAGAGGAGTGATAGCAAGCATGTTAAAAGTGGATCTTGCTTCGCAGTTGCATTAGAAAGCAAAGCCAGGGAGGGCTGGGGCAGTTGTCGTTGTAATTTTATCTCAATACTTGTTGCCAAGTCTTGTTTTAACGATTGAAAAGAATCATGCACAATACATTTCACAGAAGTAATTAAAGATTCTTGATTGTCGGGACTTGGGTGCTACATAATTTGCTTGCACTCTATTGGAGTGGGGTGAGTTATGTGTGGGAGGGTGATGACCCTGGGGCAAAAATTGAGAAGAGGAGGCCTTATGATGAATATGTGCCTTAAAAGCTACTTTAAAGCGAATAGAGCATTTGTGAATATAGCCCCAGGAACATTGATTGTTTGGCAACTCAGAATTAGCTATATTAAATTTATTATAAAATCGACATATTCTTGTACCTGAGTGATAGTCCTTGTATTGAGAAAGATCATGATCTATCTTGAGTTACTGGGCTTTGGTTGGGCTGCGTTTCGATAATAGGCATGGAGCAGGCTGAGCTGCCAAGGCTGCATGTGGTGACCAGGATTTGTCACTCTCTTGTACTTGCTTGAGAGTCAAAAGATTCGAACCTTTTGGAAGCCTCAATCACGGCTGTCAAAGAGGAGAAAGTTGAATCTCTACTGAGAAAGATTTTACTGATGGTTGGCTTTAACTTTAGCATAAACACGTGGATCAACTCGATGTCACTCTCAGAGTGATGAAATCCAGGAACGGGTCTCTAAACTGTGTTGCGTTTCCAGGCAATGGTGGGCAAAATCAGCTACTGATTCCATCTGTTGTTGTGTCCTGTAATAATATGTTGAATGAAGCTGGCGAATCTGCTATTCCTTTGGAACACTCTGTTGGGTAGTGAGGCATGTGAGGCAGTTGTCATAAAACTCCAGACACTCATCATAAGATGTCTTTTCCTTGAGTGTGGAAGCATGGTTGGTCTCATAATTGCATATTATGGTGAAGGCCCGCGAATCCTTGCAACATTGCTAATTGAGGTAGGTGAACCAAATTTTGGCCGAAACACCTGATGAGGCCAGAATATTTGTTAACTGCTCTGCAAAACGGTTGAGACTTTCCCGTCCTGTCAACTCCGGCAAAGTTAACTGCAGTAGGCGAAGGGGAGAGTTTGTGGAACTCTTTGTACTGACCGTATTTGATAAAATCTGAACAGCAGCAGACAAATCCTGGATTTGTTGCTGGGCTTTTGAACAAGCATCTTTAGAAGCACGTTGCTGGTCTTTGACGATGTCAGCAAGGCCTGTAATAAGACCTAAAACTTTGTCCACCATGGATCTTAGAGCCTTGAAGACATACGGGTCCTACACCAAATCTTGTGGCAGAGTTGATCCAAAAACATGGAGCTCTTTGCATTAATCTTTGTAATCGAAAACCAACTAACTTACATATGAGGATTATACTATTTATACATATACCCAAACAATAGAAACAATAGAAGGTTGATGGGTAATGAAAGAGAGGCTAATTAACAATACCTTATAAGGTAGTAGATAGCAGTTCCATTACATATGATCGGGGAGGGAGGGTCAAATGTTAGCTACTTTGGTGTACATACTAATTCAATGACCCCTAGTTATTAGTGGTCTATATTGTGTATAAGGCTGGATTTGTTATTTGGACCTTTTCTCGTTGAGAAACATTACTAACAAATGTATTTTGATGAAAACAAGAGCAACATTTGAGTATGAATCCAATCGGTTCTTTACTAATGTTGTTGATAGCATTACAAATGAGATCCCAAGAAAAGCAAAATAGCCATTGTCCTATTTTTATTAGTTGCACCACCCTGATCATTGACTCACTTGAAACAGGTGTTTTCCCTTGTAAGATTAACATACCTTGGGATATACCAGTGTCTAAGAATGGTCGCAGTACCAAGAAATCCAAATAAAGACCAATTTCTCTACTGTTATTTTTGAGTACACTAGGTATGAACGTCTGTAACCTTTTTGTTGAAGCACATGAATTAATTACTAATGTGCAATTTGGCTTTCAGTACTGTGTAATGTTATGTCATGTGATGAGTATTTCAAAAGGATGAGCATATCAGTTGAAAAGAAACTGCCATAAAGATGTGTCCTTTAAATAAAAGAAAAATAAAATAAATATATCAAGAAAAGCCTAAAGAAACTAAAGTCACTTGAGGCACCTGCCTCCTCTATATTGAACTCCAATTCTTGTGAAGTAAAAATTGAAGTCGATCACAAGAATTTTAGTTCAATATAAAGGAAGCATGTGCCTCAAGTGACTTTAGCTTCTTGAGCTGGGTTGTTGTGAGATTCAGTTGTATAGTGCAGCTGTAAACTAGTTCAGGAATGATTGTGCACTTGGAAACAGCCTTTCCAGCTTTATTGATCATTAATGGATGAAGATTGCGCAAGAGAACAAGTTCAGATAAGCCTTCTTGTACTTTTGGTCAAAATTTGCAGAGAGATTAAAATGGTGATCCAGGATGGTACCAAGATACTTGTATGTCCCATACTATTTCTTATTTATACTAAATAGTGTTTAGACTATTTCATGAAGGCTATTCGACAACAAATATAACTATTCAAAGTAGAGGTGTGCAAATCCAATCGGAATCAGATCCAAATTGATCCAAATCTGATTCGATCTGATAAGCGACATTTGGAATAAGAATTTTTATTTCAGATCTGATTAGAGAGGTAGTTTCTCAATCGAATTGGTTTGGCTTTGACTACCAAGCTTGAAATAGAGTAAATCAATTATTCATCACAAAAACAAACCATTAGTAACATGTAACCAGTAATTTCTGTACTATGGGAATTCGTGACTGGATTCTGATCCGAAGTGTACAACTGCTTCAGTGAGAACAACATATTTTTCTTGTGAGATTTCTTCAAATATAAGCAAATCACCTATAATAGTCAAATAATAGAGGTTGTTCATCTACTAGATACTTGGACTTTTTGATATGGCAATGACTCTCAATCAGGGACATAGCGACAAGGAGTGTGAGGGTGTATCACCCTCCAACTTTCGAAATTTGAGAAAATTCAGGTAATACTGGATCACTAAATCGTCAATATCAGATAATGTTTGAAAATGCTTATGCAATAGTTGAAAGAAGATATAGTTAAAGGAAGCATTTACTGTATTTGCAAAATAAGGATCTCAAAATATTGCTTTCCAGCCGTCTGAGACCCTTGAGTCTGTAAATTTTTCTCCTGGCCTAACGATGATGGGCCTGTAGTAAACTCTAGATACGAAAGAATGTCTATCCTAAACGATTAGCAAAATGGCTCAGATAGTTGCAACACCAAATTCAAAATGGCATTCTCCTGCCACTTGAGAACTTCTATTTCGAAAATTTTCCAGGTCAACAATGGTGGGATCCACAATAGACACTAGATGCTAGATAATTTCTTGCACTTTAAAAGGTTGCAGTGAGAACATTGTTTTAAAAAACTGGAAGTAATAGTGATTGGTTACAAAAGAGCAGCTTTTTAACCACATAAATTAGGGAAAATTTAGCCTTATACCCCAACCAAAGGGTTCTTGGCACATCCTAACTCTCTACCATTCTCTTTTTTCCAAATCACTTTAAATACATTAGTTAAATATTGTTAAATGCTAAATTACAGTTACACATATGTCTAAAAAGCTATCAAAGCAATACATATTTATAACTTTTGGCTCGGATTCTGATCATGAAAGGCATATGACAAGATGTGCATGCTTTTCCCGAATAGCTTTCTAGAATGATACAATCCAAGAACTAGCTTCTCATTTTACATTACCAGAAATAGCGATAATCTCCTGATGACTATGCATGGAACTAAGCATTATACAAAGACTTTCCAGTACTAACCTCTTAAAGATAGGATTAGTGCACTTATCAACACAAGTAGCAACTTTATATACAGCATTATTATGCTCAGGTCAGATTGATATTCAGATCAGAAACTTTCAGATCAGATTGGATTCGGATCAGAAACTGTCGGATTGTGTCATATTTTTACAACAGGCCATTTATCAGATTGTAAGGACCCACTTCCATTAAGAGCAACTGTGGCCTAGTGGTAATGCACTCAACTCAAACCAACATGGTCCTGGGTTTGAGGCCTAACGCAGGCCATTGGTGACATCAGGAAGGGGATCTGGTCCTAAATGCTCATGCAAGACCTAATGTCCTCTCAGAGGCACCCTCCATGCCCCAAGGGAATGGGGGAGACAGTGGCAAAATCGAGAAAAAGGACCCAATCGAGTTCGATGCACACCTATAACTCCAATGTAACTAACTCAATGCTGCGATTCCAATTGTGTAAATTTAAATGATGATGACTTAAACAGTATGATTTAAATTAGAGTTTCAAGTCATGAATGAGTCATCCTCAGCAAAAGAATAATCTTCAGCGTGAGTCATCTTCAGTATTATCCTCATACCAAAGATGACTCAAGCATGAGTTCAAACATCTAAGTGAAGTCACATGACTTAAGTTAATCCTTTAACTTTTCACCGTTTAGTCGCATTAGTTAGTTACATTGGAATAGCTATACTTGTTATGGAATAGTCTAAACACTAGACCAGTCCTCAATATTGCTATGTTCAAGAAATATGTGGGTTCTTTCTGTCGCTCTTCTTATCTTAAAATAAATGACAATTCAATTGACAAGCACTGTTCAGTTCAAATGAGAATGAGAATTTATCATCTTTGGACAATAAAAAAATTGGTTGTGGTATATTTGGTATTTTTTTTAAAAGGCTATCAACACAATAAACTATGACAATCTCTTAAGAAAGCTTAGCCACTATGGAAATAGAGGAACTGCTTTAACTGGTTTCAGTCATACTTAGGAAAGCAAGCGCAAACATTTTCCTGCAAATGGATATTCATCTTCACTGTGTGGCATAATGTTTGGTGGTACTCAAGGATCAAAACTGTGTCCCATAATAATTCTTGTTTGCATAAGTGACTAGCCAAACTCTTGAAAGGTTTCATCATCCTATTCATTTGCTGATGGCACAAATATCTATTTCACATCTGATGATTTCAGTAAATGTACAAGATCAGTTGATAAGGAAATAACTAAGGCCAAATGCTAACTAGATTGCAATAAGCTTGCATTAAAAATTGATAAAACAAATGATGTTTCCTTATATTGAACAAGAAATATTATTAAATGGAGAAATGGGCTAGTTCAGGAAAAAACTAAAAAGTGATATGTTGTAGACAATGTCGGTAAACCCCATGATCTAAAGTGCTTTTTTTCTCGCTTGCATACTTCCGCTGTTATCCCAGTTGTTTCCCATCAAAATAAATCTAATGCTAGGGTGTCATTCTCAGCTTGTTGCAAGACAAAAGTTGTTGTTGCCCTCACGTCTTCACATGTACACGGTTCGCCAGCCGTCAAATTCACCAATTGTTCTCAGGTGTCGTTTGAAAACATTTGTAACAGAGTCGGGGAGGTCCAACTTTTCGTGGACCCTCCTTCACTTCACCATACAATATCTTTTGGAATTCTTTCGTTTTCCATTCTTGTTGTATGAACAGTCCATCTCAGTTGGCTTGAAGTGATAATCTCTTTGACACTAGGCATCTCAGCTCTTTCTAATGCCTCAAAGTTGGAAACATGTTCACTCCATTTTTGCCCATCAACTGGCGAAGATGTCTTTGTTACACTTGATCAAGTCTCCTGAAGTGATGTCTGTATAGTGTCCATGTTCCACAACTGTATAATAATGTGGGCATTACGATGGCTCGGTATACTTTCTCATCTTTGTTGTCAGATGGATCCCCCTCTGGTTCCAGATACGCTCTCGCAGTTTTCCAAAAGCCATTGCAGCAGCTTGGATCCTTCAAGCGTCTCAAGTTGAAGAGGTCCCCATCGCACCTGGTACGTATATAGACATCACCTATATTTTTTGGCATGCTCTGTAAGACTGCTACAAGAAATATTGTGAACAGAGTTGGCACAAGTACGCACCTCTGTTTCACTGCGTGCCCGACATTGAAAGGGTTTGACATTGCAACGCCACATCGAATACTGGCAGTCATGCTATCATGAAAATTGCGCACAATTCGTATACATCTCTCAGAGCATCCAGAGCATCCCAACCGCTTCCTAAGTGTCTTCCTGTCAACAGAATCCAACACCTTGCTTAAATCAACGAATGTCATAATGAGTGGCTGGGATTGCTCATGACACTTTTCTTGTAGTTATCTTAATCTAAATATCTTGTGTTGATCTTTTTGCTCTAAAACCACATTGGCTCTCTGGAAGGATGTCTTCGGAAAGGTTCTGTAATCGTGATTGCAATATTTTGGTAAATATCTTTCCTGCTATTGATATTAGCGAGATTCCCAGATGATTTTCACATTCTGAACAATCTCCCTTTCTCTTGTAAATGGTCACTATTGTCGCATCTTTGAAGTCTTGGGGCACTTCTGCTGTAGTTGTCCAGATGTTGTAGAAAAGTTCATACAACTGGTTTTGCAATGTTTGCCCTCCATATTTCCAAATCTCTGGGGGGATACCATCCGGTCCTGCAGCTTTTCCACATTTTACTCTTTCGATTGCTATGTTGGGTTCTTCTATTTTCAGTGGTTCATCTAATTGTTGCCTTACATCTTCATGAATTTTACATCTTCTTACATCTTCATACATTCATTGATTACATCTTCATAAATTATAGTTATTTGCAGTAAAACATATAGTTGAAATTCAAAATTTTATACCTTTCTAGAAAATTGGGGGTCAACAAAGGAACACAAAATGTCTACAGGCTCGAGTCCCCTTGATCCCTGTAGAACCACTACCGATGAGGAACTGCATTGGATCCATATCTGGAGAAAATTTAAAATCTCATGTTGAAATAATTATCCATCAGACCTATTAACTGTAAACACATGCTTGTGAATCTCATTTGTACCTGGACAGCCCAAACTTTTTGTATAAATTTCTATCCAGCAACAACTCTTTCCATTTTCACACTAGTTACTATTGCCAACTCCTTCTCTTTCAGTTTCACTGCCAATGAAACTTCCCGACTCTATCAATAGATCAACTCTCCAAAGATCAAGGTGCTACGTAACTTTCATTACAAAGGGCTTTAAATTGTCAGGCACTTCTGTTTTCTCTGATTCCCTAACTTCAACATCATATTCTTTTGATTTCCC
This sequence comes from Cassiopea xamachana, assembly GCA_900291935.2. Classification (NCBI taxonomy): domain Eukaryota; kingdom Metazoa; phylum Cnidaria; class Scyphozoa; order Rhizostomeae; family Cassiopeidae; genus Cassiopea; species Cassiopea xamachana. Next base: position 13,217,020 of record OLMO02000275.1, read on the forward strand.
TTGTTGCATTCAGTCATTTCAAACACACGCAACTTTCAGAATAATCAAAAAAACACTTACAGTTGTATTGTGATGTAATTATGCACGTGCAATATCTCTGTAATTATGCCCTTAGGTCACAGAAATATGTAAAATGCTTAGAAATATGGTAATCAAACATAGTGATTCAGTGTCTTTTTGTACGTGATGACGTTGGTGCAACAACAACTGTCTTGCAAAAAGGTGAGAATGGCGGCCTAGCATGAGGTGGACTTTGACGAGAAACAACTGGGAATATCAGTGGAAGTACGCAAGTGAGAAAAAAAAACCACTTTAGCTCATGGGGTTTTACAACATTCTCTACAACAAATCAAATTTTAGTTTCTTCTTGAACTGCTCCTTTAAGTACCTAAAACTTGTGGGCATTCTTCTTGATCAGCACCTTTCATGAAAATTCCACATATGTGAACTATGCCAAAAGGTGTCCTTGTGGAATGCTCTATTAAGTAAAGGTATTATGTTCTGCTACCTACAGTAATCTCTCTTTGTACCTCAATTTCCTTATCCTTTCTGAAATATGACATTATTACCTATGATCTTACTCTCAGGAGCCTAATAAATATTCCCTGCTTAATAAATTTACGAATTTCTTTTGACCCTTCAGACCTTACTAAGTACCCTCGTTTACTAATTTTCAAGAAGTTGAAGTTTCTTTGAAATCCTCATCTCATTTTCTCTCTTTTTTAGCACTATTCACACCAATGTTTCAAGGCAAGCTAGTGCACTTCTGTATATGTTTTAGATTTATGCTTCATGGTAACCTGCTTCTTTTCTGCAATAAGTTAGTCTGTGCCACAATAAGCTAATCAGCTATTGCTGATCATAGTGAATCCATTAGAATGAGGAAATAATTATTTTTATATCATTGATCTTCAAGGCATGGAAATTAATGGGGTATCGTCACAGTCAAAAAATGATGTCCCCAAGAAAACAAATAATTTCGAAGAAGTTAGATGAACAATTTTGAAATAGAGTGAGCCCTATGAGCAAAATGGACACTGCACTTGGATGCAGAATATAAAAGTACCGAGAAAAGAACACATTCAACAAAAAAGATACTTCCTATTTGCAGGCCCATTTTATTCTTGTACATAATAACTAAAAAACCAAGAGTTCACAAAATACCACTAATTGATGGGATTCAATTATAAAATTACTCTTTAGGAAGGCAAATAAAATCTAAAGAGAGTGAATACAGGCAGTACACAAAATGAAAAATCAAAAATCTGATGACGGAAAATCACAGTAAAAAGTAGAGATTTTAAATTAACGTGCTTTTAATGGAGTTGAAGGACCTGCATGAACCCTGAATAAGATTGTCAAAGAATTTGCCTGAAACAAAGACTGCTATCTAGAAAAATTTAGAAAGTTTGATGGTATGCCTTACCATTAATGATTTGCACATTATCTTTTCTTCAAGTTCAAAGAACAGATCAAGCTTCCTTTCCTATAATAAAATAAAATGATAACAATCCAATTCTTGTTGCTAATAAAACCTGTGTTGTTTAGCTAAATTGAAGGTGCTGAATCCAAACATTGCCATGGTGTTCCAATATTAGCTACCATTACAATGTGCAGAGATAGCTTGGTTTAGGAAAAAGCAAATTCCTTGACTTTTGTTAAACCATATCAAATAGCTGCTGCCTCAAGAAGGTCATGTAAACATGCCAACTTAAAAGTATACTCACTAGTTTATGTCAGTTAAAGTTTACTTGAGCAGTACAAACAAGTGAAAGTAAGTTCAAACTAAGAATATATTTTTGTTGGTATTGAATATGCAAGGAATACTATAACTTTAATAAGGAAATGCATGGGTGATTCTAATGTGCTTTGCTATGCTTCTTGCAAATATACACCGAAAAATAACTAAAACCTTATATCTGAACTTTTGTAGTAAGTCATAAAACACTTTCTGTAAACCCTCAAAAAACCCATAGGGGCCTAATTCAAAATGTGAGGTGTGAGTTTTTGGTTGGGGGTGCACTCAAAAGGAGGCCTTTTTGGAGATGTCGGCTTATTAGAACATTTAGAGTACATTCACATCAAGCTTGATGAAAATGTCTAACTGTTCTTCCTTGCCTAGGGATCCAAATATCCAGTCCTATCGATTGTAGAGTGCTCTAGGCTTCAAGCAAAGTTTTGAAAATTTTGTGCTGCATGATAACAATATGTATCTGTACCTATTAAAATTTATATGAGGAAAAATGGAAGAAATGGAAAGGAACAATTTATAAATTTGGAAGATGTGGTGATCTGACAATGGTACATTTTCTGCTTTGCCACCAGAATGGATACACTAAACATCTATTGTGTGTGAATGTGTGTATGACAGTAGAGAACAAAGGAAAAAGATCTAAACTTAAATAACACTGCTGCCATATCTGCTAACTCAAAAATACTGTCACAGTGCAATCGCTTGGTAAAGCCTGATACTCACCAGGTATTTATATGCGTGCACCCTTGAGGACTCACCTTAACTCCTAGTGAGTACTGGTAGTGCATTTCAATTCCTGAGGGCGTGTTCTCAAAAAAGTTAAACTCTCAGATCAGAACACTTTCATCGTGGTATTGAAAGTTTTGAAGTTGTTCTGAGATTCTCTGACATCTTGATGTGGTTGCCATCTTCAATGCAGCATGTAAGATGGCGTCCTTGGTACTTGGACCAGTATGAGTACTAGGTACCAGATATGTACCTTTGAAAAGCTGGAGGAAATGTTGTGAGATTCTCTGACATCCTGATGTGGCTCCCATCTTGAATTTCTGAAAGATGGTAAATGCGCAGGCATGCATTGCCGTTCCTTTTGATCGGACAGGAAGACATGGCACACTTGTGCTGGCAGGACATGTCTTTAGGCCTGAGGTTTGTGGCAAGGCATGTCTGTAGGCCTGAAGTTTGTCGTTTGTTTGATCAAGGGCAGCAGCATTACCTGAAAAGTGTTTCGTTTGCTTATTTGTACGTGACTTGCGTATGTTTAACTAGTGTAGGGGAAGGTGGGGCAAGTTGTCACAGTGATATGTTGTCACAGCCTCTTTTTGACCACAAAACCCTTACTAATCAATCTGAAAATTAATTTTTCTGAAAGTATTTCATGTAAGCTTTCGTTTGATACCATGTGTGACCTCGTACTGCTTTCCCACGTCAAGATACTGGAACGCTCTTGAATTCGTAACTTCGAATACGATTTTACGATTGACGAGAAAAGGTATGCCAATTATTGTGTTATATAATTGAGTAACATTTTTGTTTCAACTTGTGAGCATATTAGTTTATTGTATGCACAGCTATGTTCAATGAGAAAGCAAACTTCAATAACAATAAAAATTGGCCTAACATGGACTCCACTCTAGTGGGGCACGTTGTCCCGAACTTGAAACTTACTTTTGTTATGTAGTTTTTCAAAACAACTGCTGAGAATACTATTGTGACTAAGTCATCTATTAACGATGAAATAATATATATATATATATATATATATATATATATATATATATATATATA
>OLMO02000275.1:13220619-13240868 GCA_900291935.2 Cassiopea xamachana
TATATATATATATATATATATATATATATATATATATATATATATATGAATGTTAGTTAAAAATCAATAGTATTTTTCATATTTTTCCAGCATGGCTCGAAATTACAAACGAAGAACAAATAGAGGGGAACTATCAAAAGAGAGTTTCTTCAGTAAAGGAAGGACCAAGTATACGGAAAGCGGCAAATCTTCATGGCATCAATTACCGGACTTTGGCACATTATTTACGAAAATGGGAAGAAAATAGTAGAGCATTGGATAGAGTACACCTTGACTATAAAAAAGACATGTTATGCTTGAATGAAGACATTGAAAATGATCTCGCAGTATCAGTTTTTTATGGAATTACCATACATGAATTGCAAGTAGTAGCCGATAAGTTGGCTATTGCCAACAAAGTTCAAGATATTCCACATTCTTGGAATGTAAATGAGAAAACTGGTATAGATTAAGAGGGTTTCTGGACAGGCACAAGGAGATCTCTTTGCGAACTCCAGAGAGCACCTCTATTCAAAGAATGATAAATTTTAATGAGGTAACAGTGAAAATGTTCTTTGAAAATCTGGAGCAAGTTCTCAGAAGAGATAGAGGATTTAGTGCAGACCAAATTGGAATATTGATGAGAAAGGTATCACGACAGTCCAAAGACCCAGTAAAATCCTTGCAAAAAAGGAGTAAATAAGTGAGCTCTGCTGTGTCACAGGAAAGAGGAACCTTGGTTACAGTTTGCTGTGCCATTAATGCTCTAGGAAATCACATTCCACCTTTTTTGTATTTCCAAGAGTCAATGTGCAGGAAAATTGGCTATTTTCTGTCCCACCAGGCAATGCTTTAACTGGACACCCAAAGGCATCTGGATGAATGACTGAAGAATGTTTTACAAAGCATATGCAACACTTTGTAAAATACACAAAACCCTCACCTGAGCACACAATATTGAGATTATTGGACAATCATTCTTTTCACATGTCATTTGACGTTATCAACTATGCAAAAGAAAACAATATAACAATGATGAGTTTTTCTCCACATTGTTCCCATAAGATGCAGTCTCTGGACATATCAGTTTTCAGTCCTTTTGAAACATATGCCAATCAGGTAATTGATAACTGGCTGAGACAGAAGGAAAATGCTGGGAAATCAATGACCATAAATGTGATTCTCAAAATTGTCCCATGCTTTCCCAACAGCTATGACCCCTAGCAACATCATGTCTGGGTTTAAGGCTACAGGAATTTTCCCTTTTGATAAAAATGTATTTTCCTCACCAGTTTATGTCAGCCTATTCAACAGACAAGGTGATGGAAAATGAGACAAACCAACCTCTAGAGCAATCTGCCCCAAGCTTTATTAAGAGAGAAATGACTATTGCATCAACATCAAGTGCAGAACAGGTCCGACCATTTGGAGATACTCCTGTTAGACAAGTAATGGAAGAAGAGCATGCAAAAAAGAAGATAAATTCTAAAGTGAGAAAAAATATCATGTTTTCTGGTGAACAAGATATCAATTTGCTGTGTGATAATGACAGTATTGATGATGAAAACAATGATTTAGAGAGGCAAATTATTAGATGTCCAACAGCTGAGCAATTGGATGAAGATGATCACATTCTTGTAATGTTTCCCGGAAAGAAAGGTGTAGGATATTATGTTGGCAGGGTTCTCAAGGCCAATTTTTATAATGGTGAAGTGGAAACATCATTTATGCAAAGCAAGCTATCTGCTGACGGAAGAAAGGTATTTGCTTTGCCAGATCATGAAGATAGCTACTCACATTTGGTTAAAAATATTGTGATAAAACTTCCTTGGCCAACAACTGGCCAAACAAGCAGAGCAGCAAAAACTTTTGACTTTCAATGTTCTGCTTAGGATGCATACAGCATAGAATGAACAATTAGAACTATACTGCCTAGTTTGCATTATATAACCATTCTAATTTGTTTTGTTTTGTGTTTTTTTCTGTAATTTTTATGTGTGACAACTTACCACTCTAGTTAAGACAACATGCCCCATCACTGGGGCATGTTGTCACAGTGTAGTGATTCTACAAAAGTTTGAAAAAACTTTTGACACACATCACTAAGTGAAGAGTGCTAATCATTTTAGGTAGAGAGATGAATAATCTATGCATAGAACTTCAAATCTCAGATTTTACTTATGCCAATCAAAACCTATGACCAATTGAATAAGTTTTGCGACAACATGTACCACCTTCCCCTACTACTGTGTTCATTAACTATTTGTTAGTAGTTTTAATTCTGTAATAATTAGTACTGCTACGGAACCGTCTGATACAGTCTGTAATGTGGCATTGCTGGTGACAAGGGGAGGTTGGAGGTCACCTTAGTTTTAATAACAAGCTATCCTGCTTTTTGTTTTGACATATCTGTATGTTGAAGGAAGGTGAGAGGAGCAAAGGCCCTATGGAGGAATCCAAGGATCAGATAGGTGACCAGGATCATGTCCAAGCATACAGTGTGCATGGATGGCATGCCAAGATATGTGAGGGTCATCAGAAAAAAATGTTCTGGTGTCAGTAGAGGCTCTCATGGTTGTCTGCAAGCAGATGATTTGAGGGGCAGGCCTGTAGCTGTAGAGCCAGATGGAGTCCCTTTCACTATCTTTCCTTGTTGGGATGTGGGGAAGACTGGCTTCCTTGAGTAGACGAATGGCCGGGAGGCACCCGAGGTGCCCCCAGCTGAGGATGAGATTCCGGAAGACTCAAGTCAGGGTTCCACTCAGAAAGAAACTGATGAGGTTCAGTTGGAGCTTGAGGCTGAGCGAAGTGTTGAAGAACAGATCCCGCGGAGGAGGTTGCAGCATGTAAGATGGCGTCCTCGGTACTTGGACCAGTATGAGTACTAGGTGCCAGATATGTACCTTTGAAAACCTGGAGGAGATGTTGTGAGATTCTCTGACATCCTGATGTGGCTCCTATCTTGAAATTCTGAAAGATGGTAAATGCGCAGGCATGCATTGCCGTTCCATGATCAAACAGGAAGACATTCTCGCTCAGGGTGGCAAGATGTGTTGGCAGGCCTAAGGAAATGCTTGTGCTGGCAAGGCGTGTTTCTAGGCTTGAGGTTTGTGGCAAGGCGTGTTTGTAGGCCTGAAGTTTGCCGCTTTTTTGATCAAGGGCAGCAGTATTACCAGCAATGTGGTTAGCTTGCTTATTTGTATGTCATTTGTGTACGTTTAACTAGCCTACTACTGTGTACATTAACTAGGTGTTAGTAGTTTAAATTCTGCATTATTACTACTGCTACGGAACTGTCTGATACAGTTTGTCAGGTGGCGTTGGAGGTGACAAGGGGAGGTTGGAGGTCACTTTAGTTTCAAAAACAGACGTGTTGCAGAATATAACACTTCATGACACAGAAATTGATTGATGAGCATGTGGTTGTGGACTTTTTTCTACGGAACTTCCACTTGCTTCACTTATTACTCAGACTTGCGAATCTAAACAACATTGATGGAACTTGAGAGAAACACAGAATAGCAATATGGCCTTCAATGACAATGAATTGCCACTTCTTAAAGAAGATAACTTGTCAGAATCTGTTCAAAATTTCCCAGTGCTATATGGCAAGTTCAAAAAGGGAGTTAAGGAAAGAGATTCAGTGAAAAATCATGGCCAGAAGATTTTCTCCAACATTGGTATGATGCACATATTTATTTGAAGATTTCAACATGTGTATCTTTCTTCTCGATGTTTGGTTGACCAAAGCTCAAGTGATGTAACTACCTATCAGGGGTCATTTCCCTTTGATAACACCTTTAATTCTTCTTAAACATAGAAGAGTTTTCAAAAAATATAACTTTCTCTTCACACTTTCTAGGCTCATCGTGCTGCTCTCAGTTAAAAGCAGGCATCTAAAAATACACATAGTGAGTATGTATGTGGGTTTAAATACCACAGATAAAGTTTAAGGATGCGCACACTTAAAAATCCAGTGAGTACCAAGCTTAATCCACAAAGGCAAACAGGAATAGAATGACCTAAGAAATGGATATTGTCAATCAGCAAGGATGTATTGCTTCATTTCCGTAGATACGTCATTTTATCACATATACGGCAAAATCCTGAGTTCTAAACAATCAGGTATGCTGACATCATAGATGAAATTAAGCTAATAGGGTTCTGACCCCACTTCCAAAGCAATATCTTAGGTATTCCAATGTTTGTAAGAAAAAGATTGTTTTTTATTTCCATCAAAGTACTAAACTTGCTACGCCCTTATAGGAAAAAATAATAGTTTGGAGCATGCACACATTTGTCATAATCTGGAATACTAAACAATTAGGCAATGAAGAATTGGGGAGTTGGAGGATTCGTTGAAAATTGATAGTCTGGGAGTGGGTTAAATAGGGGGATTTGAGGAATAGAACTTAAATAAGCTACTTCCACATATTCTATCATAAGCTAGGGGGATGTATGACGAAGCGAACTATAAATACCGTTTCTTCGAATCAATAGATCTCAGAAGCTTGATGACTGAAATGAAGTTCTTGGCAAAAATAATTTGCGGTTGGAATAAGTAAGAGGGTTTGGAAAAAAATTTTGAAAGCTAGCAATTGGGGAGGGGTCAATTACTCAGTAATCTGAAGTGAGACTGTAGATTCAAAAGGCATTGAGGGCAAGGACACCTGCAGTATCATGGGGGCTTGGTGGCAAGATTGGCTCTTTTGAGAGAGGACCAACAGGTATTAGCTTTGTATTCTATTTACAACAAACATTCTTAAAGTTGCTTTTACTGATCAACTGCAAACCTTAATTGATTCTTTGATTTGGTACTGGTTATGAGATATTGCCTAATGCACTAATCCTGGTAAATTGTCAGGAAACACTGTAGAAAAATCTTACAAAGAATAGTGATTACTGAAAATAGAAGCAAACAACTAGTTTGTAGCTATGGTGTTTTGGGGAGACTTCCAAGATGCTCACTTATAGCAACTGTCCCTGTTCATTCAGAAATGCTTCATGCTCCACTAAGATACTCATTATCACGGAAGAAATTAATGAGGGCCTAAAATCCAGAGAAATGGTGAACAGAGTGTGCATAGAAAATGATTTCTTCATTGGAATATCTATAAATAAGGAGAAAAGTACAACTTCAGTTATTCAAGTCTATATACCATATATTTCAGAAAAGAAAGAAGAAGTTCAAAAAGTGCATGAGAGAATCAAGTCTATGTTTGATGCATGATTATAGATGAACTTAAACCTAGGGGAAAATTTACCCTATAGTGAGCATGGTTGTTTTTAATGGAAGAGTTGGAGAAGAAAGTACAGAAGGAGTTTGTGGAAAGTTTGGAAGCAGAACAATGAATGGGAAGGGTAGAATGGTAGATTATTAACAGAAGTTTGCAATGAGCAAAGATATAACATCATAAATACTTTTAAAAGTGCAATGAGGAAAAAATAATTACAGCTGGAAGGGAGATCATGGAAATGGACAAAGTTTGATTTATTACATCTGTATTAACAAAAGCAGTAGATTATGCATAGCAAAGTGCAAACTATCCACAAATAAAATTAGTTTTCAAACTACTATCCAGTGGTTGCAATATTAAAGGTTAAATTAAAGATACCAGAACAGACAGAAAATAAAAAGACACAAACTAACGGACACTAGCTTCAAGAATATGAAAATGCATTTAGGTACCAAACAGAAATGGACAAGAAAGAAATTAGCAATGAACCAAAATGTAACAAGATCAAATAAGTGATCACGGACACTTGCAAAAGCTCAATTCCGAAGAATGCACATGGAAAAAAGAAAAACATGGATGGCTGAGAATATACTAAAACTGATGCAAGAGAGAAGATTACAAAAAGAAAAATAAGGTTATTAGACAACATACCAAGGTAATAAGAAGATGATGTAGGGAGGAAAAAGCAAAGGAGCTTCTAGGGAGATGTAGTAAGATTGAAGAACTAGAAAAAAGAGGTGAGGCAAGAACGATGTATTATGAAGTTAAAAAGATAGCCCCCAAAAAAGATGACATACACTAGAAATGAAGCTGAGGATAAAATGGCAATATTATATATGACTAGGGCAAGGTTCCAATTAGATGGAAAGAATATATGGAGTGTTTAATGGAAGCAGTCAAATGATCTTACATAACAAGCAGGAACTTCATGTGATAGAACTAGGAAAAGAGCACGTTATGAAGGCACTACGAAATGTTAAAACAGAGCTCTGCAAAACAGAGGAATCCACAATTAAGGAATATCGCTGTTATCTTAGATATATACGAGACAAAAAGCAAACATGAAAAAGGACACTGAAAAGAAACAAGAAATTGCAATCAGAAGGGGAGTTAGACAAGATTGCATACTGTTGCCAGTTCTTTGTAACGCTTATGTGGATGAAGCATTCAAAGAAGTAGAAGAGGAAGGGATTGAGAACAGCAGAAACCTGAAAATCCATCATATCTGCTACGCTGATGAGGCTGTCATTCTGGCTGAATATGAAAAAGACTTAAATAGATATCTAAACAAGCATTCAAATATTGGTAAGAAAAATTCCATTGAGAGAAATAAAAAAACAAAAAGCATGCTAGTTACATCAAAAGGAAATAGAATAATTAAAACTAAAATTGGAGATGACAGAATAGAATAGGTCACTAAATTTCAATATCTTCGAGTACTGCTGGAAGAAAATCTTAATCAGGAGACAGATGTTAGGTGGAACATAGCCAGGGCCAAAAAATCATTTAGACGATGTAAGAAACTCCTCTCAAGTGATTTAAATCTAGATACTACATAAAGACTTCAAAATCAATGGCTTGGTCTATTTTCAGATATGGCTCAGATTGCCCTAGTCTCACAAAGACTCTAAAGAAGAAAATTACTTCCTTTGAACTTTAGTGCTATAGAAGGAGTTTAAAGATTAAATGGATTGATATGGTGCCAAACACTAAAGAATTAAATAGAATGAAGTTAGGAAACACAGCAGCTGGAAAACAACAAAAGAGTCTATAAGATCTAGTTACAAAAAGATAGACACAGTCTCAGAGATGACTGGAGAAAAGGGGATAGAAAAGAACTTGAAATTAGCAGAAAACAGATTGGAATGGAGGAGAAGAAACAAAGACTTTGAGTGCAACGGCAATGAAACATAATTACCTGAATAAAATCTTCCAATAACCGAATCAGTTTGGATTGGAAGAAAAAGACATTAATGGGTAGCTTAACATCAAAATCACATTCTTGTTACCCTTTTAATAAATCTTGCCCTCCAACACTCCTCTCATGCTGGCCTCCCTGGCTGAGGGAATGATGTTCATTCATTTCACTTCAGTTTTACATGTATTAGGAGGGTTGCCCTTTAGCATAACTCATTGGATTGATCTCAATAAATCTGTGAAGTACATCTGAATGCTGCATAATCTGGTTATTGCTAAAAACGCAGATGTTTCTGCACATGTTTCTGATTTTCTGATATTTCTAATCCATAAGACTACAAGAAAATTGTGGCTCAAAAGAGTTGAAAGTAAAAAATAACACTCCTGTCTACTCCTCTGCCATCATTTCCTTTTTTCATTAACACCTTTGAAATCACCCTCCGCTGCATTCAAGTTCTAATGCTGCATGCAATAGCTACGTATAGTGTCATATTTACATTAATATATGGCTCTTTCTTTCAATTTGGGGAGGATCTTACAAGAGTTTTTTATTTGTTTTTGCAATTACTTAAGTGTAGGAATGTTCCAGAGCAACCCAAAGGATTGGAATGAGTTCTTTTGATTCTGCAATATCATCATAATTCTACACTTATTTAGAAAACTGACTATTAGACAGTTGATACATTCACCAAAGTACTAGAATAAGTGCAGTTTTTACACTACCGCCATAATTCCAGAGATATCTAAAGACCAATTAGTGCAATAGAATACACTGTGTGACAGTGGCCCAACTGACCACCCAGAAATGTAAAGGACAGGGAAACAAACAAACGTTTAGTGGTATGTTCTTCGTTCAAAAAGATTAAATTGTCATCTCTCTATTAGATATAACGCTGGAACTAATGAAAATATCTGTGAAACCACCGAAGAAGAAACATATATCCTTTCACTAAAAATAAACATTATCGAGGTAGAACTGAGTACACAACATATATTTATTTACATAACCAAGATGAGGCAAAGGGACGATCATAGACTACTGTTGAAGCTATATAGGGGCCTTCTATGCGGTGATACTACATACAAAATATGCAAAATTGTAATTTTCAAAAACCCAGACACACTTATACCATAAACAGTGGCCAGTTATGTAAAACTAATATCACATTTAGAAACAGCACCCTGATATTACCATAGAGGTAAGGGTGTAAGAGTCACAATACTCAATGTATGTAAGGAAGATGCCATTTAACTGATACCTTGATATGTTCGAGCAGGGCAGTAGCTATATTTGTGTGCATATCAATTAACTGCTTTCTTTCCAGAAGTTCTGGGAGTGAGCTAAAAGAAAGCAAATACACATAACATCTTGCAAAGCAACCTCCTACAAAAGAGGCAAAGCTGATATAGTAAAATGTAAAGTTTTCAGCAAGAAAAGGAAGCATGAAAAGGTCCCATAACATTGTGATACTGTATGGACATAATCACAAAGAAATCATCTAAAAGATTACAAGTCTCCTTTTGCTACATTTTATGAGCGAGGTGGCATAGTGGTTAGAACGCGTGCCTCCAGTGCGGAAGGTCTACGGTTCGAGCCCGACCCGATGCCCTGACTGGATGCTCGCTCACTGTTCACCCAGCAGCGAATTGGTACCTGGTGGCAAAACTGGGGAGATAAAGGCGGCGAGGAAAGGTGCTGGCCACCTTACCTCACATGCCGATGGCTCAGCATAAGTGTTCCCTCTAACAGGCACTTCCCCTATGTACGAAAGTATACAGGGCTACCTTTACTTTTTTACTTTTGCTACATTTTGCTGTATTTGTTATTTTAAACTTTTTGAAAATACATTTGGAATGACATTCTGTAAAAAGCAGGAACTTTCATAACACCTACTGTTACTAAGGTGTGCAGTCAACTACCAGTAGTGTACTTAGTGATATTATATATTAAAGGATGAATTATAGTTGAATAAGTTTGGAAAAAAGAAATACACAAGTGTCTCTATCTTGCAGAAAATTGAATACAAGCTAAGTGTAATATCGAAACATCCAGATGTTGCATAGACAACTGAAATTGCTGATGAAGAGAGAATCAAGCATTTGAAAGAACCAAGAGTAAATTAACGTGTTAAATACATAGAAAATTTTTGAAATTTACCTACTTGCAATTTCTAATGCACCTTTGTACTGTGATCATCATGCAAAAAACTTAAGCATCATAACTCAAATGGAAAAAAGTTATGAGCCCTCAAACTTTGCTGTTTTGGCATTTCAAGTGCTAATTCTAGCTATTGTGCATGACATCATAATGAGTACAAAAAATGTGAACACTTGTCAGCATGGATTCCACTAGCAAGTCCTACAAATGTCATAATGTCATGGAGGATGGTAGTGCAGCCGGACTCCCTAATGGAATAAGCTGAACGAATAGTCAGTATACAGAGGGGAAAACCGTTCATACGTTTCCACACAAGGACAAAGACAGGAAGGACACAAAGCTTGGGTCTGGTTTGTGTGAAGCCATTGACTTATCCTTGGCAGACACACCATATGTCATAATGTCATGGAGGATGGTAGTGCGGCCGGACTCCCTAATGGAATAAGCTGAACGAATAGTCAGTATACAGAGGGGAAAACCGTTCATACGTTTCCACACAAGGACAAAGACAGGAAGGACACAAAGCTTGGGCCTGGTTTGTGTGAAGCCATTGACTTATCCTTGGCAGACACACCATATGCAGTCACTGACAGATAGAGCTAACAGACAGGTGAGACTTATCTGTGATTGTTTTTAAGACCCTGGTCGAGTAGCAACAATTACCAACTTTGAGGACAACAGGGCAGGGAGGTATGTTGAGTTAGTTGATTGGAAATGGCCTACTAGCAAGGGCCAGTTTCTAATAGGCTTCAATGTGGCTTAAAGATGAGATAATTGTTAAGTCAGCACAATATCATTTTCAACTCATAGTGGAAACAGGGGGAAGATATAGAAATCATGCTGGTTGTCATGCAGAGTTAATGACATTCATCCGTAAGCTTGGAATCCGAATTGTTTGATTCCTAGCCCAGGGGATAATTGCATCACAGAGGACATCGATGACACCGGTACATCATATGAGGTAATTGCCATTGGTATTTGAAGGAACTGGTGTTAATATTTCAAGTACGCGTGGAAGAATGGCTCTAACAATTGAATTGTGACACCTAACACCATGCAAGGATAGGGAAAGTTAAATTGGCAATCGTAATCCAAAACCAAGAGAGAATTTAAAAGGGTGGCTTCGTTATCAATGATTTTTTGTAGTAAGTAATGTCGGGGAAAGGCGGTAAGGCCCATAACAAAGCCTCAACAAAGGAAAAACTGAGACAATGAGGGACAGTTTAAGTAGAAAGGGAGACAAGATCAAGTTGGTTGATGTTAGATTTAAAAGATGACAAATTGTAGAATTCAGGGAAAGTAGTGGGTGGCAGTGAGTTCCACAGTTGAGAAGTTCTAGGAATGAAATACTTGTGAGATAGAGTTCGTGGATAAGATAGTATAACTTGGAAAGGGTGTGAATAGGTAGAGCTTCTGATGGTTCAAACACGCCTCACTGGATCAGGAATAACATTCCTGATTTCCTGAGAGCAATGTCCTTGAAAATGGCGGTAGAAAATGGAACAATCTGCAACAAGACAAAGATGGGGGAGAGACTTTAGAGAATTGGTGAGGTTTGGATTGTTGATTAGACACATAACTTTAGACTGGACTCTGTCAAGAAGATGGAGAGAAGATTTAGGAGCACTACCCCACATATGAGAGCAGTACTTCAGAGAAGGACGAATCTAGGATTTGTAGATAGGTACTAGTTGAGAAGGTGAGAAATAGCCACGGGCTCTAGAAAGAAAGCCAAGTTTCTGAGATGCATGCTTTGCTATGGAATTGATATGGGGTTTCTAAGTGAGATTAGATGAAATAGAAAGACCAAGTTGAGTGATTGACGATGAAATGTCCAGTATATGGCCATTCATGAAAACAGGGGGGATATCTTGGTGATATTTACGTGATATGACAACCTGGTTTGTCTTTTCTTCATTGAACTTAACAAGATTGTCACTACCCCACCTCTCTACATTTGTCAAGTCATTGGTGAGAAGTGAGGCTGAAGTGTTACAATAGCGTGAAATATTAGAATAGGCAAGGTGTTGAGGTTGGAAGAAAAAGATGAACTTAAATAAGTGTCATCGGCAAAGGAGAATACTGGAAGATGTAGAGGAAAGCAGGTCATTTATGAAGAGGATGAACAAAACAGGAGAGATAACAGAGCCATTAGGTACACCTGAGTTGATAGAATGAGTATTAGAGAGGTAGCCATTGACCTTAAGTGCAATTGACCTGTCCAATAGAAAGCTAGAAATCCATTTAAGAGGGATTGGTGAAGACCAAACATTGGCAGTATAGCAAGAAGACCTTTGTGCCAAACACGATGAAAGGCCTTGACAAGAGCAAGAGAGATCACTCCACTCTCACCGTAGGATTCTAGAGCAGAGGACCAAGCATGAACAGCATAGGCTAGAGGGTCACCAGTAGATCTGGCTTGTCAAAACCCATATTGGTGATCAGAAAGAAGGTTGTTTGTTTCAAGGAAGGCAAGCAGTTGTTTGGTGATAATGGTCTCCATAGGCTTAGAGATGAGAGAAGTGATTGCAATGGCGCTGTAAATTGAAGAGTCAGATTTGTCACCTTATTTGGGGATAGGGAAAATGTGGGCCAGTTTCCAAGAGGAAGGCAAACTACCAAGATCGTAGGAAAGTTAGGAAAGTTGGAAAAGATTTGGAGGTGTTGAGCTGAAGAAGGACTTTTCGGACTTTGCGTGTAGAGAACTTAACAGGGGAAATTGTGATGGTGGATGTGGGGTAGAGAGGAGCTTGGAAATCTTGGTCATCAAGATTGGAATTGGAAGCAAAGGTTGATGCGAAAAGGTTAGCTTTAGAGGAAGGAGTGCATGAAGATGAGCCAGAGTTGTTTTTAAAGGTGGAAAAGAAGAATGGCAAAAGTTTTGTGAGACAACTTTGGCTAAGGACCAGAAGGAGTGAGATCCTGTTTGACATGAAGCAATTTTATTGTTGATGTGTTTGACAAAAGAGGATTTGGCATGATTGATGGTTGTGGAGCATAGGTTACGAGTTTGGTGTAGTTTCCATTATTTAAAGCGGTGGTTTTTATGTTTGACAGCTTTTGCACATTGTGAAGTGGACCACATTGGAGATCACTTTCTGCTAGGCTTATAGGAGGATGGAATAAAAAGATCCATACCAAGTTGAATTGCATTTGTGATGAAGGTGGCAAAAGAGGAAGGATCGTTAGACAATCCAGAATACTAGGGATAAGCAGCAAAAAAGTTTCGAGGAGAGTCCCAGTCAGCTTTGCTATAGTGGAAAATTGTTTGAGAAGAGGAAGATCTAGCCTGGTGGGAGACAAAGCTATGCTGTAACTTGATAAGGCAGTGGTCAGAGTTACCAAGAGGAGAATCTAGAATAGGGTTAGAGTAGATGTCTGGGTTTGATGTAAGAAACAGATCGAGTGTATTAGCTTTGTCCCCTGAGCAATAAGGGGCATGTGTTGGTTCTGATATCAATTGTAACAGGTCATTCACAATGGCAAAGGCTTCTGCATCATGACCAGCAGGGCTAGTGATATGTGGATAGTGGGTAAGCCAGTTCGGATTGTAGACATTGAAATCACCAAGGACTGTGAATTCAGAGTGTGGAGATTGAAGAGTAAGTGTGTCAATTGTCTTAGATGGATGATCAAATAGAAGTTCATGGTTAATTCAGTTATGTGAGCGGTATAGGGTGCAAATGACTTTTGAAGTGTGAGGTAGGGAAATTTTCATCCAGATGAGTTGAAAACCAGGATTAACGAGGTCAAAAAACTGATGCAAGAGGAGCAGCTTGCAGAAGAGGTTTGATTGTATCCCACCTTGTATAACAAGTCCGATAAAGGATGCAAGGAGAGAGACGTCATAATCAATGCATGGTATAACATGGTTGAAAAGTTGGATTTCATCGAAGATGGTAGGCCTAATTTAATATTACAACACATATTTTATAGCAAAGTTGGATCAGCACTTAGTACTAAAGGTTCTTAGTTTGATAAGCAAAGCTAGACATTTTAGTACTAAAATTTTCCTAGTTAGTTTCTCATTTTGGACCAATATATCTGGATAGATATGAAATGCTAAGTCAGCACGTAAAAAGGTCTAGTAGATGAAATTCTGAGGAATATAATCTTGCACAGAAATTGAAACAGATGAGAAGAACCAGGTAACTGCATACTCTCATAAAAGTAGAGATTGTCCTTAATGTTTCTAGACCATATTTCTTATCCCTAATATTGATAGACCATACTACTAGAGTTTTTTTAGCTTTTTGCCAGCTTAGCTTGAATGTAAAGCACACAACAGTACTGAAATTATAGTTTTTCCTTCTATTGCTTTACTAAAGCATTGGGAGAACGACCCCCCTAGCTTCAATGTCTTATGGCCAAAGCTTCAACATAGCTTCCTAAACGTAAACACACATTCAATGTAAGCTTAAGTTCATAGCGTCGCAGTCATTAGGTAAGTAATAATTACTACGTTGCAAAGACATGTTGTGTACAGTAATACTTCATTTTTAATAATTTCTAATAACATGTTCTATAAAATATAGTCTGCTTTATAATCATGGAATAACATGGTATTTGTTTATGAAAAAGTAGTGATATCCTTGTTCAACTAGATAAAGCTGGCTGCATGTCAATCTAAAACGCTCTAAAGCACAAACTTACTTTGGAGCGTTAAAGAAAAGAAACCTTAGAAAAAGAAAGGAGTTAAAAGATGCTAATATTCTGCAACATCAGCAGAGGTTGTTAAAAAGGCATAAAAAGAAGCTTTAGACCTTACCAGTGATCAAACCTACCTCAGTGCCATAGACAGGAGGATGAAATTAACATTATAGATCTTGACAACAAAGTAGTTTTATCTGACCATTATGGTATGAAAGAGATGGTAGAATAAGCAGTTGGTACGGAAGAGAAGAAGTCTTCAAGAAGACGACCTAAAAAGTCAGCGAGCACTAATGAAAGCCTTACAAATGATGTAGAATTTTCTCTGCTTAATAATTTAAGTTAAAACATTGCCGAGAAAAGAAAAAAATCTGCTAACATAGCCGAAGATGTTGTCAACATATTTTGTAAGTCTTTGGCAATGGAACTAAAGGAACTACCTGTAATAGAAAGGTGTATGACAAAGAATGAGATGTAAAACATCCTTCACAACTATCAAATGGCTATAATGAGATGACAGAATGGGGAAACTTCCCAATGGAATATAGGTGCCTCTTTTTCATCTTACGCCCTGGCAAATAGACATAACAACGTGAGAGTGGAACCACCTCCAAGACCATCTTCTTGGGATTTTTAAAATTATTTTATAAATTGATGCAATATTATATAATATTAGCAATGTATGATAGAACTAAAGACACCATGAATAAATACACTTGTATAATTAAATCCCAAGTCTTTAATAAAGTCGAGAGTGCATGTACTCTTTGGCACCAAAAAGATGGGGAGTACAATAAGCAGAGGGATTTGTGTTTTTGCTACAAATGCATAAGTTGAGGGTTCTTAATAGTTGGGGAGCCAATGTTCAAAAGAGAGTATAGGGGCCCAAGTATTTCAAAATTATAGCAGTTAGTTGTTAAAGTTGTACAAAGATAAGTTATATAGTTCTTTATTACCTTAATTGCAAATATTGTCTTGCGATCACAAGGTCTATGTGTTTACTTATTATTTTTAAACCTTTGACATATTAGCGTTAGTACCATGGGGGGGGCTACTGGCAGTAGGTCATCCATACCCCCACATGTTAGGTCTAACCTCCAATTTCCTGATAGGATGTTTCTGCAGCCATCCTCAGAATCAAAACATCCTATCGGAATATATTGTGCATTCTCAGTTAGGAGAAGATAATTATGGAGGGCCAAACATGCAAATCTGTACTTGTTCACATTACATATAGTGGCTCGTCTTGGCTTTTGAAAACTTCTGCAACGATGTAAGGATCAAAAACGCATTTTCAATTACGCGTTGAGCCCTTTCTGCTTTACTAGCACTCCTTCCATGAAATGATCTCATTAACAACATCTTCA
The DNA here is from genome assembly GCA_900291935.2 of Cassiopea xamachana. Lineage (NCBI taxonomy): Eukaryota > Metazoa > Cnidaria > Scyphozoa > Rhizostomeae > Cassiopeidae > Cassiopea > Cassiopea xamachana. The sequence goes on from OLMO02000275.1 coordinate 13,235,928, forward strand.
ATGGAAATATTTCATCTCCAAGAAGAAAGTCAGGCATAGATTGTTCATGGTTTTCTTCTAGCTTTGCGTCTCCTGACACAATGAGCTCATTTTTTCCAAACATTTGCCNNNNCCCCCCCCCCCCCCATTTGCTAACTTGCCAGTACGCCACTGTCATTGTTGCTACCATATTGGCCAAGGTCAAAGAGAGTGAAGCAATAGTTTGCATCACAAATTGCTAAAAGGACACTACTGAAAAAACCTTTGTAGTTGTGATACATAGCGCCAGACAACTGTGGGCATTCAATTCCTATATGTTTACCATCAATATAGCCAGCATATTCCACCATTCTTCAAAGTTTTTGGAAATAGTTAGCAAATCTTCTTGACGTTTTGGAGGGGATATATAACTCTCCATGCGTGAATCATAAAAAGCATTACTTTTTTCACTTATGTTGCTCAAAGTGGCCTTGCCCACATAAAAAGAGATACAAATTGATTGCTGAGTATGACCAGTTTCCAGCAACCTGAATGTTATAGCTAGTCATTCACCTGCAGTGAGTGACTTTCTTAAGTGAGTTTCATGCTTCGCTATTTTAGGACCTACTAGTGTCAACAGGTGCTCAAAATGGTCAGGAAACATTAGGAAATACCTATTGCAGTAAAAAAGTATAATTAATAGAATATTAAATTTTTTGTTAGAATTAGACACTATCAACCAAGTTTACTAACAAGGCCCAAAAGGGGAGTATAAGTTCCCATGTTTCAAAGAAAAAAATTCCAAAATTTGCTTTCTTAGCAAAACCCTTATTTACTGCTCCCTAATAGGAAATGCATACCTGCTCAACTGTTTCTCAAAAGTAGTACCGTAGTACCTAGATCCGTTGTACCATAAGGCAGTTTGTTGATCTTTCCAGTAATAAAAAGCTCCCTTAGGGGCCCGTATTAACAAAATGTCACAATGTTCCCCTGTAAAAGTATTCCTTGTCTCCAAGTCGAAGTTCTTGGACTAGTCGTTGATATTCTCCTAACTCTTCCCTCATTCTGAAAATGCCACGAACCCAGAATTTTGGTGGGGCTCTAGACTTTTTCTTGTTGCTATTTTTCCTTATTTTGCGTCGTAGAAGTAGCACTAGCAGAAGAAGCTGTTCTTCGATGGTGTCATCCATGCTGTTTCACAAAGGTAGCCATTAAACGAGTTCCCGCGTTTGTGTTGATGTTAGCTTGATACCTCAAAATAAATCCATAGCGGAAACCGGGTGAAAATGCCATGCGATACTGGGCTAAATTAAAAATTATCTCAACTTCAAGCCACATTTAACCCTAGTAGAAACCGGCCCTAAAGGAAATTATGATACCATAGCAATGTACTACACTTCCTTTCACAGACTATCCGTGTATGTGTTCAAATACGGATGAAACAAAGGAGGAGGAAGAAATGGTGGCAAGTCCTAGTCCTGTGGCAAGCCCTAATACCTTTTGTAGTAGATGTTAAGTTTTGGGACAGAAAATTGTATTCATTCAGAAAAAGATGAGTTGGATTAGAAGATCAAAGAGTAAATTAGATGACATGTCAGGGAAAGTAAAATAACTACTGTAATACTTTTTGCTAAGGACTATTGTGAGAACAGCTTGTATCAGATGGGTTGGGTAGTTTGTAGTTTTTTTAAATATCTCAAATATATCTTTGTTTTTAATATCTTTGTCTTATAAAATACTAAAATATTTATCTAGAGATGCTTCCACACAACAATGATGGAGATGCTTTCCACTAACAAATGGGCATGAAAGGACTTCTCCTTTTTAGCTTCAGGAGAATCGATAACCTTGACATTTTATCTTTGATTTTCACAATTTAGTTGCTTCTACCGAAAGGAGATACTGTGCCAAGTCTGTCTTGTCATACTTTTTATAAACTTTGTCAATAAAAGATATCATTTTGCAAAAGAGACCATCTTGGTTGTAACATTTGGCTATCAATAAATAAAAACATCCATTGTTGTCCTGTGTATTGTCAAGGCGTTTCCAGATGCCCAACACACTACCAATTTAAGAACAAATAAGAAACAAATTAGCTTCAAACATTTTAGAAGACTTAATAACAGCCAGCCTTAACCCCAATTTTACTTGTTTTATAAAAAAGACGGCAATTTTCATAACAAGTTGTATCAGAACAAATACCATATAAATTTTAACAATATTTTCCATTGCAAATGCAATTTTTCATATGTATAGGAGATTGATGAGGATGAATTAACGTCAGCTGTACAAGATATACAAGAAGGAGCTCTAGATGAAATTGATGACAAAGAACCATTGAATGATGCAGAAATTTTTGATGAAAATGATTGTCACTTTGATGAAGATGAAGATATAGAAGATATTATGTTGCCGCCTTTTCGTGCTGTGGTAAATTTCTGTAGTATCAACAGACTATTTAGAAGATACTTGTGATGATGAAGATGGTTATGACGATAACAACTGATGTTATCCAAGAAATTTTGTAAGTTAAGCTTTCAAGTAAAATTTACTGTAACGATACTGATAACTGACATCTCTAAGACATTGTGAACAATATGTTGGCCATTCAAACAAAGCAGATAGCATAGTTGTGAGTTGAGAATTAACTGATTTTACGATATGCTAGTTTTTCAGCTTCCTCAGTATAGCATTATCAAAAGTGTGTTGGGTGCTAACTTAAGGGAATATTTGATATTGTAAATTAATTAAAAAAAACCAAGAGTGGCAATGGAAGATGCGATTGTATGGGGTACTGTGCTAACTATGAAACATATACCATGTTCAATAATGGCACTGGCAAGCTGGTACACTTTGAAATTTTACAGGTATTAATTCTGTTCAACTACGTAACTCCCTTCTCTTTACAATATATTGAAATGCAGAAGCACAAGTAGATGCCAATTTCCATGTTTTAAACATTTCATGTGTCACTATATCATCCTAGGGTACTTATGGTATTCAGTTTACTATTCATATATGTAGTATCTGTATGCAAATGTAATTGAAATTTAATTGTACATATTCAACTCTCATCAGGCAAATTAGCCAGGTAGCAGTACTGAAATGGAGCTAGATGGTGCAAAGGAGTGTTTTACTTTCATTAAGGATAATGGCTTCAATATCTCAATCTCTATCAAGGATCGCCAACTAAGTCTAGGAAAATGGATTAGAGAAACCCAGTCCAGGAAGCAACTAATCGACATGTGGAATGTCAGCAAAAGCTTTACCAAAAAGTTGGCAAAGGCCAGTAAAGAGAAAGATTGTGGAATAATTGGGGAGTGGATAACTGGGATTCGAAATCATCTATACTGGTGTGATTTGACAACAACTCAAGAGTTAGTGAAATGACCCTTACTAAGTGGATGTCTCTTCTGCGACATTGCTGACAAGCATCATAATCATCCAAATTCACTATTCCCTATTGTGCATATGGAGATATTGAGAAGAGACAATGAGTCAAAATAAGTAAACATCTTCTGCAATATCTTTTTGTGCATAATATTGACCATATAAGTGAACTTAACTCCAATAGCTATTTGCCTACAATTACTGGATACATATGTATATCAGATTTTAGAATGAAGATATGTAAATCATGCAGTTATGTTTGCCAGGAATGAAAGCATATGATCGTGTTGCATCAATAGTGGCAAGAAGGATATCATTAAGGACATTTCAAGGCTATCCCTAGAAGGGCAAACTGAATGCTTCCACTCAACCCTAAACCACCGGATTCCAAAGATGACACATTTCAGTTGGCTGGGTGCCATATACAGGTCTGTAGTCTGAAAAAGTAATGAATGAGCAAGTATTTTTGTAACTTTGTATAGAGACGAATGTTTTGAATCATACTATACTTGATTTAAAAATTGAAGCAAAATTTGTTTAACATTGAATATAGCATATATATATGCTTTATACAATGAATAAACAATAGCTTTAAGGGTTGAATAGAAGCTAACATCGTATATTCACAGTATGCAGAACATCAATTGCTGCCAAACGAAAAACAAAGGGATCCACAACTGGGGAAAAACATTACTCAGTTATATATCCAACCTTCAAGTGTGGCAAAGATGCTGTTAGAGAAGGGAAAGGCCGACCAACACTTAATATGTATCTACACCCAATTAATGAAGCCAAAAATGTGTACATTTTTTAGTTCATTCCTTTCACAAATGTCTCTGGGAACAATTCAACAAAATATTTCCATACACTAGGCATAATTCTCTACTTAATTGTAACATGAATGTTGCATAGAACCATACCAATAATATAAGTATCTATTTTACAATTTTCAGATGATGTATCCAATATAAAACACTTCCTGCTATTTACTGCAAAGGAGGAACTAGCAATTATATTTCAGCACTATAAGGCAGAAGCTCCAGAGCCTCTAAATGGCAAATTTCCTAACAGGTGTTCAAAGACTGATGCAATAGAAAACCAACTACAAAAAAGGAGGTCTGAAACTCTCCCTCAAGGCTTGTATGAAAGATGCACATACACTTTACATTACTAAAAGCGAATACAAATATATATATATATACATATATATATATATATATATATACACATATAAACATAAATATATATACATATAAAGATGCATTTATATTTATATTTATATTTATATATATATATACATATATATATATATATATATAAATATATATATATATATATATATATATATATATATATATATATATATATATATATATATATATATATATATATATATATATATATATATATATATATATATATATATATATATATATATATATATATATATATATATATATATATATATATATATATATATATAAATAGTCTGTTGATACTACAGAAGTTTACCACAGCACGAAAAAGCGGCAACATAATTTTGACATACTGAAAGCTTTTTTTGTCCAACACTCATCAGAGTATGAAAACGTC
>OLMO02000275.1:13240968-13256514 GCA_900291935.2 Cassiopea xamachana
CACGCTCGCACACGCACGCACGCACGCACACACACTTATATATGTATGTTAGTATGTATACAAAGCAACATGTCAACAGAAGCAGCCACAGACACACATCAAGAGTAAATGGCATGGAAAATCAAAAACGTAGGTACGTTGCCCTTCCCCAATAGTTGTCATTTTCATTTTAGCATATGGTATCTTGTAGTCTGATCTTATATAGTTTTGTGTCTGGTGAGGGGCATAACTATGTTGGGAACTTTGATCTCAGGTAAGTATAAATACATGCTGGAATTAGATTTCTATTATCCCAGCCAAGACATCCAAATATGTATCTTGTTACCCATCTATATCTTACAACTCTCAGATTACTGAGAAAGGTCACACACTCGAAGGTTAAATAACATTGGGTTTAATATTCCAAAGGAGGTTGCTTGTCAGGAATGGAAAAATTACCTCTCATAGAGAAAGAAATGAGCAAAATATCCGGAATTGGTACAATTATAATCACCTTTCTGAAAACATACTTATTTGATGTTTGATTTGCATGTTGCTTGTATGTGCCTAAATCTCTCTTCTTCAGCAATGGTGCCACTACTTTCAAGACAACTGCCTGGGGTAATGCCAGGAAGTCTTCATCCTCAGTTACACACTTGATTCTTTCTATGCTGCCATTAAAAGTTGGCTTTCCATGCGCAGAGAGAACCTCCCACCAACATTTGAACTCAAAGGTACCAACCAACAAATATTTCTCACAACAGCGACAAGAACACCTTCAAAATCATTGCAAACTCTACTTCATCTTAGGCAGAAGCAATCACTATACACATTGCACAGCTCTATCGCTTTTGCTTATAGGTCCTAGGTGACTGCTTATAGGTCCCAGAATAAGCTGCACAAATGGTCAACATACAGAGGGAAATCCGTTCATACATGTTCAATCAATGAAGAAGAAAGGAAAAGACACCAAGCATGGATCAGGTTTGTTGCGAAGACATAGGCAAAAGTGGAGCAGCAGCAACTCCTCTGTTCTTTGCTCTGACCAATTCGATGAGAGCTGCTCTACGAAGAATCAGGAAATCGCTGTCAAACTTGGAATGAAAAGGAAGCTAACGCCAGATGCTGTTGATTCATTTATCGTTGGCAGACACAGCAGATACCATTGATGAGTAACTGACAGATAGAGCTAAAAGACAGGTGAGACTTATCTATGTGTTTCTTTTTTAGACCCTGGTCAAGCAGTAGCAATTAACAACGTTGAAGAAAACAGGGCAGGGAGGTATGTTGAGGTGGTTGATTGGAAATGGCCTGCTAGTAAAGGAAAATTATAATGCCATAGCAATATATTTCAAATCTTTTCATAGACTATCCGTGGTATGTGTTCAAAAATGGATGACACAATGGAGGAGGAAGAAATGTTGGCAAGTCCTAGTCCTGTGGCAAGCCCTAACACTGTACCAGATGTCCAGTTTTGGAAAAAAAACTGTAACCTCTCAGAAAAACATCGGCTAACTCAGAAGATCAAAGAGTAAATGAGAAGACTCTAATCAATGCAAACTCTACTTCATCTAATGCAAAAGCCATTACCCTACATATTGTACAGCTTTAACGCTATTGCTTATAGGTCCTAAGTGACTGTTTACAAAATTTGACAAGCTGTGAGCTGCAATACATAATAGATACTGGTACTCACCATTCCTGAACTTGGATTTGCCTCTCAAATCTAGCCTCACGACTTTGTTGTGGCAATACAGTGGGGTCATAGGCCTCAACATTTTCTTCATCTTGAGCATCCGAATCAGCAGCTAGTGGCTCTCTGTGGTATGCAACTATGCCTGGCTGTAGAAGCACATGGTGATCATTGCCATCATCTTTTAATTGATAATCAGTAGCTTCATCATAAAAGGATGATTTACTGTTGCTGCGTCCCATTTTAATGAGCCGTAGTACTCCAAGGCGAGAAGCTTTCTTATGCTTTGTTTGTTGACTGATATAGGTCTAAAGAATGCCCTTGGTTTGATCCTTGTTATAACGTCATACCATGGCTATCAAAAATTTGCACCTACTGCTTCAAAACAAGCGCTAATTTCTACACCTTGCAAGTAAGAGCAAACTTGACACGATCTTCATGCATTCAAAAGACCAAAGTTTTGATTCCAGCTAATAAAGCATTCCCAAAATTTTCCATGCATAAACACTTTAATATTTATTGTAATCCTTCATTAATAAAGACTCAACTTTACAAAGAATAGAAAGAAATGTATCAATTTATTGTAAATCTTACATTACTTAAAATTTTTGTTCAATGTTGATAATTTAGTAGTCAGTAGGGCATGGATATTCAACTTTTGATAATTTGACATCGTGCTATTTTCTTCTTCCCTAAAGTGCAGTTAGAGATAACAATATTGAAGTGCTCTACTGCTAAACCAATATCCCTGATTAAACTAATAAGGAACTAGTACATCCATCTTGTGAAGTTCCATTTCCAGATGATGGAAAAATTGTACTCGTAATGCCCCCTTTTATGGATCTTAGCTGCACTCCTTGAAAACGTTCCAGATGCAAAAATGAATAAAGAAACACACGTTTTTGGCAACTTCAGAAGATCTGAGCTTCAAAATTTCCTATAGATACATGCTTTGAATCCCCCTAGCTGGTTACAGAAACTGGTACAATATTAACCCTTTTTCAACAAGCACAATTTTTTGCTATTTCAATATGTATTCTAATAGGCGCTCAATCTCACTTCCAGAAACCCTGCCAAGGCGCACCTTAATCTATGTGTCCCTTGCTCTTATAATTACTCCTAACTACCCGCTTGTTGGGTAGCAAGCCTATTCCCTAACTTATTCCCTTTTTTAATTATGCAGGAAACGTTGCAATTGGTCGTACAAGTTATTGAACCACTGTGCTCCAATTTTATGGAAGCTGATAAAATAACTTTTTCTGAGGTACTGATAAAGCCACACATAACTACACTTGTGACACTGGAAGAAAGAGTAATAAATGTCTTTAAAATGTGGTGGAAAGCATTGTCATATCTTGGAACATAATTTTGAGCTTTAGGGAGAAAAAAGGCGTCAATCAATAAACAAGAATCCATAACTTACACAGTCCTGTCTATGGCCTGTTTTGAGCACATCAACAAAAAGAATGAAGTGGGAATGGTCTCCACTAAGAGTACTGAGGATAAGGAAAGCAACAATGTCAGGTAAAACTTTGACATTCTAACACGTTTGTTGGACATAGATGAAATCATTAACAAGCCCATTGTGAAGCCCAAGGGAGGACTGTACATCTTCTAAACTCACGAAACACTACTATTCTATAATGCTACGCACTTTTTGAATGATTAAGTCCCTTTTCAAAAGGATATACAAATAATTGCCTACCTTTCTCACTAATGCTCGACAACTTCAAATATAAACTCAAATTTTATGAAAAAAATAATATATAGAAAAAATAAGGTACAAAATCTGTTATGTTAGCCTAGGATAAATAAGGATTTCAAGAATCTTTTAGAATAGAATGAACTCCCTGATTACTAATAGCCTGTCACTCTATATAGTTTGATTGACACTTGCAATGAACGATATATATATTTACTCTTATTATTGTTATGTTGAGTAGATTCTGAGCCTAGGAGATTTGGAGTCTAGGCACCTATAGAAAATCAAGCTAAACAGTCCATCATATATCTCTACACATTTATAAGTAATAGAAGTTCTGTTTCTTATGCAATGATGTATATATTGATTTTGGATTCGAGAATCAGAGCCTAGAGCCTACTTTGTTGATTTGAATTGAGATGCAACCTTTGGGACTTGGAGTGCGGTTTACCCTCGTACCTCTAAGAAGAATTCTTGTGACAATATAAAACATGGTCTACCGAGCAGGATAAATACAATTGGAAAAATGTATAAACGTAACAAGAAATCAAGGTGGAATCGTGAAAAACTAGTTAGCGCTAGAGAAGAATGTTGAAGCTACCTAAACAATAGTGTGGAAAATGCCAAGGCTGTGATTGCAGAGTTGTATAGGCCTTCGGAGCAGAAGTTGAAGCAATTAGATTCTGGAAGCCAACTATCATTTATTAGTGAAGACATTGTGAAACATTTGTAGTTGTCTATTGTTGGAAAAGAGCATTTGGACATAAAAGTTTTTGGCAGCAAACATAGCCACAGGCGACTACGATATTGCGCAGGTTAAAAGCATGAACATAGATTTTTCTACTGCCATGGAAGCATATTCTACGCCCAATAATTGTGCCCCAACTGTCAGCAAAACATCAAGAATGCCATCACACAGTTTAAGTGCCTGCAGGAAAGCCCATTAGCAGATTTGAACAGCAGTGAGGATGATCTAGAGATTAATATTTTAATTGGAGCAAAGGATATGGTGAAACTCTTCCCTGGCAGTGCAATATGGGGGAGATAATGGATTGAAGACAGCACATGACACTGTGAAGGAGCACCTGACATCCTTCCAAGCATGCTGTTTGATTTATGGCATCACATGTCGCTGAGAAGGAGCATATGACCCTTGCCATGCATGGTAGGAATGCAGACCAAACTTTTCAATGAAAAATTGGCAGAAAAACCTATGTGAAATGTGTTTGAATACCTTTGCAAGAATGCAGGGTTCTACATTTTCTTCTTATCTGTCATAGAATTTTGCATTTGAGCAAAGGCATGCAAGCATGGTTGGGGATCACATGCTCCTTCTCAGTGAGATGTAATGTCATCAATCAATCACCATGCTTGGCAAGGTGTCATGAGCTCCTTCACACTATCATGTGCTGCTGTCAATCCATGATCTCAGTAACAAAAGAAAGGTGTCTTTCCAAGGCTAATTTGTGCGTGAGGAGTTGGATTGCCTGCATTTAACAGGCACCTCGTTCATCAATTAATTATTTCAATGAGATCCACATGGCCTGGAGAGAACAGGTTTTGCCTGTCCATCATTGGGAGATCAATCAGGCTCCAAAACCCTTTCACAACAGACACAGCAAAATCTGCAAAGGGGTATTCCTGCGAAGCGATCTTGGGCTAGATCTAGCACTATCAGAATTATTGTTTGCATCTAAAGCTGTGTCTGTTGAGGACACGCAGTGACTCTATTGTCAGTCGCAGCGATTTCTTTGTTCCGGTGTAAAAAAGTTTACAATCACTGTAAAACAAATGGCGTTTTAAAGAAAGTAGGATTTGATTTATTGAGGGGTGAATTTGTGTGGGCTATTGCAGATTCTTGAAGTGTGTTCCAATAATAAATGGATTTTCAATTATAAATCATTGAAGAAAATATTTATACCCAAGTGGCCAGACTAATACTTTGTGGTATGATTTATTGCAGGATAACTGTTTCGCAACAAGAGCACAATGTTGAATATTATCAAGCATTAGTAAACTTCATGGAAGCAAGTAAAATAAACAAAGTCATACTCCAAAAACAAGTTTTCACTATATCATTCATTGCCTAAATGCAGATAAAGACGCTACATATCAACAGCTAGAAAAAACTTTTTCAAATTCATGTGCTCTTCTGTGAGCTAATAATGTGTAAACTAAACAATTTGACTGTTGCTCTCTATTTTCAAGCAAAATTTAGCATACAATTCAAACTTTTCAAACAACTTTAATTTGCTGTCCCTCACTTATAAGCCCCCATCTCCAATAAACCCCATAAAAGGCTTGAAATGAATAAGCCCCCAGGGGGATTGATTGAAAATCTATTGTATCTGGTCTTTCAAGCAAGTGACAAAGTGAAGATGCAACTTGTTATTGAGCATGGGCTTGTCAGCTTACTATTGTGTTGACAGAGATACCACCAAATAACTCTATACACCATTAGGGTGTTAACCAGCCAAATGATGTTGGAAGTTCTGTTTAGATGGAAAGACTGAAACTGATTTCTACACACCATCCACTGTACTTTCAGTTCAGCTCACTTATAGCTTCCTGAGATATGACACATTCCTTGTCCATTGCATCCCTGGCAGGTGTCCTTGATTCTGTATATACTCAAACAGCTATGGTAACAGATGGTTATAATGAAACTTGCTCTTCAACAACAGAAAATTGTAACAAGCTAGCTGATATGGCAGTACAATTGGTACTGAGTACTAATATAGTACTAACAAGTTGATAACCAGGAAATCCAAGATGCTCTGACTTTTGGTTTGTGCTTGGAATCTTGAGTTATTTGTCTCCACATTGAACTGAGCAGTATTGCCTTCTACTCTTCTATTCTGATATTATATAGAATGACCACACGCAAAAGCTAGGCGTGAGAAAGAATGTGGTATCCAGAGTGTACTTTGTGTGTGTGCTTCAGTCATAAAAACCAGTCCCATAACTTGAGTGAGTAAACGTTGTAGTTGACCTTTTAATAACAACTGATGATAACTGAGGCTACAATCACAGCGAGGTAAACAATGAGCTTAGGCCATACCAAAGATAGGAATCTAGATGATGCTTCAATAGCACTTATTATGAAATCCAACAGATTGCAATCTACAGCCGAGCAAAACAGATACAAGCACCGTTATCTTTCATCAATACTTCCATACAACTGCAAACCAAGAACAACTCGAGTAAAGCTTTAAAGAATTTATTCTTGGCTGAGGTAAGCACCTACAGGCCAAGACTGGAGCTGAGAAACTCTACGATGCAGTCTGACGCACATTCTGTGTTAAATACAGATATCCCCCGTTTCTACCTAGATAAGTTTCAGTTTGAATACGACACTCCTATAAACGTTATGGCATTTTATAATATAGACCTATTTGCTCACCTTTTCCCTTAACGTGGCCCTATTACATTTGCAAGAAGTAATATAACTTATTTTGCACTTGAATGGTATTAGAAATGAACTTTAAAGTTGGCACACTTTTACTTGAAAAACTTTTCAATTCAATTCTGTAATCAAAACAGCCTATTTTATTTCCTTGTCAATTCTCTCCATAACATTTGCGTAGCAATTTATTTAGTTCATAAAACAACCTGCATCTATTGTCCACCAGCATAAAAAACAATTGGGCATAATTACTTTAATATTTTATCCGCTTTGTTTTATATCACCTTATGCTTTCACTGCAAATAAACTCCTTGAAAGATTGCATCTACTGAGTGAATGGTATGAAGACATATCAGGGGGAGATACGAAGCACTGAAATAATTGGTTAGCGGAAATGCCGAAGCTGGAAGAAGTTCTGAGGAGTTTCAAGGTGCCTCAATTTTGAAATTGCAGTGGTCATGAAATCATCAATTCTGAGATTTCTCTGAAGTAAGGTATGATACTGTAGCAGACTTTAGAACAGTATAATAAAATGATAACATATCCAGTTCCTCAGCAATTGAAATATATGTTAACAAAGAGTAACCTTGCAGATGATGCATCATGTGAAATGTCAACAGAAGACTTACTACACAACAAATGTTGGATTAATGGACCAAAAATTATGTTACAATTAATTAACACATCGTCAGATTGAAATGATACTATTGGAATTCATACAGATAATGTAGAAGTCAAAGAAGTTGAACAACTCAACTCACTCAACATCAAAAATGGAAGGGATAGGGCATCATTGATGCTTTCACATTAGAAGAAGAATGAGTTAAGAATGCTGCTGTACGAGCATCAGCTACTAACAACGGCCAGGCGAATTTCGCACAAAGAATTTGTTTCAGACAAAGGTACCCAGGGTAACCGTTTGGGGGAGCACATGTTAGTGCCAAAAACCTGTTCTTCACTAAGTTGCTTTTCCGTTTATTGTTCAGTTGTCTATGCAGGTTCCCTTGATATATACTTTAGGCTTTAATTATGTTTAGCTGCTACATGCAGTTCCCACATATTCCTAGTGCAAGCCTTATCTAACGTGTTTGTCACCATTCCTCTTAACATGCTGTCATTTCCTTGCATGCCTTAAGTGCATATATTAGGCTGTTCACCCTCATTGTTTTAGGTAGGTAAGCTTACAAGCTATAGTGGATTATGCTGTGTATATTCAATATTCTATGGATTAACTCAGCTTTTCACTTAGCTCAGTCAACCCTTTGGAATGTTTATTCAGTTATTCACAGGGGCTTACAAACTCTCTGGCTATACATTTTTATTTTCATTAATTTTCTTTTAATAACTACTTCTATTCAGACTTTAATCATTTTCTAAGGCATTATTTAATTTCTTTTTGCTATGTTGTTATTTAAATAATATTTATCGTTTTATTTAGCAAACCAAACACAAGCTATACACAATTGCAGAATTTCTCTATTCTATTCTTGTATTTTTCAAATGAGAAAGTTTTATGCACTTGATAAAATCCCTTGCAATTGAGCATAGTGCTTTGGGAAATAAATCAAGTCCATGATATTACATTTGCTTCCTAGCTATTTCCTCTGTTTGGGGCATTATGCTTTCCTTCAGAGCAACCATAAAAACATTGTAAACAAGCCAGAATTGGCAACATTAAGCGACTTACAAGGAAAGTTAAAAGCACAAGAGGAAGGGAAGTATTGACAATGAGGAGTTCAAACCTATTATTGATGGCATAACATAAAAATTTAAGAAGAATGCGTATACACGATGCATGAACATTTAAACAAATGTAAAGAGAAATGTACCTAACAGCAGATGATAACATTGCGGTACTATCTGTCCAGTAATTTTCCATTAACTCTTCCTCCTCAGATGTAATACCCTAACAAAAATCACAACTGACACATTATACCAAGAATAAAAGGGCTCCTTGAGATTAAAAGGCAGGGTGGTGACTTGTATCTTTTCAAGAAAATCCAGGAGTTTTTAGGAGCTTTCCGGAACTTTACAAGGCTTTATCCAGGACTTTCTGGATAATCCTGTCACTCTTTAATGCTAAACATGTATGTCATAGTTTCTACAACAAATTATGATCTATTTCAACTGAATCGATCATGTTGTTGACATAGAGCATTAGTGGAGGCTGCATAGCTGGTCATAAGTTGCGTAGATAAGAAAGCATAGTGGAGTAACATGGCGGACTGAAGGCTGGCCCATAGAAAACGACATAGGAGCACACTATATAAAACGCTGGCAAACATAATACACTAATTACAAACAACATTACCTCTTCCAGAAAATGGAATCAGCACAGTAGAGGACTAGTGGAAATAGCTTACCTGCCAAGAATTGGATGGATTGGAAAGCTAGGTGTCTGGGGGCTTATTCACGGAAAATTGTTTTGAAGCATACTCCCTCAAACACCGGAAAACGCCCCTTTGAGCTATAAAATATCAACTGTTACTTCAAAACAAATTGACTTCCATGAGCTTTCCAAGAGTTTTTACATTTTCCGTATTTTCCATAACATAACTTGAATTCCAGGAGCTTCCAGGAGTAGTGGCCACTCTGAAGGGTTTCAACATAACACATAGACTAAAGTCTTTTCATTAAATCATCATGTAATAGAAGACAACTATGGGGAACAACATATTCTTCACCTATCGTTAAAGCCAGGTTTTCATATATCGTAATTCATCGGCAATCATCGCTGATATAGAACTTCCTGTTGATCAAGGATCATACCCAATGATCGGCAACCATCCCGATGGTCCAGGATTATCCCCAATGAACAACGAACTTGTATTGACGTCAAACGTCTGGGAGTGAAATGATAAGGCTGATTGCAAATGTAGTGCGTTCCCATTGAGAGAATTAGAGGTAAAAACGCACATCTTCTCCACAATAGTACCTTGGAGGAATATGAAGCGTATTAACAGCACAAGAAATGCAGTAAATAAGCTATTTTAAAGAGCACATGATATTTAATATGAAAAATTGTTGTCCTACGTTATTTTTAGCACTGAAGATCATCGCGTAGAAAAAATGCAATAGCCCTGTTTAAAATCTCGTTATTTCGGGTTGAAATATGGGGAAACGAGAGAAAAACTGTCTCCGGAGTCTGGGCCGAGACAAACGCTTGCCTCTGGCGCATGACGTCAGATTGTTTGCATGCTCACGAAAACAAACAGCGACATGACCGCGAGGATATGGAGCACTCTCAGTTTTTTCCAAATTAAGTTAACTTACTTTTGTCTTCGGAAAGTGGTAGTAATGGAGATGAGTCCTATGATGGTATCTGCAGTACATGCTCCAGTTCTAACAACAAATCAACTGCCATTGTGGCTGCTTTTGAGCCTTACGAAGACAAGCCACCAGCTTCAGGCCAAGATCAAAATGAAAATCCGAGAGGTAATGAAGACCCTAATGGGCTCTCTCTCGTAGCGCTTGAAGAAAGATATGATCTTGTTAGCCACGCTAATAACTCGTGTCAATGTAACCTTTGCAACGACAGCAAGTTGGCGGGCGCAGGGAGAGTTTCATTGTCACACAAAAGTTCGTGAAGCATATGGAAAAATAAATGAAAAAGAAAACGAGTAAGCCATCAATATTCTACAACTGTTTCATTCTTACTTCCTAACCTGAATAATATAAAACCATTATTTGCAGTGTAGTAGTATAGACTGACAAAAACCTGTTCCTTTCCAAAATTTGAGAGGCCTTAAGTCTAGTGAAAGATTTGACTTTTCATAGGTATATGAGAGCAGTCGCTTATAGAATCTTGGCAAGATGGATGTTTGGATACGTACACTGGGAAATAGAATACCATTATCAGCATGGAATTGACATTACATAATGACAAAATATATCTCTTGGGATACATCCGGTAATGCAACAGCAAAGGAAAGAGCTCAGATGTGTCAACCATGTACAACAATTCCAATAAAGCAGTCCTTCAAGTATTCAGAACAGCTTCAACTACATGTTTCTTTCTTGTGCCCTTCCTTGGCTGCAGACATTTCCTACATTTAGGTGGTTCCCTTCCGGTACAAGGCTGGATACCAATAGCTGTCTGTGCATTCTTGGCTTCAAGTTCATTTTGTTCTTCAACTAAATATGATAAAGCATATGAGAAACTTAAAGAAAGACACTTCAATAATGATAAATTTGCAAATTCTTGTCAAACCACAAAAGGTAGTAAATCAAAAACTCACAACTGTATTCACAACAAAATATCATTATAAAGAACATAAAGTAGTAGTTGAAGGTCATAGTTTATACTCACTTGAAGTCCATAGAGTAGGCTGAGACCTTAACTTATTCTCCTTGCATTGCCTCACTGCATCACTCTTGCAAATTCTATTTTGGAATTTATGACTGATGGGAACTGGCTGGTTTGCCATAAATTCATTGTAGGCAGGCATCAACTGTGATATAGGTCTTGTAAATAGTAATTCTTTCATTTCTTCTACATATTCTATATGAGATAAATTATTACAGTATGATTGGCAGAGGCTACTCCTGGAAATTGAAAGTTTTAGAGTTCACTATATGACCTGTACAAAGAGCAAATATTAAAAGGCAAATTAAAAAATTATTTCCAGTTGCACAAACATCATTACCATAGGCTGGTGGTATTGATTACTATTTAACAACCTCCTCTCCATCTTTATATTTAGGCCACACACTTCGTAATATTGCTCCCCAGTTTTTGACACCTTCTTTTCCCTGCATAGATTCTCATTGAAATGAGTACTTGCCAAAATATGCCTGTATTAGAAATTGAAATCACTTAGCCTAATTTACAACAGGTATATTGCTAGCAACAGCTATTTACAATTTTCAATATGCTCTTTTTACACATAAACATTTACCATGATTTTCACTATTGTTCATATATTCAAATACAACAACTGATCCCTGTCATTAACTATAAATATGCTGATACAAAGAAAACTTGAAATATATCTCAACTCATCCTTTATCTACCTGCAAATTGTTCCTATCCAAGAAAAGCTTATCATTTTGGGGTGCCACAAGTTGAGAATGGCATGGAAACCTTCCAAACAGCTGGTTTGTGCATTTGGAGACAATTTCCTTATGTCATTTACGATTCGCTGGTTAAGCAATATTGAATGCAACTTGTCATGAGCAGCAGTACCTAGCAAATGAGATCAGTTTTTTCAAAAAAATTCATATATGCAATATATATATATATTTTTTTTGAAACTTCTTTATCATGGTACAATTTAAAGATACAAATGTAAACCTCTCTAAAGGTAGGCAGTTTACAATTGGCTTGTCTGAATAACATGGCAGATTACATAAGCGTTAATAAAAGTCTTAAAAAGTCAACAGTTCAGGATTCAGCCAGTCTTTATTTCTGCGGCTGAAAATGTAGTACGTCACTCGAATGGATATGGCCATTAGTCTTCTTGCAATGAATTTCCTCGTATTTTCGTCAAAGTCAAGATCCTTCATCATGTCCAGAAAGGAAGAAGACGAATTACTCATGACACCAAGGGCTCCCATAGATAGATTAACGAAACGGGCTTCCTTGTATTGAGACCTTAGCTCCAACATTAATGGCCGATATTTCTTTTCTTTTCTAATTGAATTGGAGTAAAGATTGGATTCGTAGCCAACAGTCAGTTCAAGACCATAAAGACAATTTGAAGGCAAAATTAATAGAAGATCAGGTCTAAATGTGTCTCCAGTGATTATAGATGGACTAAGGTAGCCTGGAAGATCAGAAAAGATTTTTATGTCTGGCACAGCTCTGAAGGATTGGGCAATGAAGTGGAGGACAAAGTCATGACGCCATGTAAAGCAACCTTGATCGAGGTAGGCCTTGCAACCTGCAACAATGTGAAGAAGACTTTCAGGGTTTAAACAGAAAGAACACTCCGATGTTGAACTTATACCCCATTTAGAAAGATTACTTCGAGTGGGAAGTGAGTTATTTATATAACAAATAGTAAAATTGAATATGTTTTTTGGCATTTTACTTTGCAATGTTGACCATATAGAATTTAAGCTTGAAAGAGATTGATCCTTGACATGTGAAAAGAAAGAACCCTGTGAAACAAGATGGTTTTGAAGTCTTTCTTCATGGTTAGCTCGGAAAGCTTTCAACACTCCTTTTAAATTTTGGTACGTGTCGTATTGTACATTCATGCTGGAGCTAGTGCATCTCCAAAGATCCCTTACCTCTTGATTCGTTGAAGATTTGAGAGCATTCCTTAAAACTACTTGGCACTGTGTGAACTTTGTTGAAGGAAGCTATATATTTAAACAGAACTTTGTTTTGGATAAAAAGATATTGCTGAGAGTTGCACTTACAGGAAGCTCGAGCCATTGGCGTATATATTACGAAACCCTATTATCCAGATTTTCACAGACCCACATTTTAGAGATATTTGCCACTGTTAAATTCCATGAGATTTTTGAAAGGATATATCTTTGATAAAGAAGCAATTTGTTTTTGGGGTGCAGTGGTAACTTATCAATATCAGACATTAAAGATTCTAACACTTCAACTAATTCCGACTTGTGTTTCTCGTTTGACATAGTGAAATCAAAATGCCTGCCGAGATATCGAAAAAAGCCGCAATTTTTAACAGGAGGGACTAGTTTGCTGTTTATAATAAGTTTTGGTTGGAATTGCATAGATTTTGTTGATCCTTTTCTCATCCCAAAAGTGACACATTTATCAACTCTAATGATCATACCTGCCCACTGACACCAGATAGTAAAACAGTTTAGAAGCAGTTGGTTTTCCCTCTCTTGCCCAGTAATAACTCCAGCATCATCAGCAAATTGGAACCAGTGCACTGGCATAAACGACAGTCCCGAATCATTATTAGAATATCCAAACTGACGAAATTTTTAGCCTTAATGTACTGAATGAATGTGTTAATGCACATGTAGAAAAGAAGAGGACTGAGGCAGTCACCTTGCAGTACGCCTCAGCCAACTGGAAGATAGGATGTATGATATTCAGATGTAAGGATTGATGTTTAAAAACCGGTGTAAAGATTTTTGATCAGATTTTGAACGTGGATAGGAATATGATGGTATCGCAGCACTTCACTAAGTAGATTATGATGGACTTCACCAAAAGCATTTTTGAGGTCGAGGAGTGTAATGACAAGGGATCGTTGTCTAACTCGAGCTCTGTCTATAATATGAGCCATTAGGGAGGTGTGTTCCAAAGTCCCAGACAACTTCGGTGTAAAACCGTTCTGTATTTCATGCTCAACAAACTTGTTAAAGCGTAAAAAATCGAAGATAGAATTTCGCAGGGCTGATGTGAATAGTGGAATTGATTCAAGTGTGATCGGACGGAAGTTTCCTGGATGATTTGTGTCACCTTTTTTATGAGCAAGAACAGTACATGCCTTTTTTCAATCATTTGGGAGAGTACCAGAAGACCAGACTACCTTGATAATCTCGGTGATATATGACCTTAGGTATGGGCAGCTCTTAAAGCTAATTATAGAAATTTGATCTAAAGGGCAAGGAGAGCCAGCTGATTTCATGTTACGAATAATATTTGTGATTTGTTGATATGAAGGAGGATCAAGTTGAAAGAAACCCGTGGAGGGGTGTAAGGGGGTATCCAAGTTGGAATGCAGAAGAGTGTGAACTTATTTATAGCTGAGAAGGATTTAAGAAAGAATTCAGTACACTGCTCCTTATCGAATGATGGTAGTAGTGTTCTCTTTTTTGCCAATACATTCTTGACGTAACCCCAAAAATTTTTCCTTATGTATTCATCGTGATCATTGACTCCATGTGTATTCAAATCGTTTGTGAGACTCTTGGATTTGCATATTGTCTTTCTCAACAGACGCGACACGTACATTATTTCGCTAATGTCAACACATTCTAATTTCAATTGTTTAAGCCCTTTCTTCAAGTCTTTCACAGACGCATCCTTATATTTACTAACAAATGCGGAAGTTGATGAATCGTTCACGTAACCATAACTGTCTTTGTAATATTGATAAATGACACTATTCATGTTGTAAATCACGTGGTCTAGAAAAGCCGCTGTTATTGGAGCATTTGAAAATGCCGCCTTAAAAAATTCGTTAGCAATCAGCCATTGCTGTGGCGATCTAGGAAGCTTTATACCTTGCTTTACAATACAATTCTCCAAATCGTTTTGATCTAGCTCAAAAATATCCAGTTCACTTTCATGATCATTTTCGAAGGTCTGTACTAAGTCATCGTCCAATATTTCGAGTGTTTCTGTCTGCAAACCTTGAATGACGTGACATGAACATTGATGCAATTTTAGCCCTCTTACTCCCTTGCAAGATTTTCCACAAGAGCATCGTACAGCAGAAGTGTTGCAAATATGCTCAAAATTATTACTAGAGTTGTTGGAGGAGGCTGCGTGTGCAAACACTGTTCCTATCCAATCTGCTTCTACACCTCCAAGTATGTCGGCCTAGCGATACGAAGTCCTTTCCGTAAAAACAACATACGGTAAAAATAACGAAGAAACTCAGTAAGCACAGTCAAATCATAGTCAAAAAAGTTCTGAAATCCAAACAAATCAAGATTGCAAATCCTATAATGTCCAAATCTTAATCAGCCATTTATAAATTGATAAAACCTTAGACATGTGCAATGTACGTCATGCGTTCAAAGCTCAACGCTTTTGAATCATATATAAATATATATATATATATATATATATATATATATATATATATATATATATATATATAT
>OLMO02000275.1:13259906-13275676 GCA_900291935.2 Cassiopea xamachana
ATATATATATATATATATATATATATATATATATATATATATATATATATATATATATATATATATATATATATATATATATATATATATATTTATATAAATAAATTTATTTTTCTAATATCTTAAACTTGACTTTGTGCATCTGGCCACTTTACCATTGCCCCTATAAATTTTCAGTGCTCCCATATGCACAATGAACAGAAATCAGCTTGAGAGCATTTACAGACATAGTAGTCTTATGGTATACTACATTACATTTTCTGATGCCATGTAATTTCAATTAAAGTAGTATCAGAGGATAATAGTCGTTGAAGTACTACAGTGATAGCTGTCACACATACCTCCATTTCTTCAGCAACATTATTCTCGTATTTGGCAAATAATATCAGTAAGCCTGTCACTTTCTTCTGCAGAGACTCTATCTTTGTCGCCTTCTCAATGCAGGATGCACATTTTGGGGGTTGGCATTATAACCACTGTTCCTTTGCCAGCATACTGTTCTACAGCAGGAATTTGGCCTGAATCATCATCTATAGATGAATAGCTAACACAATTCTCATCAAACTGACCACTGGAAGCACATGATACCGTTGACTCGTTGGTGCTTTCAATTTCTGCTATTCTTTTTTCGGTGATACTTTCAAAGCACAACGAATCAGCTGAGAGAAGTATTATGTTGATTTATATAAATTCTAGCCTCAAGAAACTAATAGCAATGCATACATTCTGAATGAAAATTGCAAGAATAAAAGGCCAAATTCGGGCCTGTAAGATACTATTGAAACTTTAGGCCTACTTACTAATCGCTTGGAACGAGAAGACGTCTTCTTAGGCGAAGGTAGATGTACGGAATCACGAGTTGGAACGGATCCTTTGATCAAATTCCCTCTCCAAGACACTCCAGTTAAATGTGTTTGAGGCCGAAAGTAGCAAGTATCTTCAAACTGTGCAGAACATAAGGAAGAGTACTTGCTGGGTTTTGAATGTAGGCCTATGTCTTTCAATGAACTTGACCCACTTCTGCCGAACTGCTTCATCTTTGGGAAACTGGTGCATTTTGATACCATGAGTATAGCTTGTATTTGTGCAGCTTGTGCTTCCTGGACCTCCTGCTACACAATATCGGCCACCTCTATTAACTTTTTTGGGGATTGCGTGACTGTCCATGTTGTTTTGATTGGTTCGCTTCCTTGCAAACAATCTGACGTCATGATCAAGAAGTCATGTGATCCAGACCGCGTTTTTTGGGCCCACAAATCCTCTCCATCTACTCATTTTAAAAGCGCGTTTTGTAATGTAGATACTTGTGCCATCACAAGGAAATTTCAAGAATGCTAACAGAAACTGCCTATATTTTGATTTTCGAAACAAAAATGTGTCATGTGCTCTTTAAGTGTGTGAAATGAAATTGGAGGACAAGTATTATACCCTCTTATAAGTTTCCATCATAAGAGTGTTAATTTCAACGTCTTCGTTAGATTCTTGTAATCTCAAGCTAGAGGGCATCATCTACTAGGTTCATATACCCCAGGTCTCTCTCCCAAAGCGACCATCAATGTGACAAGAAGCATGATTACCAACAACAAATCTTGCAATCTAATGTTAATGTTTTTATTAGTAGTCAGAAACCACCAGGAAAGTCAAGCATGTTTGACTTCCCGATGACCAGGGATGATCCCCGGATAGTATGGATTTCATAAGTCATAAGCAATCAGGGATAATCCCCGATGGTCAGGAAACTGTATCGGCGATGATCGCAAATCAATTACACTGTCTAAAAACCAGGCTTAAGCGATTACAATGATAGGAAAAAGAACACTGCTACAATCTTACCATGGCTAATCGAAGCCTTTTTACTTCCTCCTCTGAAGCACGGTATTCATCAAGCTCTTTCTGTATTGACTCAGCAACCGTCGGAAAAGGACTATACAGGTAAAATACTTCATGAAAATAGATGAGAGGGAGCTACTTATATAAAATATACAAGGACTACAATCTATTACAATATACATTTAATTTCCTATAAAACATTAGTGATTATACTGCAGGTTGAATAAGAAAACCACTCTTTTTCCTGAGACATGAGACACCACTTCTTAACCTTTCTTGAGATAGAGGATCAAATCCTTTAAAAAGTTTCTTATCTCTTACTGGAATAAA
This sequence comes from Cassiopea xamachana, assembly GCA_900291935.2. Taxonomy (NCBI): domain Eukaryota; kingdom Metazoa; phylum Cnidaria; class Scyphozoa; order Rhizostomeae; family Cassiopeidae; genus Cassiopea; species Cassiopea xamachana. The sequence goes on from OLMO02000275.1 coordinate 13,262,067, forward strand.
ATGGCTAGAAGGGGCTGGCCTCTATTGGTCAATCTAGTAAACTCAAAATCATATATTTAACATCTTGAATGTAAGAATGAGACAAGATCAATTTCTTTGGCAAGAATAGACACCTGCGAGTTGGAAATTAAGCCTTGTGATATTCAAAGGATTTTCTTATGATTGTGGCTGTTTGAGCACACTATTCTTATGACCTTCTTTCTTATAAGAATGTATGTTCTAATAGCAACAACTGGTAGGATATATATATATATTGCTTTCATTTCAAAAACTAGAGTTACAACTATGGTACCAAAGAAATACTATATGCTGTATAATAAAAGCCATAAAAAGATTATGACATTACATTATTATGAAAATTTCCATAAATGCTTGGTTGGAAGAGATAGTGGAATACAGAAAGCTGTTCAATCTCAATATTCCTCTGTTCTAGCTATAGCAGTTTTTAATTTAAATCATTGCGCTAAAGGATGCATATCATTTACCTCCTAACATTTATTCTATTTGGAGTATGTACATCATGGTGTAATACAAAAGATTTTTAGATGAATCATCTGATCTTCGGGGTTAAAATGCTGTAAATCCTATAGAATATAACCAAACACTAAGAGCAATATGTTGTCGGGAGTACACTACTCAGCAGCAAGGTTAATTCTTCTTTAAGGATAATCTTAAAGGATATATTTTTCAGTGGAACTTCAAAGTTGTGATAATCCTTAAATTTAGGCCAATTTCACATGTTTTGGAGAGTTTTATGACCCATACTAAAACAGCAGTGCACACTTAAGTTTATCTGCTTTGGTCGAAATTATACTTGAATCATTAAGCTCATACATTCGGCTCTATGTGTTCATAGAACTAGAGTCAGATCTCGTGGTTTTGATACTTAATGATAGAAAACAAAATTAGATCCATAAACTTAATCCTACCTATTGCAAGCACGAGCTTTTGTTCCAAATAAATATGATCTAATGATCTATAAACGCGATCTAACTAGTTATGCTGATACCTCTCTTGAATGCTGACGATGGCTACAATCCAAAAGAGCATAATGAGGCTAGCCTTTCTGAATCTGCTTTTAAATTACAGCAGAGAATTTTCAGCTGGGGATTTCTTAACACTCCATAAGTTTCTTATCTCCTTAATATCAGGTTCACAACTAGGGTGGGTCCTTGAGGTCTTGTTCCCTCCTCACTTCTCGCTAAGATCATTCTCGTAATTCGTCCAAATTTGATGAGAAAATGTCAGTGTTGGGATGAGTTTGTGAAGAGATATACTTGTGACAGGATACATAGACCCATTTAACAGAACAGCATCAATGCTGGGGCGAGCAACACACCATAACCTTATGGAAATTTCTTGAGAGCCACAACACCTAATGGAAAATTACGAAATCCCACCTCTCCCCCTGCCGTAGAACCCTCATTCATAACACGATCACAACATTATTCTATTGGGTACACATACTAAGTAAAGACGTGAACATGGAAGACTAGCCCAAGAGTATAAATCATGCATAGTCAACCTACAGCGCATGGGCCAAATCCAGTTCACAACGAGTTCTGATCTGGCCCTCGAAGAACTTTCTATGCTATCTCCTATAAAGTGAGGAACCTTCTTCCTTGAGAAGACTATTCAAGACCAAAGCGATGGCACCATTTTTGATAACTGTTACCAGGCTAATTTGGGTCACATCTTTCAACAAAGAATAAAAGCTTTTCAAAGTGTACAAAAACAGCTCATAACCTGATATTTTATAACGAAATAGGTGAATGTTTAGTACAACACTACATTAAGTCTCTACCAAATTTAGAGCAAGTTTGATAGTAGTTTCAGATATGCAGTAAATTTTCGTTCTGCAGAAGTGTGTGAAATTCTAAAAATAATCCCTATATATTAAAAGCTCACGCTATTCAGTTTCAGTGCAAAGATTAGGTTCATCAGTTATAGTTTTCAAGGCGATACAATTGCATAGAACTCAAAGCCAACTAAAACACTTCAAACAAAACATCTTTCAGGGGACATTATATATTCCAACAATGCTAGAAATACTAGCCAGGGCTGGGTGACTCATGGTTCTCCAGTAGCTTTGAGAATGCAAAACCTAAAAACCTATGACTTGCTTTGAATTTCAGTAGAAGTATTTATTATCCTCAACAAATAGCTCTAAATTTTTTTAGTTTCCACCACTTGTCAAATTAAAAATTATCGTTCCAGATGAAATTCAAATGATGATATTATTTAATTATGATCTGCTCTTCATCATTTTCTTCTTGAACTGCTCTAATTTTAGAAAACAGAAAAAATTAACTATGGCTACCTGCTAAAAGAATTGCTGACATTATCTAACATGGCATCTGTGATTAGAAATGGGGCGGATAGTTGTTAAAAAACTAACAAAAACATTAGTGACCCATACAACCCCAGTGACCTTTATTGCCTCCAACTACCCTAATTTGCATAACTACAAAGCAATTTTATGCCTGAAATTTATGTTTCCTTTTTACTTTGGCTCTACAATAACAGCTATTAACATCATGCTATGCCTTTTTGGAAAGGTATTCTGACATGGAACAACATAGTACTGGTTCTGAGTTGATTCTAAGAAGTTCTCAAAATCCCCTATTTACTACCTCATCCTAGTTATAAGTGCAGAAGGTAAAGATTCTGTTGAATGGGATTCAGGTTGTTTCAATATTATGACTTTCCAAACTATTTTACAAACCAGCCACAGCAAGTACTAACTAGTTCTAATATGATGATATGACAAAATTTAATCATATTTCCATTATTGAATATCTTAATCCAGTGTAAGCACATAGTGTACTTGGGCCCACAACATCATAGCAGCAACAAACCTGACTTTATGCTGAGACCAAAATCTATCTGTAGAGGAAAGATCATAAGTTTTTTCCTTATTACCAACTCTATTCTGCAGTGAATCAGACTTTGATATTGATTCAGAAAATGTGATTCGGTTCAACTTCAAGCCCTAAAAGGAAATAAAGAGTGTTGATTAATGCTACAATGTTGTAGACTCATATTAACTACAATAACACACAACATGGTGCTCAAGTAGCAATTGCAATAAGAAATAGTAGATAAATGTAGTTAGGTTTAGTTCATTATACAGCTGCCCTTCTACTTTTGAATGAATGCCAATAAAGGGGACAAGTGGTCTGAAAATACTGCACCTTAAAATCAATGGCTTATTACCCAAATTGGAACATGAATAGTAAAATTTAAGATTTTAAGCATGAATTGGGAAAGACCTTTCAAGTCTCAGGCATTTCTTGTGAGACACGCATTTTAGAGCAATGCCGTGCTCACAGACATCACAAGAACATTCTATCACACTTAGAAAAATGCTAGATTACTACATTAAGCTTAGTCTACTGTTCAATTAAAATAGTTAATTAGACAACAATGTCAGCCATAACACTTTATGCCTACTTTTTGTAGATCATGATTATTATAAAGCAAAAACTATAAAAATATCAAGAAATCATGTCAGGCTTAATCCTACAAGTTAGCGTTCAAAATTCCAAGAGCACTGCTTGGGACTATAACAGATTCTACATATATGCAAAGGACAAAGCCTTAATGAAAACGTTTTTGATAGGGTCAGAGATTGACGTATTTTTCAATAGTACATAGTGGGTTCCACGTAATGTTACTCTAGGTTATAAATTCTATATTTAGTCACTTAACAGGTAACTGAAGAAGCTTAAAATATTGAGCACATGCGTAAGCAGAATGTTAACTCTATAAAAATGGTCATGCCAAAAAACTCCTTATAAAAGTCAATGCTAAAAAGGCACTTGCTAATAGACATTATAGACAAATACACCACTTCACCTAATTGCACTTGTGGAGAGTGGGCCTAGCTTTAGGGTGTACAAAATGCATTCTTTTATGCAGTCACAAGAAGCAATCATATGAAATCAGTTCGCCCACTGATAAAGCTATGCAATTTAAGCCAATGCTTGTTAGATTTATTCTCAAAGTAATTCATTGCATTGCAGTTTGTGAACTCCACAAGAGCTGGCACACTGCAGTATCCTCTGCAAACCAACCTACAGGGTTTGGGCCTAAATCATGGGAAGAATAACTGCTTATCAAACTTGTATGGAAAGAAACTTGATGAAGTTAAGAGTTTTTTATGCATTCAGGGGCAAAGGGCAGAAGGGAAAAAGGATGTTGGGGTATCCACGCACCCAGGTAGTTATATGTTTAATCACGTGTATTTTGTGTGCTATATAAATCAACAATCACCATAGGACTTGTGTGATTAATTACTGTTAATTTAGAAAAAATGTTTGACATCGTTTAACTGCATCCTGATTGGTTAAATTTGAAAGGTAAACAGGCTACCAACTGGGTGAATTAGAGAGTAAAACGTGTAGTGAAATAACTTAAGGTTGGGAGATCATCAGATTGTGAGTAGAATCGTAGAGTAGAGTGTGATTGCATGATGCAGTAAAAACCAAGAAGTCGTCCTTTCTGAGTGAATCTTCGGTTCAGCTATTATCCTTTTAGAACTAGCTATATTGGGGAGAAATCTCCAACAAAGGAACAGCTTGTTGCAGAGAGCGCTTGTTTACTGTTGAAACTGAAGTTCCTTTGACAAAGATGGCTGAAGAGGTCGAGCATGAGATTGCTTCAGACTACAAAGCCATGCTTGAAGATTAACGCAAACACTGCAGAGACACAGCTAAAACCAGAAAGCTGGTAATCAAAGATAACTTCCTTTTGCAGAAAGTATTTTCTACAATGTATGAAAGAACAATTTGTTAACTATAGATTGTGAAAAATTGTTCAATGTGATTCACATTAAAATATAATACCACAATGCTTGACAGTAAGGATAAATATCTTTTTTTCACTTCTAGAAATGGTTCATGCAAAGAATAAAGGTACTGTTAGTAAAATTGTAATTGCATCATAACATCTGTTGATACTTCCTTGCTAAGTGCGTCTGTTCAATTTCATGTGGGTATTTATTTTGGTGGCTGAAAAATCACACAGGAGCAGCACAGCTCCACCTATACTTTTAACTTGACTTAAATCCCAATGATTTTATTATTTCAGGATTTCTTTCGAAGCAAGGTGTGTGAAATTATCTTGGCATAGTCAAAAAAGCTCTAAATAGGGCTAAATTTTGCACACCATCATTCAATATTGTTTAACCAAGAGGATATGTAGCCTAGCATCTTGGGAAAAGGGGAATGGGCACTTCATGTTCCAGTGCAATTATATGCTGCACATTCAACCACATTCTCAAAAATTAATAGTATAGACATACAACTTCACTAAAAAAAATTGAATTCTTACTGCTTGTCTATTTTTAAAACCAGAATTGCACAAAAACGTGTAGTTATTTGTAAAAACAAAGGTGATATTCAAAATCAGCGTGTCGTTTCCAAGATATCAACAACAAAAAATTTGCCTTTGCAGTTCTCCTTCAAGCATTGGTATTAACACATTAGAAAGCAAAAGAGCAGCATTGTCTTCTCCAGTGGTATACAGGCATAGGTTTGGCATAGAGGTATGATCAACATAGGTTTTCATACTTTGATTTTAGTTGTCATTTTTTCTTTCTGAACATAAACATGGATGAGGAAGAACAACTACATCATATTTACAAGAAAGACATAGAGGGCATGGCCTCCAAAATAGTGGTACATAAAACAACACAATATTTCAGAAAAACAACCAAAGATCGAAGTCAGGCTACTTGATTATCCAAGAAGTAACATTTTTACTGGAGAGGCTTTTTAAGGATATATTTCAAAAAGTTGATGAGAAGAAGAGCAATAAGGATCTGCAAGCAATGGATTTGACTGCCATGTACAACTCTACGAACATCAGTCATGCAGCAATGACTTTTAATAAAAACTATTTATAGATGCTGCAATAGTAGAAATATGGGTGACAAAGGACATAAATAGTTGTTTCTCTCATAAATAGTGTTTTCTTTCTTATTTATACAGGTTAGTAATTCAGTGGCCTGCTTTACAATGAAAAATAAAAAATACCTAACTACATTATAAAATGTCTAAAAGAATATGATTTACATATGTATACAAAATACAACTGCAGTACAAAATAAACTCAAAGAGGACAAACCTAGCCAATGCATTTAGTCTAGGAAAAGGTCAAAGGTGACGTGATTTAATAAATAGAGGGCGCTAGTTTTGTTATCAAATCAAGACTGCTCCAATCATTTGCTCCACAAAAAAACAAAGCAATTTTGCTCATATGATTTATTCAGTTGGGGTACTAGTAGATCAGTCATAGAATTCCAAAGTTCACGTGTGTGAAGATCAGAAAGCTTAGAAATGCAACGGCTAATGTAGTCAGGGGCTAGCTTGTTCAAATATGTACAGGCTATCCTATATCTTGAATCCAAGATGCCACAGGAGAATCAAATGTACTATTCTTCGCTATTGTTGCAGCTCTATTCTGCAATTTTTGTAATTTGTTTAGCTTAGTAGTTCCACAGGAGCCCCCAGACAGAGCAGAAATAATCAATAATCAATCATCAAGAAAAATAGTGGCATGGGCTTCACTTAGAGCAAAAGGTAAATCATTCATGTATAGCGAGAAAAGGAGAGACAAGACATAAGCTTTTCGGGACTCCAATTTCACTTGACTGGATTTCCGAAGATTCACCATTGACCCTGAGGAATTTCTTGTAATTATGTAAATAAGAGCGCAACAAATCATGCTCAATGTCATTAATGTCATGGTGATGCGAATTGGCTAAAAGTATACCATGGTCAAAATGTCTTTCTTCAGATCGATAAATATAGCAGTGCTGACTTTAGTTATGTGTATGTTTACATACAAGTCATTACTGGATTTGAGTAAGCATGACACAACCATAGATATACTGGGACTAGAATAATACAATTTTGTAAGTTAACTATAATTTCTTCTTTGTAGTTTTTTCTTATGTGCCTGTCTTCAAGGCATGGTAGAACCTGCAATGGTAATCTATTGACTTTGAGTTGACGTCTGCAATTAACTGCACTTTAACGCTTGACTTTTCAATAACCATCGCCAAATGCGTTCTACCATTCTATGCAGATAGGATTACTTCTATCTACTGCGGGGTCAGTGGCCAAGCGGCCCAGCTAGTTCCATTAGCTTAACTGAAGTTATGCGTGGCTGTGTACCGTCAGAAACTGGATGGCCAGTAACAGAGCTAAAAGGCACATACTTCAACTTTTATATAATACAGTATTCAAACACTATAAAACAGAAATTGATGCATACTTACAAAAATATCATGACATAGGGCCTGGTATGTCCATGTATGATGGAGAGGAGTGCACAAATCAATGTTTCTGTCAAGGATTATCATCACTGGTCGATGCACACTGCAAGGAGGACATTGAAAACAAGGGTGTAAAACATGTGAACAGAAGTTCCTTATCTATAGCAGATGAAGTTTTACTATACAAAATGTACTCCTGGCAACTGAAGCTGGATTTGACAACATAATAGCTCATATTTTCATCCAATTCTACAAAATAAAGCACCTATCATAAAAGTGCCAAACTTTACGATGTCCTACTAAACTCTATGTGCTGCTCACAAAAACCGGCCTAATATCTTGCTATTTCTTCATTCTTTTCTGAAATCAATGCATACTGAAGGCATGCTACTATCTCCAGAGTCCCAAAAGCCACTCTAAAAGAGGTTTGACCAGTCTTTTTGCAATGTGGAAACCAGTATGATCAAAACAGATTGTGGAAATGGATCTAGTGCTAGAATAGAGCAAGGATTCAGGTAGGAGCAAAGCTAAAGAAAACAGTTGGCACATTGCAAAACCCCAATTTGCTGACAAATGGATTTCTTTCAAGTAGAATTTGCCTAAAAATATGATTGTCTTGAATTTTAAGTGCAATACAATGTTGACAAGAATTTGGGATGTCAATTTGGGACTAAAAACACATGCTTGGGCTCCATCGGTAGAGGACTGTACTCCGTGCAAAGCCCGGGCTTTCTTCTTAACTAACTATTAACGGTCTAAGGTGATATTCTCTATTTTTGTGTCAACTTAAGCAGAGTGAACTCTCTTTCCTTAGAATCAATATTGTAAGAAGTTTGAGAATCAAAATTGATGAAATTTAAAACGTTTTTCCAGAAGAAAAGATGGCCCAAAATGCCTCACAACTGAAGAATATCTAGTTTATGATGATGGCTAGGGCGAATGAGGGAAACCTTCACCACAACTATTTCCAGGTCATCCCTGGGCAAGGTGTAGAGCCTGTTAACCACGGGCAGATAGAGATCATTAACCTTTATTGGATATCTTCCTAAGAGAAGGAAAACTATTATGTTAAATCACCTTGCAGCTGTTGGAATGGGCAAACCAGCTCAATTAGGTTGACGGTCACAAGCCCGTAAAATTCAGTCTTGCCAGACAGGAAGGGCATCCGCGGCGTGAAAACAACTTGCTTTAAAAAGATACAAAACTATGGAAGAAGTCTCAGACACTGTGGCTCTCAGTCCCAAGCAGCCCTTAAATGGGCAGAGGGTGCTAAGAATCTCACAGCCGCGGCAGTGAATACAAATCAAAGGAAAACTAGATTACCATAATCTATCTTAGAAACTGGCACCCTTAATCTTGGAACTATGACTGGAAAAGGAAAGGAACTTGCAGATATGATGGAGGGGAAGGATGACATCTTGCGTGCTCAAGAAACAAGATGGAAAGGGAACAAAGCAAGGGAGATTGGAGGAGGATGTAAGTTATTTTACCGCGGTGATGAGAGAGGACAAAATGGAGTTGGCATTGTGCTAAGTACTCACCATGAAGAGAAAATCATTAAGGTGATAATAAAGAATGATAGAGTGATAGCAATTAAATTAATCAAAGGAGAAATGATTTTCAATATAGTCAGCATATATGCGCCCCAAGTTGGATGCAAAGAAAGAAGAAAAGAAAAAATTCTGGCAAGATCTGGATAGTTGATGGTCTGATATAGCTGACGATGAAAGAGCAGCTGTGTCGGGAGACTGGAATGGTCATATGTGGTCGAATAACTTGGCATGTGAAAGGGTTCAAGGTGGTTATGGCGCAGGATCAACTAAAAACAAAGGAGAAAGATTGATCGACTTCACAATTGCAAGCAATATGGCATTATTGAATACACTTTATTGTAAGAGAGATGACATAACATTTACAAGTGGAGGGCAGGAAACTCAGATAGATTACATCTTGTACAGAAGAGGCCGGATGAACGAAGTTACGAACTGCAAAGTCATCAAAGGGGGGTTGGTTGCAAGGCAGCACTGTCTGGCTGTTGGAGAGATTAACATCAAGAAAGTTAGGAAAAGAAAAACGAGATCAGCATCAAAGATTATGAGGTGGAAAATGAGGGATGACGATATGAGTGATACTTTTCGCTAAAGAGTACTAAAGGATATTAAATTGAAGGACAAAGCAGAAGAATGGTGGAAGCACAACACCCAGGTAATCTTGCGGGCAGGAGAACAAATATTTTGTAAGACGTAGGGTAAAGGCCTTCTGAATGACAAGGAGACATGGTGGGGGAATGCAGAAGTGGCAGAAGTTATTGATGAGAAGTAAGTGGTGCAGAAGTACTATAAAGAAAGAAATCAGATCAATAGAGAAAGGCTAAGGGCAGCAACATAAAGCAGTCAAAATAGCAGTGGCAACTGCTACAGTGGAGGCAAGAGAAGACATGTATGAAGAACTACAAACAGTATAAGGGCAAAATATGATCTATAGAATGGCAAAATCAAGAGACAGGAAGACGAAGGACCAAATACGCATAAGACACATGAAAGACGGAAATGGAAATGTGCTGTACAATGATAACAACATCAAGAGACGATGGAAGGATTATCTTGAAGGACTTTTAAATGAAGAATATCCAAGAATACCATGCTGAGAAGGAATACCATATAATAGACAAAAACACAAGATAAGCCTTTTGGAAGTAGAGAAGGCAATGAGAGCAATGCAGACTAACAAAGCAGTTGGCCCAGATAGCATCTTGATTGAAGTGTGGAAATGTCTCGGTGAGGCTGGAATTGAGATAATTTGGGACTTGATGAGAAGAATAGCACCTCAGGAATAACTCCTTATCATTGAAGAGAAAGCTCCATTATACTATTGTACAAAGAGAAGGGTGATATACAGCAATGCTCCAACTACAGAGGCATCAAACTGTTATCACATACTATGAAGCTCTGGGAACAAATACTATTAGGAAGGACTGAGAGTGAACAGATCTATCTGAAAACATATTTGATTTTATGAGGGCGGCAGACATCTGATGTGATATTTGCATTGAGGCAATATATGGAGAAATACTGTGAGAAGCAAAAAGGATTGCATGTGACATCTATAGACCTCGAAAGAGCACACGAGCAAGTCCGTGGCCCCAATAGTATTCACATAAAAGTACTTAAAATGCTAAATCCTCATATCTCAGTTTCATTATCCATTCTTATCAATCAATCAATCATTTGAATCTGGTATTTTCCCTGTTAAACCTAAAACTGCACAAATTATTTCAAATTTTAAAGAGGATTGATCTTCTTTAGTTTCAAATTAAAGACCAATATCCTGACTCTAAATCTTCACTAAAGTTTTTGAGAAAGCAATGTATGAAAGACTACAAATATTTTGATAAGTACAAAATCATCTACAGTATGCAATTCGGTTTCAGAACAAACTACTCTACTGAACATGCTCTTGTAAGCTTGACTGAGAAAATCAAATCAACTCTTCATATCAATAGTATTGGTTGTGGCCTATTTGATGATTTAGAAAAAGCTTTTAATACAATTATTCATTCTATCATTTTAACGACGATGAAACATTATGGTGCAAGAGGTGCAGTTCGTCAATGGTTTGCCTCATATCTCTCAAAATCAGGAATAGTTTGTTATAGTAAATGGACATAACTTTTATTTGAAGCAAGTGTGTGTGGTATTCCCTAAGGCTCAGTTCTTGGTCCTCTATTATTCTTGATCTATATAAATGGCTTACCTAATACCACTAAATATCTATCATATTTTCTCTTTCCAGATGATACTAATATGTACTTTGAATCTGATAGGACAGGAAGGCCGACAAAAAAACAACAAAGAACTACCTAAGGTGAAAAAGTGGCTGGATTTTAATAAACAATCTCTTAATGTAAATAAAACTAACTTTGTTATCTTTCAATCTCCTAACAAACCAGTACATGATGATATTTGCAAAAAGTTGGTAAAATGGTAATAAAATGAGTCAAGTACGTTAAATTCGTAAGGTAGATTCAGACTTGTCGCGTTTTTCTTGCCGCCCAGGTGCCGTGAACCATATATGGTAAGCGATTTTTGCTCAATGTCATCAGCAACGTGTTTTTTAATGATGTGGTAAAATTGAAAACCTTCACCTTTTCCACATCACGCCGCACAAGAACAATAGAAAGGGACATTACATTCGGAAGGCATATTGGATTTCAAACAAGTTAACAGAGGAAGTTCGATCGATTTCTAAAGGAAATTACCGTACAAGCATGCCACAAGAGGGCAGGATTATAACAGATGATAGTATCGAGAGACTGCCTGGAAAATTTTTGTCAAATGATAAGGATTAATCCAAAAACAGCGATGAAATTCTTCGTGAAGGTGAATGTAAACATAGCTTCGTTGATAGGCCTATCATGTTTTATGTGAAACCTTCATTGACATGTCTGTTTAGCCTCAGGATTGCCAACTGATTTCTTATCCAAAGCAAACAAGTAGTACTTTCCGTCTTCAGCAATATTGTGAACCGTGAACACCTGTGCAGTTACCAGATGACTCGAAGCTGTGTTGCTTCGCTTGCATCGGGAGACGCTGCATGTGTGAACAACAGCCATGCATTTTTGCCACATCTTGCCGCACTGCCTCATGCCTCACCGCCTCATGCCGCACCGAATCATACCGCAATATGTGTGAATCTACCTTTAGGGATACAAATGAATGAAAATCTTTCATAAAATATGATACTCAAGATATTCACAAAAAGCTATCTAAAACATCAGGAAATTTCTTCAGAATTAGACACCAGGCCTCAAAAGAAATTTTAGTGTTCTTATACTATTGTCTTTGCCCTCCTTTTCTTAGCTACAGTCTGTCGATGTGGAGTCTTACATACAAATTTTACAAACTAGCATTGCTTTGTCTCCAGAAAGAAATAGTAACATGCATCAACTTTGAACCTCTTAATATTCACTCCAACCACATATTTAAATAGTCTAATCTTATACTAACACTTATGCTCTTCTTTACAGTGGATTGATAGCTTCTTGTTGTAGTGATGCCCTTCTTAACACTCTTGGTGTAATTGGAAGAATGCGTCATATGTCAGTTGCAACAATCAATATTATTAATACAAACTATCAGACATCAGTTGTCAGTTTAGAGGTTTCTAACCTAGAGTAAACAATGCATAATCAAATGTCCAATGTAGTTTTAACAAAAAGATGAACATTTCTATATCAGCATTGGCCCATCAAGAAGATGTTAGAAGATGGCCACTATTGAATGGAATCATGTTACCAGACACAATTTGTGATGGTGAAGTCAATCTATTGATTGGTGTCATTGCACCAGAGGCCTTACAACCACCAGAAGTGAGAAAAAGTAAAAGTGGTTGTCCACATCCTATAAAGACAATGTTTGTTTGGACTCTAAATGGACCAATTGGTGTTTCTTTGAATCAAGGTAATCATTGCTTCTTTTCAAATCCTGCTTTATCTGATGACCAAGTATATGATCAATTGAAAAGGTACTTTAATCATTACTTGAAGAATCAAGCATCAATAGCCAGAAAATGATGTCAGTTGAAGATCGAAGAGCCCTTGTTGTATTTCAAGAGTCTAATTCAACTACAGCATAGTAATTATCATGTTTCAATCTCATCGAAGAATGAACCACCTGCTTTATCAAACAATAGACACTTAGCACACCAGATATTGGAAAATTGAAAAGGCCAACTGCTAGAGGATCCTAAATTGAAGCAGCTTCATGAATTGCTAGAAAAAGGATATGCGAGCAAAGTCCCAGATGCTGAAATGAAAATAGATGATGGTAAAGCATGGTATCTGCCACATCATAGTGTGATGCATCAAAATAAGCAAGACAAAGTCAGGAATATAGTTGATTGTGCTGCGAAATACAACAATATCTCTCTCAATGATAAAATTCATCAAGGTCCTGATATAACAAATTCACTGGTTGGTGTATTGTGCCGACTTAGAAATGAACCAATCGCTCTAATGGTAGAAATCGAGGAAATCTTTCATCAGTCACTATAACCACAATAGCAAGCAGGCAATATTCACATTCCAACAACACACAATCTGTCACCTAGATAAGAAAGAACTTAGAAATGGCGAATAGTAGTGAGGAAGTTCTACCATGTAATATATATGGCATAGCATTTGAAGAAGCTTTCGTAGAAGATGAATGGAGGAAGTGAAGACAATTATTCGTATCTGAGGAAGTCCTCAGCAGTAATAATAAAACATTATTGGTATCTGAGGAATCCTCAGCAGTAATAAGATGAAATCATTTGTATCTGAGGAATCCTC
>OLMO02000275.1:13285972-13315937 GCA_900291935.2 Cassiopea xamachana
GAGGATTCCTCAGATACAAATGATTTCATCTTATTACTGCTGAGGATTCCTCAGATACCAATAATGTTTTATTATTACTGCTGAGGTTTCCTCAGATACGAATAATTTTTTTATTATTACTGCTGAGGATTCCTCAGATACGAATAATTTTTTATTTTTACTGCTGAGGATTCCGCAGATACGAATAATTTTTCTTATTACTGTTGAGGACTTCCTCAGATACGAATAATTTTTTCTTATTACTGGCGAGGACTTCCTCAGATACGAATAATTTCTTCTTATTACTGCTGAGGATTCCTCAGATACGAATGATTTTTCTTATTATTGCTGAGGACATCCTCAGATACGAATGATTTTTCGTGTTACTGGTTAGGGCTTCATGAGATACGAATAATTTTTTCTTGTTACTGCTGAGGATTTCCCAGGATACAAATGATTCTTATTACTGCTGAGGACTTCCTCAGATAGGAATGATTTTTCTTGTTACTGCTGAGGGCTTCTTCAGATACGAATAATTTTTCTTTTTATTGCAGAGGACTTCCTCGCATATGAATGACTGTACTTATTGTTGTTGAGGATTTCCTCAGATATGAATGATTTTTCTTGTTACTGCTGAGGATTTTCTCAGATACGAATAATCTCTTCTTGTTACTGCTGAGGACTTCCTCAGATACTAATGACTTTTTCATGTTACTGCTGAGGATTTCCTCAGATAAGTACAATTTTTACCTTATTTAAATGCTGAGGACTACCTTAGATGGGTAGGTCACCATTCACTAGGCAGGAGTTTTGATAAAGAAAAACGATACAACCAGATAAGGGTAGGGCTAAGGGAAAATGCAGGCAAGGCCTGGATTGCATCAAGAGGGTAGGGGAGGGAGGGATTGGCTTCTATCCTAACTTGACGTGCTTCTGAGCTAGCTTAATGTGCTTCTGAGCTTTGAATGAGAATGAAGGTTAGGGTTGACTTGTGCGATTTTTATGACAATGTGCCCTAAGCCAAGTGAGAGTGATACACGATGGGGCTTGAGGATAGTGAACTGGATACGATGAGAGCCTCTGTTGTTAAAATACATTTACTACGTAAATGCACTAGTAATGTTAAAGCAAAATGGAGTAACCTTTGGGATAGGTTCAGGAAAAAAGTTAAATTATTGACCTCCAAATCCAGGGATGCTGGATAAGCATGGAAACTAACTTGGCAATGGTTGCAGGCAATGAAATTTTAAAGGGTTTCAGTCCTGTTGAGACACCAACTATCTCGAATTGTATAGCCATAGATGAGGAAAAATGTAACCAGCAAATTCCATCAAATTGTGCTGAAGGTAAGGGTAACTAAAACAGACAGTTTTCTTGGTGAAATACAAGGTGATGCACTTGGTTTGTATTGCCCTTCAGTAGTAGATCCAAGTAGTTGCTATAGCACGCCCAACGGCCCAAATTGTTCTGGCAATATGTGACAAATTAAGACAAGATATGGCAATATTGGACGAAGTGAAACAAGGCCATGAAGATGACAGAGGTCGTTAATTCATGAAAGGTTTGATCCCGGAATTGAAAAGGCTTAATCAAACATCAAAGGCTTTTTCCAAATGCCAAATACAGCAGTTTCTGACTAAAGTAGAATTTGGAATAGCTTTTCAACCACATTAAGATTTTTTAACAAATAAGCCTCCATCCAAATTTTGCCTTCAACAAAGTGGATGATAAAGATATTGTTACAGACTGATGTATTTAGATTTAGTATCAGACTGATGTATTTAGATTTAGTATGAAGAAAAAAAGCTGTGGCAACTTCATGAAGGGGCTTCATTAAAAGATTTTAATTTCCTGTGAGATACCTACCAGCGCTTACAAGCACACGCTCTTCACAAAAAATAACTTAAAGGTTCACAACTCTCAAGTTTAGGTACTTGTCTTTATGAAATCCTTTGTTGCTGAGAACTCATGATACTCTTAATATTATATCACACTTTTTCAATCAAGGTCAAATTTTACTCTGTTTCGAATTACACAAAATGTATCATACACTTTTATAAGGAAAACATGAATGAGTCCACACCACTTTGAGAATATTGATACTCCACACTGGATTTCAGCCATGTTCATGTACTGTGTCCTTGGCCATTAACTTATTTATCAATCAAGAGGATAAAATATCTTACATTTCCTGAAACTGACTTTAAAAGTACCTGTGTATAAAATGCAGCAAACAAAAAGCTGTTAAACTATGTACAAATTGTATCATCCAGAGTCATGCTCTGACACAGCCATACATTTGCATAAAAAAATCCTTGTTTGTATGTAGAAACAATTTATATGACAATTTATATCTTGAATAAGAATTAAGAATTCCTCAAATTTAATGTACTATGGTATTTATATGATATTATACCATAATCTAAAAAAATTAAAGGTAGTCCTGTATACTTTTGTACATAGGGGAGTTCCTGTTATAGAGGACACTGAGCAATGCTTAAGAAATTTTGCATTTAAATTTTCAGTGTTATTCATTTTTGCATTTGCATTTCTATTTTAGTGTAATGTTTTTGAGTATTTGTTTACACGAGAGACAAAAAGTAAACACACATTTAGAATCTTGGCCTCACAAGGCTGCAATATTCTCTGTTGAGGAGAATTAAGTTCTAAGATGCCGGTTGACATAAACCAATGGAGAGCAACGATAGCGTCGTTCTGTTTTCCAATAATTATCAAGCAAAATATTCGTCAAAAAAACAACCCTTTCCGATATTTCTCGTTCCCTTCAAGCTATGCCTGTTCTGTTGCATGTTTGTTGCAAAGACTTGCTTCTTGCATGTCTTTGCCCATTTGTAATGGCATGCAAAAGCTGCATTTTACATACCATTTGAGATAATGAAATGTTTTCCTGTTTTCTTCCTCTCTTGTAATAGGTGCACTTTGATATATTTAGATCTCAGAAATTCCTGTTTATATGTAACATGCTTACTATGTCCTATGCTTCACTTGCAATGGACAACTTGTCAGACAATGTTGAGAAGTGGCAACATAGAGACAAATCCAGGTCCAGAGCATTGCACCTTCGACTTTTGTTTTGGGAACTTAAATAGTATTAGTGCACATGACTTTACACACATCTCTCTCATCGAAGCATACATCTCAGTTTATAGGTATTATTTGATAGGTATTGATGAGACCCACCTTGATAGCACTGTAGACGTAAGCAAACTAGATCTAACTGGTTACTCTTTTCTCAAAAGCACCCGCCTAAGTAACGTAAAACAAGGAGGTGTAGGCCTCTATCCCAAAGATTTATTCCCTGCAAGTAGCTGGCCAGACCTGCTGACCCTCCATGAATGTATCGTGTGAAGTTCAGCTGGATAATAGAAAATATTGTTTTGCAATTCTATACCGGAGTCCCAGTCAGAGCCAAATTGAATTGCAAGGGTTCATGAATAATTTCATACTCATATTGTCCAAGATTTATGGTGAAAATCCTTACTGTGTCATTAAAACTGGTGAATATCACTGCCATTCTACAAACTGGTGGGAATATGATATTGAAAATGATGAGGAAAAACTTTTTAAACTATTTACTTTTGATCTTGGTCTCCATCAATTAAGCAATGAACCAACGCACTCTATTGGAAACTCAGGATCTTGCATTGGTGTAATTTTTACTGATCAGCCAAATCTATTACTTGCGTCTCATTTCCACCCCTCTTTACATACGAACTGTTATTAGATTGTCTATGGTAAGCTTAGTGTGAGGGTCTTGTCCCCACCCCCTTATAGATGCAGGAGTTGGTTTTATGACTATGCTAACGTTACTGCCATCAAAAAGGTATTGAAATGACTTCTTGGCAAGACACCTTATTAGATATCGCATATCCTACTCTGCAAGTTAAATTTTTGAATGAAACCTTGCTGACTATTTTTCCAAACTTTATTCCTAACATAATCATCAAGGTTAGGTCTCGCCAGGCACCTTGGATAACACAGAAAATTAAGAATTTTATCTGGAAAAAATAGGGCATATAAGACCTTACTCAGAAAGGGGCAGCCAGAGGATAGGATGGAGGTCATTACTAATATCATAGCTCATGGTTAAAAACAAATCAAGGATGTAAAGGACAAACACTTTGTGAAAATAGGGAGAACAGTTTCAAACCCTCAAACAGGTAAAAAACTCTATTAGGTCATGATCAATAAAATCTTGAATAAAGCTAAAATACACATAGTCCCTCCTCTGATAGAAAATGATATAATTGTGTTGGGTTTGCTGCAAAGGCAGAAATTTTTAATGATAATTTTATGCAACAGTGCACCACCATCGATACTGGCAGTGAACCTCCTCCGCTATCTGTACCTAATACTTCACTACTTTTGTATTTCTGATGAGAAGCCAAAGTCCTTTCCTGTACCAATGGCGCTAGTTTCTATAGACCTAGGCCACGTGTATGCCAATGCAGTGAAAGCTACAGCGGGGGCCTGGTCCAATGGTAGCTCCACGAGTTTAACTTTTCCACTCCATTCTCATATGTTAAGCACCAGATGAGAAGGCAGTGAGTACCATATTTAACGTTGTTGGTATGACTCGGCTAGGGCTCGAAATCACGATCTACCGGTTGTGAGGAAGACACTCTGCAATTGGGCTATCACTCCTTATCATCTTTCTTTCTGATGAGATCTTGAATATTATCCGACTTTTGAACTCAAACAAGGCCCATTCTGAGACAATATCTTAGTGTGAATGATAAAGATATGTAATTATACACTTCTTATACCCCTTGGATTAATATTTGAGTTCTATATGTCCCAAGGAGTGATCCCCCAAGTTTGGAAACAAGCCAACTTAGTTTCCATCCATAAGAAGAACAGTAAGAGTCTAAAGAACAACTACCATCCTATTTCCCTCCTTCCAATTTTCCGAAAGGTTATAGAGAAGCTTATTTTCGACTTGCTTTATCAACACCTGAACCAAAACGGTCTATTAAACCAAAATCATTCAGATTTTCGTCCAGGCAATTAGACTCTTAATCAGCTACTGTCAATCATCAATTCAATTGTTACAGCATTTGACTGCAATCCGACACTTGATGTACATTCAGTTTATCTCGACATTTCAAAGGTATTTGACAGGGGCTGGCACCAGGGTCTTATTTATAAACTGCGCCTCTGGTAGACTACTTCTCTTAATACAATGCTCTCTTAGTGATAGAAAACAGCATACTGTTTTGAATGATAAGACGTCTCCATGGGATATCATCTCAGCTGGTGTCCCCAGGGTTCTATACTAGGTCCTCCTTTGTTTCTGATTTATATTAATGACTTGAAGCTATTTGCCGATTACACATCGATCTTCACTGTTGTTCACGATCCATATACAGCTGCCCTTGATATGAACAATGATTTGACTTTATCAATTTTGGCCGCACAATTGGTGAATGTCCTTTACTTCTGATCCCAATAAGCAATCAGTCGAGATGACCATTTCCAAGAAGAGAATTCCAATGAATCGCCAGCCCATATTTTTTAATGATATCTCTGTAAAAGAAAGTCCAGGAATATAAGAACCTTGAAATTATACTAGACTCCAAATTGTCCTCTACTAGCCACATCAAGTCAATTACTTCTAAATCAAGTCTAGGAATAGGGATATTGAGGTTCCTCTCAAAATACTTTCCACAACATACCCTCAAGGGTGTGTACGAACTGTATTTCCGGCCACGCTTTGATTATAGTGATATTATATATCATACCCCCATAACATGTGTGAATTTAGTAATTTTTTTATATTAAATAATCAAATGGAGAAGCTTTAGACTATCCAATATTCTGCTGCTTTAGCAGTAACCAGAGCTTGGAAGGGCACCTTGTGTGAAAATATATATGATGAGCTTGGCTGGGAGTCTCTCGACCTCTGTCGATGGAGTAGGCATCTACTTCTCTTTTATCAGATTATGAAACATAAAACTCCGGATTCACAAGAACTCCTATACCTCAACGTCAGGAGTCAAGCTACAGTCTGCGTAGACGAGCTACAATAGGGCAAATACCTATGAGAACAACGAGATTCCAATCAACTTTCTACCCAGACTGCCTGCCAGAATGGGAAACACTTGACCCTGAAATTCGAGAATCCTGCTCAGTGAATGTTTTCAAGAAGCAACTACTAAGACTCACTTGTCTACCTTCTAAATCAGTCTACGGCATTCATGACCCAAAGCGTTTATCTATTTTAACGCAGCTACACGTTGGACTCAGTAAGCTTAATTTTCACAAATTCAAACATAACATTTGGGATACTATAAATAAAATGATGGTGTTTAGGATACGGAACACTTTTTGTTGCTCAGCCATGCCTATGATACACGCAAGTGCGATCTTCTTGACAGCGTTAATGCAATATTGCATCTTCATGGCCTGTGAACCCCTCCAAACAAATAAATATTGCAAATACTCCTCTATAGCAATGAAAAGTTGCCTTTTCACTCAAATAGAAACATTCTTGAGGTAATATTAAAATATGTTCAGGCAACAGAATGGTTCCAATAAGTTATTAAGTCTATTGTGCAAACCTCTCTTGTGTAAATCCAATTCTATTGTGCAAATTGTTATTTTCTTTCTGATCAGAGTGGTGTAACCCATTATACCTGGATGCCAACTTGACCAATTAGTATAAACCTATTCTTTCAATTTGCTTTCTCCTTGTGAGAATTCTCTTTGTGAAGTTTTTTTTTTCAAATTTGTTTCACAATATGGGTACTAGATGGTCTCCTAGATAACTCTCTCGCACAAGATTGGCATATTCTCCCTTTTCCTTTATCCTGTGAAGAAGTTGGCAAATCCAGCAGCTCGTCTTGTATTTGAAAGCCCTTTTCTTAATGCTTCGCGTAAGTAGCATTACTGCCAAAAGCTTTTTCTATCAGTTCATCATTGTTAAGTCCAATTGTCAATATGAAGAGCATTTTGCCAAGTAGCTGATAGTTCCCGCCATACAACCACAGTCAATACCATTAGCTTTCCACATCATAATTGATACGCCATTTTATTGGATGGGTAGACAATAGGGATTCGTGCGAATAGATTTTAAGAGTGTATGGAATTAGCATGCATTGAACTTTGCAGTTTGGAAATCACATCCGATTTCTGAATTGCGAATGATATGGGGCTCAGCGATTACTCCAAATTCAAGAGTAGCCTACTGAAATTGAGAAGTTCTCAGGGTACGGAATATATCATTCAATGATATAGTTGGGCAGGCAGGATTACCCTATACACTTGATATGATTTAACAACCACAGAGTTCAAGCCAAGCAGCATCCAAGCATTGAAATTGTTGCATACTTAAACAAACAGCTTACACATAACCTATGTGAGACATATACTTGGTAACAAGAATGCTTGAGAAGCCACTGATATTCTATGGACATAAAAATGTTAGATAATAGAAGATACATACAATTAACACAGAAGTCAAAGTCATATATATTTCTAAACAAAGAAACTAAATTCAATCAGAATTCACCCTGCCAAATTTACTCTTAACTGCTACCAGTGAGACACTCCCTCACTTGTGCATATATGCCTCTAGTGAGTACAGCATAATACCCCTTTCAAAACTGCAATCCAATATCCACAGCCTTATCATCCGGATCAACTCCTTGATAAAAGTGGCCAGCAATTACTGGCTTTAGAATGAAAAAGAGTTAAAACTTACACTAAATGGAGCATCCTAATGCAGGTCCTAATACTATACTAATAAAGTTACTCAAAAATTGAAGGATGCTCAATTCCTCCATGGCTTGCTGTTATGACAAATCAGTCATTTCAGTCTGGGATTTACCCTGATAAATTTAAGATTGCCAAAGTCATTTCTCTTTTCAAAACGGGAAATCAAGAGCTTCCCTTAAATTATAGGCCAATTTTTCTTTTATCCATTTATAGTAAGGTACTTGAAAAGCTCACGTATACACAACTTTATAGTTTTCTTAAAGTACATAAAATTCTTTGTCCTTTATAATTTACGTTTCAAAAAAGCAAGTCAACTTAAAGTGAATAGTAAGCTTAACAGAATCCGTGAAAAATAAACTTGACAAGAAAAGACTTGGTTGTGGTACCTTCAATGACTTGCAAAGAGCGTTTGATGCAGCTAATCATAAAACTTTCATTTCAAAATTGGAGCACTATGGCATTCGTGGGCATGCCCTTGACTGTTGCAGATGATATTTGTCTGATAAGAAGCAATATTTTTCTAGCTTATTTGCAATTTCTTGTGGTGTACCTCATCACTCTGTATTGGGCCCATTACTCATTCTTGAACATCTACTACGAACCTAAAGATTTGTCAAATCTGAATGCAATTGTCAACAGAGAGCTGAGACTGGTTAAGAAATGGCTTGATGCTAATAAACTATCTTTGAGTATTGATACAACAAACTATATAATCTTTCATTCATTTTCTGTCAATATTAGTTCTACTTTTGACATTAAAATATGGAAAAACCGCATTAAAAGAGTTACGTCTGTTAACTTCTTAGGTGTCCCCCTAGATGAGCATCTAAATTGGAAATGGTATTTAAGTGAACTTTCAAAAAAACTAGCCAAAGAATGTCGAATGTATTTTTAAAATTAGGAACTTACTTCTTGTTTCCAATAAAAGTTTCAATTTGCTTATACAATGCTTTGCTTCTATCTTTCTTGCAATATGCCATTATTGTTGGAGGACAAGCATATGAATAACATATTAATCCAATTTTCAAATTTCAGGAAAAAGCTGTTAGAGCCACATCCTTTCAGCCCCAAATGCCGAATTTCTCCTGTTTATCCCATCTTCAATGATCTCAAGCATGTGAAATTACATGAGATTTTTGAGCCCCAACTTCCAACTTTTGTTTCTGATTCTGTTAAAACAACTTCACCTAGTTAGAATTTATCTCCCTTGTATTTGAACTCTGTATAAAATTTTCTTTAACATTAGTACTTCTGTGAGTAGTTTCGTTAATTGTTTGCACGTCTAGTCTCATTATAAGGTTGTAAATTGTATACAGAGAATTTTAAATTATATGAACAGACCTGAACTGACTTGAACTGAATAGCCCTCCAATTGCATCACTTGACAATAGTTATCATCAACTGATAAGATGAAGATGATACCCCCCTCCCCCAGAACAATGTTGCGTTTTGAAGGAAAGATGTAGTGTAGGACGAATTGCACCCCAATGCTAAGTGATTGTATGGGGGGACGGGGAGGCAAAGGGCAGAAAGTGCTAGAATTTTGCTACTCTTTCCAACACTTTGGGAAACCATTATAGGTTTGGAATGTGGAATCCCCCAGTTATTAAGATATTTAGGGTTAAATTAGCTTTTCTAGGAAAACTGTGTACACAAATAGACAAAGCAAAATAAACAATTTGACAGAATAAGTCCTCAAAGGACATAAAGAAAAGTAATGTTGTATAGCTTAATAAATGTTAACTACACAGCTTGATTTTTCGTATGATTTCATTTTCGCAAAGTGAGACCCAGTAGCACACTGTGCAGCTCAGTGTTTAGTAGATGGACAAGACGCAGGGGTAGGGGTACTCCCTACAAGTCTATACATGTAAGCAATGTATTTTTGACCACAAAATATAAATATTACATTACAGCTTTGCGGAATCCCAAATATTGAGTCTTCAAATTATGAGACACTAAATATTGTTACATATTTTGGACAACCACTTGCGCAAAATATTGCTGAATGCCATAATGTTTACAATAATGTCATTACTTTGCTACATTAAATATATTGCATACAGTAATTAACATCATTTTGGGTTCAATTATGATAATTAATGATCAATTTATTTGAGCACAGAGCTAATTTTAGTCACAGTTATTTGAACACAGCTTTGATTATTATGATGTTAATTCGTGAATACTTTGAACAATATCTATATGCAAACAACAAGGAAAAACAGAAGTACTGGCTTTTGGAACTTCCCAACGACTGAAGCGGCAGAGTGAGGAAATATGTGTTCGATACAAAGGCACAACAATCAATGTTACTAGATCGTACTGATATTTGGGAGTAGAAATCCATTCGACTTTAAACATAAACACAAACTTTTAAGTGTGTTATAAAAGAATTTCTGGCATACTACCTCTATTATCAAAGGTAAGGTGTTTCTTGGACAGTCAAACCGCTGGTGAGATATATCGCTGTATGATTGTACCTGTTGTTACATATTGTGGAATTTTAAGCCTAAAACTAACAACCGGTCAGTCAGGAAAATTAACTGCTCACCATGAGTGATCATAACTAGGAGGAATTCCAACGAATATACTCTTGTATCACTTGAAAGTGCATGCGAAAACCAGCATGTGTCCTGGTGCATAAATCATAAATGAAGATATTTGTGTTGCTTTGCAGTCACTTTAAAGGCATGCTCACAACAGGACTACGAGAAACAACAATACCTCTGTAAGTTTGCCGAAAATCTACACCGAATATGCTCGTTAAGGATTTTTTACATTGGGCTAAGCTCTATAATGATTAGCCGACAAGTGTCAGAACTGCAGAAACTAGAAAGAACGCTATGGAAAAACTGAATTTCTTTTTGAAAACAAAATAACTTCGAGTTTAAATATAGGGTTTTTAATCTTCAGTTCCATTTTACCGATACATATTTTAGTTTTTAAATTGTAAATTAGGACTTTTATTCCTTTCTCTTTTTTACGCACGACAGGCAGTGAAAACAGTAATTCTTTTGTTGAATCTTTTATCTTGTTTAAATATTCTTATTTTATATTAGTATTATTTTATATCCCTGATTCACTAAAAAACGTATCCAGGGTGAACGCAGGGTGAACCAGAGTAGATTAAGCCCATGTATAATTTTTATCAAACTTTGACCCGCAGATGCAAACCTACCCGTGTGGAGCCCTCGTAAACTTAACATCGCTTAAAAATGAATAAATAAAAACGTTATAACATTCCTTCCGTTCATTACGTCCGGTAGTGTTCTCTGGCGTGTGGTCCCAATTGCTGTGGTGCATGCATTCTGAGCCTACTACTCATATTTGCCTCAGATTTTTACAGCATTGGCTCATATTACAGGCTGCATGAAATGCAAAATCGTTAATAGAGTACTTCTCTGGCTAAGTCATATGAACCATGTGGCTTTAGTTAATGTCATGTAAAACTCCTTTTTTCTATTCATTCACGCTAATTAATGTCACAAAGTATGAATTTTTCAAAAACAAATTTCGCTACTTAACAACTTGTAAAAGTTAGACCCGTTAATTGCTATAAGCTACACATTGAATGTAATAAGATCATACACTATTTATGGTATTAAAGCTTTAAAAATTGGTTTCCTTTCCAAATTTCTGTTCAGTTCTCAGAGCAAAGACATTGAATTTTTGTTCAGGTGATATTCTCAAAACCCAAATAATGCATTCTGCTGAAGTTGTAATTCATAATCCCCAAATACTAATTTCTTGAAAAATCTCAGACCCCACAACTGAGGCGTAGCACACGTATTGAAAGGTAGGAAGTACCCCTGGGAGACAAGATCACATATGCGAAGATTTTAGGTGACTTGCTTGTAGAAGTCTCACAAGACAAATGGGTTGCTCTCACTCAAGCAGTTTCATAATTCTCTCTTTAAACTTGCCGATATGAAGAAAATCACGTACTATATTGCATAAGCACCTGCTTTCTACTTATTGACAACTTGTTTTCTCTGATGAATAATTAATTTACCTATTCAAAATTATGCTGTCAACATTTGTTCCGGAATAAAAATTTTGCTCCTAAATCTGAAGAAATCATATCAGATCAGAGTCAAATTTGGATCGGATTTGCACACCTCTAACGCAGAGTGCTAATACAAAGTACAAAACACACAAGAACAGACTGTTTTCTGCATTCTGAGTTTCATGCGTATATACAAATCGGACAGGTTGCAATTCTGAAAAATTCTGATACAAAGTAAGGGGGACAATACGCTACCTAACCGGAAATCGCGTCAGATTGGTCACCTGCTCTGGCCCATAGCGACGTTGTAGCAACCGATCAGAACTGATTGTTTGCATACGACAGTTCACTGTAATCGAAGAAAGAAACGCTTTTTAACCTGAAAATTCTCGCGTTTAGCCGTAAATTTCCTTCATTTCTCGTACTAACTTTAATAATTTATGTTTATCGCTTTGTTAATCAAAAGTTTTCGTAAGATTGTTCGTTAATTGGTTTGTTTCGAGAGGGGCCTATATCCCATTTCGACTACACAGTTAGGGAAAAGAATGGAAACTGAAATCATTACGGTAGCCGGAATATTAGCTTATTTTAAGGATGATATCAATACCGTCAGAAAAGGAGAGTTAAAATTTAAGTCAGACTTTGTTTTGGACTTACGAATTGACGACTTAACAGTGAATGCAAAAGTAAGAGCTTCGATGAAGGACAAAAGTTACAGTGTGTCCATGACGATTGACGGATGTGGCGGGATCAAGCAAGTGACTTGTCAATGTCCCCGTGGTAAGTGGATTTGTAGCCATATGGCAGCAGCATCTGTTTATGTACATAAGAAGGGGTTTTCAAAAACAGACCTGCCAAATTCTTGGATCGCTCATCCTAAAAAGGCAGCTAAACAGGAGGAGAAAACAATATCTGACTTCTTTCCTCACCAAAGGCCACACTTCAAAGGAGTTTCTAGAAACGTGGAGGAGTCAGACAAAAAAATTCTATTTGAAAAGCTCAGTGCATCAGCTGCCTGCCCTATGCAATGGTTTATTGGCCCAGAGCCCCCAAGTGAAGTCCAAGGTGAAAGATTTTTGTATGAGCCAGTTCAAATTGATGAGCTACTTGAACTATTTAAGGAAAGTCAAGACAAGTTTTTTGAGAAATGTTCAGTTTCAAAAGATCAGATTGCTTGACTTGCTGAAAACAGCAATGAACAGCGTAAGTCAAATTTATGGGGAAAACACAGATATCTTCGCCTGACAGGAAGCAAATTTGGGCTGGTTCTTGCAGCATATGACTGACATGTTTCAAACAATAAGCCATATCCACCTTCTCTGTTTAAAACCCTAAGAGGTGAATATTCATTGGCTCACAAAGATCCAATAATGTGGGGGCAAATGCATGAATTTAAGGCTGTTCAGGATTACATAAAACTAACAGGTAATACTGTAAAACCTGTTGGTTTAGTATTACTTCTCTGTGGTTTTCTTGGTTGTTCCCCAGATGGATTAATATATACAAGAGGCATTGTATCCAACAATGATGGTGTTTTGGAAATCAAGTGCCCTTGGAAACATTGTAATCATACCATTGCAGAGATCATGAAAAAAGAGGTAGAAAACAAAAAAAACCAGTAACTTTTACCTAAAACGTGATGGGACTCTAAATGAAATTCATAATTACTGGCACCAGGTCCAAGGAGAAATGATATCTTCAAATGCCACTTGGGCACAATTTGTCATTTGGACAACAAAGGAAGTGAAAGCTATTTATGTTAGTCAAAGCACATCATGGGCTGAGACTAACATTCCAAAATTAAAAGACTTGTATGCAAATGAATTTCTACCACAATGTATACAATAGTCTACTCTTGGGTGCCTTATTACTGCCCCAACTAATTAATACTAATCAATTCTTGTAAATTTTGGTTTGTCACATCATCATGGGAAATTTCTCACCTGTTTATTGAGCATTAGTGAAATATAATTGCTGCGGAAATTTGCTGAGAGAATACAAACTGGCTTCCAATAACTTTTCACTTTCTATTGTGTACCATTCTGCTAACTGAATCTTCAAGGTAATTCCCACCTCCTAGCAGCAAGGCACCCAAAGGTACTTTTTAAGCCATCTTGGAAACAGCAACACTATATTTATCAAAAACACCACTAATTATTGGTGTCTGCAAATTAGCCAAAGCAGCACAAGATTGTACAAGCTTGTCACAAAAAGGTCTCATTTTTCCTGAAATCAAATTGAGTATCTTATAGTTTCTCAATCTTTCTATTGCCCACTCTACATGTATATGCTGACTGGCTATTTTTGTACAAAATATGGCTTCTTCTTTGGATAATTGAGTCTTTCCAGAAAGAAATGGTGGCAAATTTAAAGATACCCCTTTTGGTATAAGGTCATGAATCATGAAGCCCTTGTCAGCCAATATAAGGTCACCAGCCTGTCAAAATAAATGAAAAAGTTACAATAATAATGTTATTGATATATTTAATTGATATAATAATATTGATATAATATTTATGACTTGTCTTCGACTGATGACGCACTTGAGCAGGCAAGGTGGCAACCACTCAGTTACGTTCTCCCCGAGACCTTGAAATACCGGGTTGGCATCCGGCGGGGGCTAGTCTGTCTCATAGGTAGGGGGGACTCTTTAGCCTTGGCTGGCAATCCCCCTAAAGATGGTGTCTCGATAAAAATACAGGTGGTTGTGGCACCTAAAAACCACTATCCTCTTTGGAGTGAAATGTCATTTTCAAATTATGAAAGTAACGGCGTGAATGAGATTGGAACAATGAGTGAAGATCTCTCGCCCGGCAGGTGTCCCACTGTACGGCAGGGTGGGCCTGGTCGTTATCAAGCGACTGCCAAAATGAAATGGAGTAAAGAATTGAATGTTGCTGTGATGGAATGTTATTTCCTGAGTAAGCCAACAGATGTTAATGGAAGACCTGTACAAGGCACCAGAAGAAGAATGCATAACTTTTGGAAGGAGAGAGGGGTACCAACAATTACAGAACAAAGCGAGCAAAGTGACCAAGCGAGGGTAATAAGAAAGAATGAATGGTTCACGACAGTAGAGATGGAAGAAATTCGTAGAAGGATAGAAGAGGACAGTGACAATGAGGAAAGGGATGATTTGAATAGAGCAGTGCCGGACATGGAAGTACAAGAAGCTTCAGTTGAAGAGATATCAGTACAAATTAATAGCAACGAAGAAGAAAATGAACAGGAAAGGTCTATGATTGAAGAGATAGTCCAGCTTATGGAAAGTGAGCAAGCTTATAATACAAGACGATTAAGGCAAGTTAATAGAAATATATTGTCAGAGTGGGTAGGTAAAGCAAATAAGATCATCGGGAGGATAAGAACTGAAAGCCTAACAGAGACAAACAGATCGATTGGTGCAGTTGCTCTTTATGTTTCACATAAAGTTGGGTTGAAGACATGTAAAAAGAAGAGGGACATAAGGAATGAGCCTTGGTGGAAAAGAAGGATACAAGATACAATCAAAGAATTAAGAAAACATGTAAATATTTTGCAAAGGAAGAGCAAAGGAGAACTTGTAAGGAATACAAAGTATAGAGAATTGGAGAAGAAATATCACATCAAGAGAAAAGGAGAAAATTTTGAAATTGAAGAGCTCAAACAAAGATTACAGGTAAAAGCTGCAAAGTTGAGGAGATACGAACAGAGAGTAAACCAATATAGAATTAATAGAGTGTTTCAGCAAGATCAGAAGAAGTATACCATGAATTGAACAGACTTTCGAGGATGAGGAATGAAGGGGTGCTACCAGATGCAGAGGAAAGTGAGAAATTTTGGTCAAGCATTTGGGGGAGTGAGGTCCAACACAATAAAAATGCAAAATAGTTGAAGGAGTTGAAAGAGGAATGTGGGGAAGTAAAACATGATGACATGATGATAACCTTTGCCTTGATAACAGAACATGCAAAAACAATACCAAATTGGAAGGCGCCAAGACCAGATGGGGTTCAAGGATAATGGATAACGAAGTTGACAGCACTGCATGACAGAATTGCTGTGCAAATGAATGAAATTATAAGTGGCAGAGCTCTTATCCCTCTTTGGATGACAACTGGTAGAACAGTGCTGTGTCAGAAAGACCCACGAAATGGAAACGCAGTTGACAACTACAGACTTATAACTTGCCTACCAGTAATGTGGAAGCTAATGACAGGGATAATTGCTGACAATCCATACAAGATGCTTGAAGAAAGTGATATTCTACCCATGGAACAGAAAGGGTGTAGAAGAAAGAGTAGAGGAACAAAAGACCAACTTTTGGTTGACAAAATGATCCTTAACGATTGCAGAATGCGACATAAGAACCTAGCCATGGCATGGGTAGATTACAAGAAAGCCTATGACATGGTACCCCATTCCTGGATAATTGAATGTTTTAAAATGGCATGCGTGCCAAAGAATATAACAACGTTCCTTCAACAATCAATGAGAAGCTGGAACACGGAGCTGACTTCATGTGGAACATCCCTTGGAACAGTCAAGATTAGGAGAGGAATGTTTCATGGTGACGGGCTCTCTCCATTGATCTTTGTCATCTGTATGATACCTCTATCAAAAGTATTACGAAAGGCTAAAGCTGGATATAGCTTGGGTGATGTGAAAATCACTCATCTTTTATTCATGGATGATCTTAAGATGTTTGCCAAGAATAAGAAGGAAATTGATAGTCTAGTGTCCACAGTGCAATTGGTAAGTCAAGACATTGGAATGCAATTTGTGTACAGAAGTGTTGCGTTACTGTCATGAAATGTGGGAAATTAGTTACAAGCGAAGGCATAGTATTAGCAAATGGAGAAAATATAAAAGCGGTCAATTCTGAAGGTTACAAATATCTTGGTATTTTAGAGCTAGACAAGATAAAGGAATATGAGATGAAAGAAGTATTCCGGAGAGAATACTTAAGACGAGTCAATCTTGTAATGAAATCAAAACTGAACGGAAGGAATAAAATAATGGCAATAAATATCTGGGCAGTGTCACTTATGAGATATGGTGCAGGCATACTTAAATGGAATAAGAATGAGTTGCAGAAGATTGACAGGAAAATAAGAAAGGTAATGACAATAAGCAAGGAGCTTCACGCATAGAGTGATGTTGCAAGAATATACGTCTCAAGAAAGAGAGGTGGAAGAGGTTTGCAGAGTTGTGAAAACTGTGTACGGGGAGAGGAAAATAGTCTGAATTGGTACATAAAGAACAGTAAAGAGATACTAGTGAGGAAAGTTGGCGAAACGAGTTTAGCTAATATTGAGGGAGCAGTTGAACCAAGTGAGTATAAAAAGAACATAAAGCAGACAATGGAAGATGCATGGAAAGCAAAAAGCACTGCATGGAAAGTTTTTGAATGACAAGGAAGGAGTGAATGGGACAAGCCATGGCAATGGATTGTTAGAGGAGATATGAAGGGATGTACAGAAGCTCTCATTTGCAGTGCCCAGGAACAAGCTTTGTGAACCAATTACATAAAGTTTCATATTGATAAGAATGCTGAGTCTCCGTTGTGCAGATTGTGTGGAGACAGAGGTGAGACTATTAGCCATCTGATAAGTGAATGTGGAAAATTAGCACAACAGGAGTACAAAAACAGGCATGATAATGTAGCAAGATATGTTCATTGGCAGCTTTGAGGGAGGTTTTGAACGAGCAGATAAATCGTATGAGCAGAAGCCGGACGCAGTTATTGAAAATGAGAACGTCACGCTTTTACGGGATTTCACCATTCAGTGTGACAGAGTGATTGAAGCAAGGAGACCAGACATTGTTTTGGTAGATAAGAGAAGCAAAGAAGTGAAAATAATTGACATTGCCGTGCCAGGAGATTCAAGAGTGAAAGAAGAAGAACTTGAAAAGATTGAAAAGTATCAGATGTTGAGAGAAGAAATAAGGTGTATATGGCATGTGAACAAAGTCACAGTAATACCTGTTGTGGTTGGAGCATTGGGAGTCATTTCGGACATGTTTGAGAGATATATTACGAAGTTGGATGTGAAGATCGCAATGGAAATAATTCAGAACACAGCACTACTCGGAAGAACAATGTTATTGCGAAAGGTTTTGCCTCTTTAGAGATGAAGGAGCCGGAGCTTTCAGACCCTTAGTGACTTGTTGTTGCTCGCTCTCAAGGACTAATTCGACAAAGATCTTACCAGACAACCAAGTCTGAGATTCAAATGATTGATATAATTAATAATATTGATGGAACTAATAATCTTTGTGAGAATTTCATATTTTTAGTCAGCAATAGGATGGAACAGTTTACTTGAAACATTAAAAAGTTAGGGAATTATTAAAAATTAAATAACAGCTAGCTTTCTTATCTGCAGCAATTGATCAAATTTCCTTTAACAAATCTACGTTTATTCTTAATGAGGACTTTGATTATCTTTAAATAGTTGTAACCATAGAGATAATAGGACTAGAGAGCTCGCTATGTCACGTGATCGGGATCCACTATGTAAATTCAAAATGGTAGCGTAGTCAGGCAAAAGATCGCACGGAAACTACGTTCGCATTGCAAAAGTTTAACAGACGTTTGAAATATGATTAATGGGAATGTATACTGGAAATAGATAATTATTTCCGTAATATTAACCTCTTACGCTGCGTATAATTATGTACATAGATAGCCGAAAACACCAGGAACAGCTGAAATCCACATTTTTGTCTCATTGCTCCAGTTAGTGCCTAACTCATATAAGGTTGAAAAAATCAAGGTAGAGGGGGAATAAGTTGATAGAGCTTTATTTTTCGATTATATTGAGGATTACTGAGTGATTATTTGATGACAAAGGCATGGACATACAAGGCCAATGCAAGGATTTTGGTGAGTTGTTTTCTGTTGTAACAACCCTCCCCTAAGGAAAACCTGGAATTTTCTTGCATATTCAGAATGTATAGAAGGAGGGCTATCATATGGTATATGATTTCTATATATTTAGAGAGTATCAAATTCCTCATATCTGCCTGGATCAAGTTAGCAAGGAATGCTTTTGAGGATATGGCAATTTTTAATGGCTATCCAGTGATATGCAAATGGGAGGGTATGATGCCCTCAAAATGTAAGAAATGTACCTATGCACATGTTTGTGGCAATGTACTACAAAACTTTATGATATTCAGAGAAAGGATATCCTAACTTTAGGATACAAGTTCAAGACATAATGCTAGGAGGCCACTTCACAAAGTGAAAGTGGCTGCCCAAACTTTTTCTTTCTCGTTAGCCACAACAAATCAATTGTCTTGGGTGCTGAAGTAACAGTTTAGGCAAAGTAAGCCAATAACTGAACTTATCATGATATTCAACAATTTATACAATGTGTTCCATTAACACAGCAAGTTTTGGAAAGCCATGAAAGCACTTTTGACACCATAGAATCTTTCAAACAAAAGATTTGTTAATAACTATACATAATATATTTAAAAAATCATGATATACATATATATACATACATACATATATACATATCAGATATAAGACGCAAAAAAACGACAAGAATTTTCAGTTTACAAGACATGTTTTATATATATATATACATATATATATATATATATATATATATATATATATATATATATATATATATATATATATATATATATATATATATATATATATATATATATATATATATATATATATATATATATATATATATATATATATATATATATAATTTATAAATACTGTTGGAAAGAAAATTATTGATGGTCTCAGAAAAGCATTTTCTATTGGCTTTGGTGCATCAGAACATTCCATTTTTGCTATCATACAACGGTTATTGTCCAGAAGTAAGTCTGCTTTTGAGGATACTTTTACATACACATTTCTTGAAGGTCTCTGGACATGGCTTACAGCAAGATTTAAAGAGATAATAGTTAAATTACTACTCCCAATCCATGGCAGCTTAAGTGCATTTTTAGAGCATTGTCCCAGAATAAGAGCATAGAGGTATGCAAACTGAATTATGGAGTATATCCATTCTCCTCAGAATTCTTCATTTTGTGTTAATGATAACTTGAAGGCTATTTTGGATTCAAATGCCATCTTGAAGAGTGATGATCTGTTGTGCACAAATGGCTTGATCTCACAATCATAAAAAGAAACTTAAATATTCATAATCTGTTGCATCACTCTGTCAACCAGTTGATAAACATCACATCATTACTATTCCAAATTCTAGTGAAAGCTCTCTTTGAAACAAAGAATCTTCATCATTTTACTGGCACAACGCTCCATTGAAAGCCATATTCTTGTTTCAAGTCTATGAGATGGCCATGTAACAGTATTGATAGAGTGTGTTGCAGAATTGTATTAACAATCATTTCTCACAGGCTCGGCAGAATTTACACTGACCACGTAATAAGACAAAGTACACCTTCTAAGAGGCAGATATTGTATTGTATAATATGCAATATTGACAGAAGATGTCTTTACGTTTTTTATTATTTCTATCGCACATAGACCAATAAATGAAACAGACACTCTAAGCTCTTGCAGGCCTTAAACTCATTCCTGAGACGGCATAGGTAGCTACTACTGTGAAAAGCTCTTTCATTTGAAATTTATTTGCTACTAAATGAATCTTAGCTATACTCTTTAACCTTCATTACTGTTTGTTTTAAGTATAGATCGAAAATACCTTCAGCATTTGAGGAAACTTAGTAAGGTATCCACAGCAACGCAGCAACAATGTTCGATATTTGAGCTACCACGGTTGAGTCCACGGCTAATAAACGCAACAGATTCTCCAAAAAAGCATGAAAAACTCTTAGTCTCTCTCCAAAGCCATAATGCATTATAATATCCGTGAAATAAGCAGCGGAAACATGATTTATTTCCTTTTTGCGTCTAGTGTACACTAACTTTCTGCCTTATTAGGGCGCCATTATGGATTTGCATGCTGGGCCACTGTTTTGTATACAATGGGATTAGTCAGTCAGCGCTCTAGTTCTATTAACTCTATGGTTGTAACCAACCTATCAGTTTAAGCAGAAAAAGCTAGTTTAATTAGAGTCTACAGTATAATTTGAATAAAATGAATCTGATAAGACACAATTGATCATAATGCACAACATTCTCATGAATGTCACAACAGCCCATAGTTTGGTGCATGAAATGTGCCAGATTCCTTGGAAATCAGTATACTAAGATTATGTTGTATGCAAATTTTCTCTTAGCATTTTAATTTAGTGTAGTACAGCAGGTCCACATCAGCTTCATGCTGCCAGTTATTGACCTGCTATGGCAAATACAACATGTAAGTATGTATGTATGTAGTCAGCAATTTTACCAAAAGACTTCAAAAAATGAATGAAAGCCCTACCTGCAAATTTGATATGATTTGAGACTGATTTGTAACTACTTTGTCACTTGTGCTGCCTGGTTAGCCATCACTTACAAAAGTGATTGTTCCATTAGGGGCCACAGCTATCAAATACTTTGCAGTGAGTCTATGCTTGTAATTGCTATAGCTTACAGCTGCTGCTTTCAGGTCCTTTCTTGGAGTATGCATATAAAACTCTGTGCAGTCTATAAGTGCTCTGCAGTTTGGAATGTCTGCAAATGATTCAGGCATGGCAGATTTGTTTTCCTCTATTGAGGGAATTTTATCCAGGCAACCAGTAAAAAAGATCTCGTGAAACCTGTGTAGGTACGTAAGGAAAATGTCTTGAATTGTTGTTTCGCTGACTGCATACCTTCGTGCTAAGTAAAAATAAGGAAGATCCAGCTTTAACCTCATTAAGAACATTAAGAGTTGGTCAGAGCTACTAATACTGGTAACAGCTTTTCCAGTCCAATAATTTAATGGCTTGAAATGATCAATCATCTCCTTCACTGCATCAAATTTTGTGCTTTCCAAACCTGTGTAATTTTTAATCTCCTCGTCACTCAAAACTTTGTATCTAAATAGGGCATTTTCCAAAGCTGCAACATGCTTGTTGGCCATTGAAAGTGCATCTTTCAGCTCCTCGAGTGGATTCTGCTGAAAATTAGAGAGAGCTGGTTCATTATCCACTTCCATTGATGCCCATTCAGAGGGTAAAGGTGCATGTTTGGGAGGTTCAATCGAGCTTGAGCTATCTGGAGTCTCTGGACATCTTGCAAGTTTAGAGGCAAGTGTTGTGCATCTGGACACTCTCTGGTCTCGTTCAGCCCCTCTGAGATTCCAACAAGGGATTGATCCATTCTTGGGCGTCTTTTTCTTGAATTCCTGTGGAGTTGTACTGATGCCGCCTTTATTGAAATCCTCTTCGGAGAAATGAAAGGAGCATACATATGACGAAGCACTAGGCGTGTAGCCTTCTCTACGTATTCTGGTAATCCATGCTTGTCTCAGTTTAGGATCTTGTGGAAACTGGTGAAATGAACGGTTCTCCTCATTTTCAGATGTAGCACTGCATTGATAAACAGCACAAGATTTTGGCATCGTTGTTTTCTGTACTTAGGCCCTCCGACAAAATGAACAATATAGTCTACAACCCAGTAGTCGAAATGGGATATAGGCCCCTCTCGAAACAAACCAATTAACGAACAATCTTACGAAAACTTTTGATTAACAAAGCGATAAACATAAATTATTAAAGGTAGTACGAGAAATGAAGGAAATTTACGGCTAAACGCGAGAATTTTCAGGTTAAAAAGCGTTTCTTTCTTCGATTACAGTGAACTGTCGTATGCAAACAATCAGTTCTGATCGGTTGCTACAACGTCGCTATGGGCCAGAGCAGGTGACCAATCTGACGCGATTTCCGGTTAGGTAGCGTATAGGACAATTGTTAAGGTAAGGTAAGAGCAGAGGAGAAAATAGCCCAGTGTCAATTCATTGTTCATTAGGTAGTACCTATCTTAATGCCTGCATTTGCAAACTATCTCAAGTCTATTGTTTATAGCCTGCATATAGAATGTGAAGCTTTTGGAGATATTGATGCTATATTATGACCAGTCATCTACTAGGGAGTTTCTGAGTAACTTTTAACAGCAAAACTGAGGTTGATAATATATACAAGTTCCGTGATCATTCTTTCTCCGTCAACATTAGCATTGTGCTTTGATGGATAGGTCCGAATTCTTACGTCAAATGTGAGTTGCAAGTCTTCACATCGAAAACACTATTTTACTTTAAGCATAATGCCACTTACAGTCAGGAGAAGCATAAGTATACGGTATCAAACATACTCGAATTCAATGATAAATTGCTTTGGAAATATTTTCGCATAACCAATTCAAGTCCAAAGGAATAAGGTTACAATAGCTCAATAAAAGTACTTTCTAGCTAATGTAAACATGTACACAGACAAAAAGTGATCCTCAAAACTTACCTAGAGTAACCAAGAATGAGAACAAACTCTCTACGAGAGCATTTTGAACCTCCTCTATATCTGCATCTTTTGCATCTGAGCGATTTAGGGCTAGAAGGCAATGGGGATTGTAGTTTTGAGGGTTTAATAAGCTACTAAGTTGCGCGGTGAATAGATAATTACTATCAATTCACTCTTGAAACATATGCTTCAAGTGCAATGCATTGACTTTAAATGCACAGCAATGTAGCTTTAGCTAGCCACAAAACTAAAATAAAACTGCATTATTCGTTAGTATCAGTCATTTGCAATGGTAGAAAAATAATACAGATTCTGCAGTAAGCAGGGTTAGTAAAGCAGAGTAGAGCAGATTACATTGGAAAACTAAGACCTAGTAAACCAGTGGGTTGAAGAAAGATAAAAATATTAAAAAGAGTTGTATCCCTCCGTACAGATTAACACTGTATATAACATTGAATAACAAGAGGCCTTATTTTCACTGTTTATAAATTTTGAGCTGTTTCTTTCCAGTTTTAGGAATAGACAATCCTTTGAAATCAAAGCAAAGTTATGAATGCTAATCACCGCATTTATAATTACTGTATAGCAATAAGGGTTTTACCATATCAGATCATCTAGGGTCTGATTTGATTACCTCAAATATTTCCTTGAAAGTTATAAAAGAGGAGGATATTACTGAAACTAACAACCTTGGAGCATTGAAGCGTACTAGTCTCCCATCGGATGGTGAGAAACTCTTTTTCCAAGGACTTTTAGCCATTATAGTGAAATGCTAACTGTATTTTGGCCCTTCAGCATAACCCCTGTCTCTAAATGACTCAGGATTAATGGCACTTCCGTTTTCAAAGAGATTTCAATCAAATGGCTAGCGCAACATTTTCGTTTTGTATTTGTACCCAATGTTGCCAAAGACTGTTCTGTAAAATATAGCTAACAGTAATTTCCCAACAATGACAAATGGAAACGCAAGAAAATACGTAGAAAGTAGAGCTCAGTGAAATGCAACCGTTCATTGCTTCTATGACATTATAACAACACGCAAAGACTACTACTCCCTTAAAATTAAAATTGCATTCTGCTGTTAAGCAGGGTATATCAACAAAGAGCATGCAGAGCAACAAGAAGTTTCTGGTTGTGGACAGGTCATTCCGAGTAATATCATGCAAATGCAGTTACGACCATGTTTCCAGAATTACCTGATAACTCAGCGATGGAAGTGAACAATGAATTATGTTCATTCCACATAGTTCATCACAATACTTTATTCCATTTAAATGTTATAGTTAATTGAAATTATGGACGTTTCCTAGTAATTTGGAGAGAATGGGTGTGGCAAATTTTCCCTCCTGTACTGAAAGGCAAACAAAATTACAGTACAACAATGATAACTTTACAAACACCGGCCTTTAGATGATAAAAGGACCACTTAGCTCATTTTTTCAACTTAGTTCTGCTGTATTGTAACTCTAACATGCATTTATTTATCATTTAAATGAGATATAGACCTTCAACATCAATATGGTTTTGAGGGTGTGGCGGGCAATTTTATGAAATCCGACCCAACCAGTATAAAGAAGAGATATAACTATGTCGTTTGTGAAGATGTCATTCGTTGGTTACACACTGTAGAAGTTGTGTATATTATACTATTGACTTACATTTACACAAGATAATGTATACAGGCCTCCCAGTGTATACAGGCCTCCCAGCGTATAAAGGCCTCCCAGCGTATAAAGGCCTCCCAGCGTATAAAGGCCTCCCAGCGTATAAAGGCCTCCCAGCGTATAAAGGCCTCCCAGTTTTTGCTTAGGAATTTCTCACACATTTCTACCAAAATTTAGGACTTTTCAGGACTTTGAGGACAATTTTCATGACCTTTTAGGATATTTACAACGAAAAAATGGTTCTCTGATACAAAGTGTGCAGTATTGGCATGCCTGTTTGTCAACTTTAGTTACTTTGTTAGGAATATCAGAGCTCGCAATCTTTATACACTTGTTAGTTGTTTTGTTGATATAATACAGCTCTTCTCCATCATCTTTTTCAAACCCCCCAAGTAAAGAGCAAATATTCTGCCCCCCCATTCAATACATGTATGATCATCATATATAAAAATTGAATAAGGATAGCTATTCTTGTTGTCACATGCGATTTTTCGAGAGCTTTCAATGATATAGTAAGCAGCTGATCATGAATAATAGGTGGCTGTGTCTCATGTAGGGTCACCATTTATGTATATTTGTAATGCCATTAGTCAAACTAGATGGAGTCTAG
The DNA here is from genome assembly GCA_900291935.2 of Cassiopea xamachana. Classification (NCBI taxonomy): domain Eukaryota; kingdom Metazoa; phylum Cnidaria; class Scyphozoa; order Rhizostomeae; family Cassiopeidae; genus Cassiopea; species Cassiopea xamachana. The sequence continues at coordinate 13,311,336 of OLMO02000275.1, forward strand.
GGAGAAATAGCCCGCAAAAATCCGGTAGTCGCCTTCTATTGAAAGAATTTTTCTTTTTGCATCACATCACATCCCTCAAGGGGGACTCATCCCAATATTTGAGAAACAATGACATAATAGAATTAAACTCACATGTAGAAAATGAATGTTTTTCATTCAAGAATTTTGTTAGACTGATGATGCAATCTGGCTTCAATCTGCCTTCATGTCCAGTCACTCTGTCCTTACACGCTTATTATCAAACACTAATGAATGGTATCTTAACTTTGACAACAAAAAATATACCAACATAGTTTTCAGTGACTTGCAAAGGCTCTTGATATGCTGGACAATCACATTTTAGCTAAAACGCTGTACCTTTATGGAGCTCCAAATATGGACATGAAATGATTCAAAGTATACTTAAACGATAGGCGACAGCTATGCAAAGTTAATGATTTCTTAAAATGTACAATATATCAAATGTCGTCTACCATAGGGGTCCTATTTAGGACCTCGGCTATTCCTGTTGTTTGTCAATGACATGCCACTTTCACTTCACGATTCAAAATATACCGTATGCAGATGATAATAGCCTAGAGTATGCAGCAACTAATATAGATCAGTGGTTCTTAACCTATTTGCAGCCACCATCCCCTTTGAGGTTTCCACGTTACATGACTGCCCCCATCCCACTTCCAACAGCTTCGTTTCTAATACTTAGTAGGGAAATAAAAACGATATAAATATCAAAATATCTTATCCAATAACAACTTTCAAATCACCATATTTTTCAAGTATATCAAAGTGTTTTACTCATTAACATAAACTAAACTACAATCAAAATTCATTATTATCAGGCTCAACGTAGTGCCTGAAATTGGTGTTTCCCATCGTTCGTTCAATCTGGTGCTTTATCTTAGACAGGCATGTCCAAAGTCCGGCCCTCGGTCAAATTTTATCCGGCCCGCAGCCTAGTCATGAAATATATAATGCTCGTATACTGTTATTTGGCTAGCAGTATTAACATTCTTCATTTACCCACTAGAGACCAACAGCACTTTACACAACACAACCCCCAACCCGCTAAAATTCATGGTCAGTGGTTTTCCACCAGAATTCTCACGTAAGAGGACAATTATTTCTGTTTAAGAAAAAAGGTTAAGTGAATATTCAAGTGCATGTGATATGCTTGTTTCAAATGTACTAAAAACATTCTTAAGATGTTGAAATTGAAACAAAAAAAGCAAATGTGAAACACAAAGTGGCTTCCAAAAATTTTCTTAAATTATCGTTGCTATATGTAAAAATGGTTGGCCTTCACCACTTTTACAATAGAAAATCTGGCCCCCGTCGCAAAAAGTTTGGACACCCCTGATCTTAGAACTTAACAAACATAGATCACAATTCGTCGTTATGTCCAAGTAAATACACTGTTTGGTTAGGAGCTGTAACACACAGCTAAATCATCTCTTGCATAGTCTTTTTAGACATATTTACTGCGGGGGTGATTCCTAAAAAAGGGGAAATGTCATTTTAGACATCAATGACAACTTTTGAGGATTTGAAGTGCTTTATTGTGTAATTTGACCCGCTTTAACACCTAATATAAAAATGCATTAAAATGGATTCAATTGATTTTTAAAGTGTTTTAATAAAAGTCTTAGGAAGACTGTTAATCAGTTTTAGTAGGAAGTGGTGTAATGCCTCTAACTGCTGTAGCTTACTCAAGAAAAGAAGTCTAGGAGCAGCATCAAAGACAACATTTTTGGTGCAGTGCTTTTTACTTTGGCTTACCACGCATCTCCTAATGTCATATTTGCCACTAGCAAGAGGTACATTTAATAATTTCGCTGAATCTACTTTATGCAAGAAGCATCTTTCAATTTGGCATAGAATATATCCGCATATTTCATATTTACAAATTAACATCACACTTTCAATCTTGGTTGATGTTGTTAAGAGCGATCCTTTCAGTTCTACTGTGAGGCTGGTAATGAATGGGGCAATATACTGGGAGAAATTTACTACTGGGACTATGTTGATCAATAAAGGTCAGTTTCCACTCGATTTTCTGTGCTAAGAAACCACTCCTCTCTAAACAATGTAGACAGTCAGGAATTCAATGACTAAATTCCTGCCCTTTACCTGAGTTGAGGATATGCTTGGCAATTGATAATTTGCTCATATGACAATTTACAGAATCTTAATTAATCTGCTCCAATACTACACAGCGGAAAATTGCCATGGCAACTTTTATAACAACCTACATAGTACATTCACTTTATGGTATGATTGTAAGCTCTCCAACGCTCCCTAGCTCCCAAAAACACTATCATTCAGAACCACTGGTATATATGATATAACACAGTCCATGAATGCTAAGCTAGAACACCTAAGAATGTGGCTGCATGGAAACAACTTTAAATGTTGTAAAAGCAACATCTATGATAATACGCACAACAGGAAACTGCACCAAAGCAACAGTGGGGAGCTTATACAGGCACATTGTAAAATTTCAGGAGAAACAAATGAGCACTAAAAACCAAAAAGGTATCTTTGGATTATTTTGGATAATCAAATGATATGGAAGACCATATAAGCTTTATTGGGATAATAAAATATGCCAAAAGAGTATTGCCAAACAATATATCGAAAATGCTATATTTGGGGCTAGTCGAATCTCGCTTCAGATATTCCTGCTCTGCTTGGGAGTTATGTGGCGTCATCACCCGCAAAACCCTAGACAATTCCAAAATAGAATGATTCATATACGTACAAATAGTGCATACGATGTGTCTGTTAGGTCCCTACTACTGTGATAAAGCAAGAATCCACAAGCATGGTTCATAAGAAACTTAATGTTTAGGTACCTCTCTCTTAATGTTGAGGTACCTCTCTACCTTACAGAAAAGCTTACTAGAGCTTCTACTATACCATGTAGACTTTTGAATTGCTCTGATTGAATCTTAAGGAATCCAAGATAAATTTTGGTATGCCAAGACCTGATTTGCTTACAGAGGATTATCGGTATAGAGCTCCCTACCTAGTGAAATAAGAACTTCTGGACGTTTGGGTAAATCCAGAACTAACGGTCATCCTTGAGGAAACACTTTTGGAAATTTATCTTAGCTTTTATTTCTAGTATGATTTTGCCTTGTTATACATAACATTATTGTATAAAATTGGCTTAGTTCCACATACATTCCTACAGACAGCAACCACGCACCTAGTACGATATACATATACCTTCCAGCATCGACAGACATCTATTCTTATTATCTTCCGACAAGGCATCCTTTGATCAAGCTAATCCATCATACCAAAAAGCCTTAAACGAAAATAGATACAACTACACCCTAACATATGGGCCCACCATACCCAACAGAAAATGAAATCGACAGTGTGACAACATTCTCTGGTATAACCCCCCTATCAGCAAAAACATCATCACTAAATATCGGACACAATTTTCTCAACCTAATAAAAAAACACTTTCCTAAAGATCACAAACTTTGACAAATCTTCAACCGGAATACCATCAAAATTAACTACAGGTGTATAACACCAAAAAGATCATTGACAGCATTAACAAACTTATACTCAAATCCTCACAATGCACTGACCACACCAACACCACATCCAAGGTGTCCAAAGACTGCATCTCCCAACAAAAGAATGCCTGCCTGCTAAATGGACACTGTCTGCAAACTTCAGTAATTTACCAAGCCTCAGTAACACGGAAAGACAACAAAACAGAAACTTACATCAGACTAATAGTGAACGAATTCTAAGTAAGATGCAGAAATTATCTTGCAAAATTTCGCCACAACAAGGACAGAAACTCCACCGAACTGAGCAAGTACGTCTTGGCTCTTAAGAACAAAACAAATATACCTCAGAACAAAACCTTAAACACCAACATAAAAGTGTTGTTTGAATCATAGAAATAGGAGGACTAGATGAGCGGTCTATTGTTCCACTTTTGTTTTGTGCATAATACACATGCAGAGCAAAGATGGTACCAACACGTTGGCAAAATATGTGTGTAAACAAAGGACTCACAGTGCAAAGAGTTTACACCGCTCCTCTATTTTTGCTGCTGGATTGCAGTAAAGCAACAGAAGATCGAGAAAAAGTCATATTTAAGTAAGCAATTCCATAAGTATTTGAAATTAATTTATTTTCACTCATTTTTAGTTGATGTATTTACAGGTATCGACTTCAGAGCGTAGCAATGTAGGTCGAAGTTTATCGTATCATTGGCATTAGTTTTGACTTGCTTTTCAGGCAAAACCTCTACCAATCTTTAAACTTTATGGTATTTTGCTTATTCCTTCTGCTTTGGTATTTGCATCGTGAAAAGAAGTTTTGGAACGTAGACGAGGGGTTAATTGTCCGAATCTCTAGCATTCTTTGTTCAATAACCTAGGCTATCAATTCTAGTGCTTGGTGACCTGGTAGACTCAAAATAAACTTACTTTGGACCTTTGATGGTATGGGTACCTGCAGTGTCTTTCAAGAATTTAGGGGTTTCAATTGCACCCATCAAGTACTCTTCAATATCATTGAATTTTCCAAGTCAAAAGGCCTCTTTGTGTATTTCCCAAAATTGCTCCTTGA
>OLMO02000275.1:13317619-13328887 GCA_900291935.2 Cassiopea xamachana
TATATATATATATATATATATATATATATATATATATATATATATATATATATATATATATAGGTAGATTGACACAGAAAATAAAACTGCGGAATTGCGACTATTAGTTTCATGATTTCTCGATCATCAGGCAATTATGCTACGGATGGTTACAAGCGTTCAAAATGTTAGTTAATTTGTAAGGAGGGTTGTAGGTGTTTAGTTTCATTATCTGCAGTCTGGGGGTTCATGTTCTCAGTCTTTGCTTTTAAAGTTGCGAAGTAGGAATTTGTTCTCGTGTCTGCATTTTGAAAGGAGTTCCGATCTTTTGCTCAGTAGTTGTGTTGGGTGTTTGAATGTGACAATGGAGAGTTTTTCTGAGAGACAAAGTAGACATCGTTTGCTGGTGTTGGTATAGGATGGGATGGGCTTTGAGATGGACTAAGAGACTTCTGGTGTTTTTTCTGTTTGTCGTTTTGTGTTCCAGATGAATTTTGATAGCGTTGTTTTTTGTTTGTATTTGTGGTTATTGAAAGATAATTTGTGCTGTGAATATCGTTGTTTCCATGGTCCTTCAGTTAGTCCTATGTATGTCTTAGTGTCAAGTGTTGGTGTTGTAACTGTAGCATTGTATATTACGCTTTGCGTGTTGCAGCTTCCTTGTAGCTTGCACTGTGTTTTGTTTCGGCAATTACATGGTATAGTGGGTTGTGTGCTTTCTGGTTGTTTCATGATGCTTTTGTTGTGTTTTTTTATTATTTGTTGTATGTTTTCCGTGCAACTGTAACTTAGTTTGATTGTGTTCTTGTTAAATATTTTATGGAGCCTGTTGGATTTGGGGAATTTTTCTCTATGAGGTGTTGGAAGATTCTGCCTATGTTTGTTTGTACGCTTTTGTTGAATGGGGGTGGAACCAAATAATTTGTCTTTTTCTCGTTCTTGTTTCCGGGCAATTGTTTGGTTGATGGTTTGAGTATGAGAGGTTTGATGGGTGTCCACTGTTTTTTAGGGCGTTCTGGCACTCTGGTTTGGTATCTTCGAATATTCATTCGTTGGAGGAGTTGTCGGAAAGTCGTTTGCCTATGGACTTCGGAATTTGTTCGATGACAGTGGGTGGGTAGGTGGTTTGAGGATGTGGTGATGTATAGGAGTTTGTCGTTCTCTTTTTTGAATGGGTGATAGGTGGCGGTTGAAATGATGAATGTTACATCGAGGAAATTTACTTGTTTAAGATGGGATTGAATGTCTATCTGGAATCCTAAATCTTTGAAAGTCTGTATTATGCTTTTCCATATAGCGTCTGCTTGTTTTCCGTTTGTCTTTCGTAGAATAAAAAGTCCATCGTCTCTGTATAGTCCGCTGTCTTCCTTATTTATCGTGTTGTCTACTTTTGAAAGAATAAATAGTCCCACTAGTTCACAAACTTCTGCCCCATCATAGCTGCCCATTGTTACCTCAAAAAATTTCTGCTGTTGATTTTTTCACCCAGGGTGTATTGTCGTTGAATAGCAGTGATTTTCGGCAATGTTTTATGGTTTGTATGCTCTCATGGTTGATGTGGACGTGTTGCTTTGCAAGGAAATGGCATTATCAAGAATATCTGGAGTTATTGAGGGGTAGAAGTCTTTTATATCTAGTTGCATGAAAGTGCATAGGTGCTTATCCTTGACGTTATTAAACCACTCAATTACTGATCTTGTATTTTTCCGTTGGTTGTAGTGTAATATCTACAAATACGAACAAACACCAACGCTATCAAAATTCATCTGGAACACAAAACGACAAACAGGAAAAACACCAGAAGTCTCTTAGTCCATCTCAAAGCCCATCCCATCCTATACCAACACCAGCAAACGATGTCTACTTTGCCTCTCAGAAAAACTCTCCATTGTTACATTCAAACACCCAACACAACTACTGAACAAACGATCGGAACTCCTTTCAAAATGCAGACAGGAGAACAACTTCCTACTTCGCAACTTTAAAAGCAAAGACTGAGAACATGAACCCCCAGACTGCAGATAATGAAACTAAATACCTACAACCCCCCTTACAAATTAACTAACATATTTGAACGCTTGTAACCATCCATAGCATAATTGCCTGATGATCGAGAAATCATGAAACTAATAGTCGCGATTCCGCAGATTTATTTTCTGTGTCAATCTACCTATATTACGCTCAGCGAAATGTATTGAGCACTCTCAGTTACAGAGGATACAAGGAATTCAATAAATATATATATATATATATATAAATATATATATATATATATATATAAATATATATATATATATATATATATATATATATATATATATATATATATATATATATATATATATATATATATATATATATATATATATATATATATATATATATATATATATATATATATATATATATGATGAATTCCGCGCAATACAGTACTCAATATCTGGGTGGTAGAGCTGTACAAGGTAATACAGGAAAATGGCAAAATAAACTACCATTTCATCCCTACAAGCCTGTTTCGTGGCTCCCCGCTCATCTGGGGATAATATAAGAATATATGTAACCACCGTTTAAATATAGAAAAATTTGGATAATGAAAGCAAGTCCAATTTCAATAGTCATGCATTGCATAGCAGAGATTTGTTTCTATGGCACCAAGATGATATTAGTTCATTGCCTCTGTTCAGGGTAGAAAGATCCGGTCTGCAGATTATAAAGAATTTTTCCTTGAGACATAAGTAGCATCATTTACTTGAACTGTTATAAGGCTGGTGTGATGAGATGATGCGCCAGGAGATGGAATGTTCGGTGATGTTGTCCTTAAGAGCCCAGACGTACTTGCTCAGTTCGGTGAAGTTTCTGTCCTTGTTGTGGCAAAACGTTGCAAGATAACTTCTGCGTCTTACTTAGAATTCGTTCACTAGTAATCTGATGTAAGTTTCTGTTTTGTTGTCTTTCCAAGTTACTGAGGCTTGGTAAATTACTGAAGTTTGCAGACAGTGTCCATTTAGCGGGCAGGCATTCTTTTGTCGGCAGTTTCAGTCTTTGGACACCTTGGATGTGGTGTTGGTGTGGTCAGTGCATTGTGAGGATTTGAGTATAGGCTTGTTAATGCTGTCAATGATCTGTTTGGTGTTATACACCTGTAGTTAATTTTGATGGTATTCCGGTTGAAGATTTGTCAAAGTTTGTGATCTTTAGGAAAGTGTTTTTTTATTAGGTTGAGAAAATTGTGTCCGATATTTAGTGATGATGTTTTTGCTGATAGGGGGGTTATACCAGAGAATGTTGTCACACTGTCGATTTCATTTTCTGTTGGGTATGGTGGGCCCATATGTTAGGGTGTAGTTGTATCTATTTTCGTTTAAGGCTTTTTGGTATGATGGATTAGCTTGATCAAAGGATGCCTTGTCGGAAGATAATAAGAATAGATGTCTGTCGATGCTGGAAGGTATATTTTTATCGTACTAGGTGGGTGGTTGCTGTTGCGGTGGACGTACTGTAGTGTGGTATTTGGCTTTGTATAGGGTCGATAGGAGCATTGGTTAAGGTTAAAGGCGATGTCCTGGAAATCAATTATCTTTTTGTTAGCCTCTATGGTGATTCAAAGTCCATTGCTGTTCAAAATACGACATATGTCCTTTTTGATGTTTTCGATAGCCCTAGGTGTGGAATTAACAACAGCCAGTCCGTCGTCCCTGTAAAGCCCCATGTTTATGTTCAGTTGCTGTAGTTGGGAGAGAAGAACGCTTCCTACAAGTTGGCATGTTTCAGCTCCGTTGAAGCTACCCACTGTAACGTCAAATGCTGCTGGTCCTTTCTTTTGCCAATGTTGGTTCTTGCAGGCTAGTATTGAATTCTTGGCATGGATTATGATGTTTTTTGTTCCTCAGCTGTGATGTTGGCATAACGGGAAGCGAAGAGGTCTTGGAAGTCTTGGCTGATGGAGGGGTAGAATTCTTCTATATCAAAGCAGATGAAATGTGGGTATTGCTTATTCTTGATATGTCTAAACAAGTTGATTACAGATTTGGTGCTTTTCCATTGATTAAAAATTGCATTTCTGTACGGTGATAGTATTAATGCAGTCGAAAATCTCTTTACTTCCTTTGCCTATATCACATTCCATTGGGTTTATTTGTCTGCAAGTCGGTCTGTCAGTGAAATTGGGCTTGTCGTCTTTCAGTGTTATAAAGGTGTCTCTTTCAGCCATTGTGTCCACTCTGTCATCGATCTTAAGTTTCCCTGCAATGTCCTTATTGTCTTCGTGCATGGCACGGGTTATTTCAGGTGTGGTGTTCTTGCAGGATTTCATGATGTTCTTTTCCAGTAGATCATTGTAAGTTGACGGTTCAAGTTTGTAAAACTTTGTTGTTTTGTCGGCTGGAATTATCAGTTCGGGCTCTTTTCGAATTATATCCGTGTCTTCTTTTAACTTGTTCAGGAAAGAATTGTTCACATGTCTAAACATTACAGATTGGATCATTCTTACCATGATGTTTTCGAAATCCTTAACCTCCTCATTCGGAGGTGGGTTCTTCGTGGATTGGAACCGGTAGTTTTCCTTATCTGATGGTGCAATTTCAGGATTTAGGAAGAAGTATACTTTCCATCTGGCCCAGCGTAAAAATTGCTCTGTTTCTTCGATGAGGCGCTGGCGGTAACCAGTCCTGGATGGTAATGGAATATTCTTTGCTGAGTAGTCGATGTTGACCTTTTCCATGTCGGAATATAAATAGAGTGCTCAACAAGTATGGCTTGGAGCGGTAATGTATTATAGTGTAGTGATGAATTCTACAATACAGTGCTCAATACCTGGGTGGTAGAACTGTACAAATACCATCAAAATTAGTCGTTTTTGACTAGGTCTACATCGGATGATCGTATAGGATGCTTAAGCAAGAAATCAGTATAAGTGTAAAGTATTATGTCTCTCTGTTAATTTGGTGTAACAGAGCTTTCTGGTTTAGCGATTTCGTTTTCATCATGCTTAGGGTTTTATTGTGAAAGAATTCAATTTCAATTAACCTTACTTTTCGGCAGAATCTCTTATAGTTCTCTGGATCCCAGTTATGGGAAAGTTTTGAGCAATTAAATCTGTAAATGACTTTGCTTTTTTGCAAAATACTATTTTCATATGTCCTTTCAGTTTGTTGCATTACTTCAATTACTTAAATTCATTCTTTAGTTGGACTCTGTAGTTCTTGAAAAGGGATTGTAAAGAGAAGCTGAATCAGCATATCCTAACAAGTTGAAAGTAGCTAGAAAATGAATGGATGTTACTCTATGTCATTTATTAGTTCAGAATAGCTGCTGCTGCCAGGTCAATAATATTCAGTATTCCATGATGTAGTAAACCTTGGTCAAAATACATGAAAGCTTCTAGTTCATTTCGTGGAGTATATCTACATAGAACATGCTCAAAACAAAGTGCAGCATTAAGAATATTATTAAAAATGATTCTAATGTATACACATGCACAAGAAAAGTAGGCCTCTATCATTGCCTTTGTCGCAAGATGAAGAAAGGGAGACAGTTCTTTAGAGGTGTGATTTTCTAGAAAAGGGGCTTGTGGCAGGAAAGGATACTATCTGTCTGCATTATAGGCTTGCACATGGCAATGTGTTTAGGCGGCATGCTTCAGAAAAATGTTGTACTGCTTTTAGCAGATATCATAGAAAAGCTAAGAGATAACATATACTGAAGAAAGTTGGTCATAATGTATCATCTGGATGAGAAGTATGCAGATTATGCAGAAATACGTAGACAACCTTACAAAAGACCCTCCTTGAAGAGGCAGTTTAGAAGTTTCAAAGTAAACTTGAACACATCATTTGTATGCACTAGTGCGTCACCACTGAAGCTACATAGATTGAGGAAATCAAATGGTATATAAGAAGTAAAAGGAAAGCTCAAGTAACTTCAAGAGCATCATGATGAAATGGCTGCAATAGTTATTAGAGTAGATGCTGCTAATATAGCATCTTCTATTACTACATCTAGAGATGCGCTTTGGACAGATGATAGTGAGAAGGCTGCAGAAGTTGACAAGTTTCACTTCATGGCAAAAAAAAACATAGCTAGCCCATCAAAAGATACAAATGCAAATTCTGAAACTAGTTCATGATATCATAAGCTTACATAATATATGGAAGATCGGCCGATTGCACTAAAAACAAATCAGAGTTCTTAATATCTTAGTTTTCTTGTAGCAACTTATGGTGGCAAATGCTGGATCATTGAAAAATCTGATAAAAAAGATCGAACGTATTTGAGATATGGTGCTACAGACAATAGCCATGGACTTGAATAACATTCTGTCTGGCATGGTAACTGGAACTCAACGAATAGGATGGACATAAAGGAAACTAGAAAATAAAATCAAGGATATTGTAGTAATGTCTATGGATGGACTGCTTCGGAATGCATAGAGTATGCACAATTGGTGGCATGCCATTGTGGTTGCCAAAGCAAGTAAACCATAACCCTTCCATATTTGATGCTGAAGATCAAAAACTAAGATACATGACTTAGAAAGAGAGAGTAACCCTCCATACATGATCTAGAAAGCGAGTCATCCTTCTAGCAACTGCCATCAACTGGGTCATTAAATTTATGTACCTTATGAACATTATTATATATGATAAAAATGAAAAAGTGTGAAGAGCTTCTATGAAAAGATGCCCTGATAGAGTTCCTAAAGGAAAAGTTGGCAAAAGAATACTTGCTAACAGCTTTGGCAATACACATATGGTCCATACCTCAAATACTACTGAGTTTATTTAACTGTTAACTAAACCCATTGATGATTTTATTACTCACTAGATCAATGTTAAGTGTCAATTACAATGTCTCAAAAGCAACCGATGTAGCTTGAGAGACAACGTATATATTGTAATTATGGATTTTTCAAAAATTATATATATTTGATTAAGGATTACACCCAGCCATTTCACTGAAATACTATAAAAGCTATATTAAGATCCCTCTCTAATAAGCCCCCTCACTAATAAGGATCCCTTTGTAAGCAAACTTGCAAAAAAAAAACCTATATTAAACCTCCCTCTCTCATTTAAGTGAATGATTGAATGGGCTCTTAGGGCATGGAGAATACTGACAGATCAAATCACATACATAACATAAGTCCTATACACAGAATTACCTTTGCATCTTGGACACTTGCAAAATTCTGATCCTTTCGAAGAAATCCAACAGGACAACGCTTGCTTAGGAGATATTCCAGGATTACTAACTGGCACTAATGGTTAGTATGAAGATACAGACATTATAGATGACTAATGTGATTCAACTTTTGAAGTTGCTAGCTAGCACAAAGTTTTCAACGGAAACAATCCAGAATGACTGCAAAGGACCATTTGCATAAAATTTCTAACTTTAGTTAGAAATAAGCCCTCTTCGCTAATAAGCCAACTCTCTATTAAGTTCCCCACCTACAACTCCAAACAAATAAATACGTCCCCCTTGTGTTCTAGTACAGCATTTATGGTAACTAGGAATTAACAGTATATACAGCTCCATTTTATTATTGCTCGACTAATACAACATTAGCGGATATATCATTATACTGTTTGTCTGACTATGATGGCAATAAATGATATTTTTATGAAAGATGAAATTGTTTATGAAAGTTAACTTAATGGTTTGAGCAGTGCCAGCGGCTGGTTTCTTCTGGGACGGATAACCAACACCATGTCATGTACCAGACAACAACTGGAAATACCCTAATTGAAGTTAAATAATAACTTTTTTAAAGAGCATGCAAAATTGCTAAGACTATACGTTAAGAGTATTATCAACAAATGGAAGGGGGTAGTGAATATGGAAGCGGAGCGAGCGAAAAAAGTTTTTAAGCTCACACCCTCCAGAATGTCACAAAACGCCTTTTTGGCATGTAGGACAAGCATTATGCTCTAGTCAGATAAGGAATACATGTTCTCCTCTGAGTCTGTTTTGAATATGGTGGTTCAGTACACAACACCCTATCTCAGCTCATACCTTTTCATCTTTAGAATTATTTTAAAAAGTACCTCTTTTGTATTCATCAGTAAGTCATTGCCAGGTTTTGGAATTCATGCTTAAAAATAAATTTCTTTTCGAAAAGCAGCATAAATTTTATTTCACTTTTATAGAGATTTCCCTGTTTTATTCAACAATAAACTAAAATAAACAAAACAGTTTTCATATCTGTTCTGCCAGATTCAAGATTACTTACGGGACCTGGAGCTCTCCTACAATGAGCACTTTGCATGGTGAATTACCTAGGTACTGCAGCTCCGTATCCTAGTTACAGAGAAAGTAGAAAGTAATGTTGAAATATAGCTCGAGACACCATGAATTAGGAGTATAAAATTCTTACTGCAGCAGCTCTTGAAATGGCTTCGAACCTAACTCTACTACCTCTGCTAGCTAGTGTCTTCTTTGTGCCCTTCCTCCTTCAGTTATGGCTGTTTACAGTACTATCTATCATCTATTTGTACATGGGAAATCTTCATTGGTGGTTTATATCTTCAGGGTCTTCCAGGGTATTTTTCCCAGGCAAAGACAATAGATGGTTTTTCAGGGTCTTCCAGGGATTTTTGGGAATGGATTCCTTGCCAAAAGTTACATAGCGATTCTCAGGGGCATCAAAACAACTTTCAAAGTGGAGGGGCCTGGTCACTTAGGTCAGACACAAGCTCAGGTAACATAATGAAAAAAGCTACTTTATGAAAAAAGTGGGGGGTGGTGGCGGCCACCAGCCTTTCTGGCTATGATGTCCCTGCTTCTGACTCCCTGTATAACTCGCAAAAATATCTATTACTCATGTTCGTAATAGTTGCACTCTAGAGCTGCTTAGGCTACATTAATTTTATAGTAGGGGTATTTCGATTAAGGGAGATATAATTTTATTTCTACTCTGATATGCTAATGATCACCACTTTCTTTCCCTGGGATGTATAAGCGCAATTGTGGGTTTCCCGATCAGCTATTATTTACATGCTTTTCTTTTGTGTGAAAGTTTTCATAACGCCAATAGTTTGGGATAATTCTCCTTTCTCCTTTAAAAACGCACTAATTCTCAAATTGAGCTGTTTAAAGTGATCTATGGATCTCCAAGTACCTAGTTCCTCAACTGTTTGTATGAACTCTATAGATATAGAAAGACCTCCCTATCTAGTAGTGTTATTCATCGTTAAAGAATGTTACATGTTTGATTAAAAGATAAAAAGGTTCTAGCTTAGCCTATGAGAGCAACTTCCTGTACTCATTAATATACAGTACTTTTCGTAAGTCAAAAGTAAATTATTCATAACTTCTACTGTGTATAACACCACAACAAGATATTTCTATAGATGATACAGTTACATCTCTTCTTTATACTGGTCAGGTTGGATTTCATAAAAGTGGTCCACCACACGCTCAAACACCAAGCCTACAAACATTGCTGTTGAAATTTTTATCTCAATTAAATGACAAATGCATGCTTGTTAGAGTTACAATAGCACAAAACTCAGTTGAAACAATGACCTAAGTAGACTTAAAAAATTGATGTACCAATTCTTGAAACATTATCTTCGTTCTAACTTACTATGTGTTGACGTTCAGTACAGGAGGGGAACATTGCTCTCCAAATTAGCATGAAATTTCCAAAATTTCATGTAACTATAACTATTCAATGGAATAAGATATTGTGATGAAATTTTGAGAGAGAAAATAATTCATGGGGAACTTCAATTGCTGAAAATATCAGATAATTCTGAAAATATGGTGGTGGCTTCATTCAAGGAAAATGGATGATTTCACTTAAAATGGCCTTGGCGAGATTTATCGCCAATTTACATTGCAAAAACTAATCTAGGTTAAGTCCAACCTGGCCTCACCCAAGTTAAATTTACTCTGTATTTTCATTTGTGTCAATGCAATTTTAAAGTTGGCACAAACTTGGATTACGAGGTTGTGATGCACCCATAGAGGCAAAAATATTCATAATTTGTTATGGGAGGCACCACAAAATATGGCGAATGGCAATAGGCCAAATTGCTGTGAACTCGATTACAAAATAAAGACGCTTCTCCCAAGAGTGTTGTTGTTCATGCCTTATCAGCTTGAGAATAATGTTTCACAAACAAGACAAAAGAGTTATGAAAAATGGAAACAAGTAGCTAGCACATGAATGGAGAAATATGTGGAAATGATGCAAATAACAGCTAATTTGGAGATTAGTCTAACTTGTAGAAGCCTTACACTTCCTATACCAACAGTGTTCACACTCCTTCATTTTATTACGCATGTCTGTTGTATTGTCGAAGCCCTGGCTTGCCCTAAGTTTAATTTATATTGCAGATAACTTTGGTTCACCCGAGGGCAAACCTTCCTCCAAAACATGACTTGATCTAGCACAGGCAGACCTGGGTTAAGTCGATTCACATTGGCCCAAATCAAACCCAGGATAGTGGGAACTTGGGGTGAACCCAGGTTGGTTTGTGTAGTGTTGATTGTACTTTTGATGATGAGAAAGGAGATTTGTACATTGGTATACAGATAGCTGATTACTACATGAGACAAGATGGGTATCTACTTTGCACATGGAAGGCGCATACAGCATATCTCATCATCTTGAGGATAGATCAATTATAGTATAAAAAAAAATTGGCAAATATTGTCAACTTACCATAGTAGGAAATGCTGTCTTTGTTATGATGCTCAATGGTAAAGAAGTCATCTTCCAATGAGACAAAACCCAAATATTGATCATATACCTTTATACATTTAGAAGTAGATCAGTTTTCATTTAATTTTGAAATTCATTAAGGAGGGGAACCCTTCAGCAAAAATGCTGGTTTTCAAGGGCCCCTTCAACTAAAACATAAACACATTGCAGAGAAAAACAATATTTTTGAAAATCTAAATACAAAAGCTACCCTTAAAAACAAAATTACAACTGTAAATATAGGGAGAAAAAAGAAAATGATAGCAAAAACAATAAAAAGAATAACGTTCATTTGATAGCTAGATATGCTGCTTAAAAGTGCTAAGAGAGGCTACTTGCTTGCAGTTATCTGAGAGGCTATTCCAGAGTGTGGCACCCCTAAATGAAAAGGATTTCTTGCCGTTTCCTGTACCTTTGTTGGTACCCTGATGTCTGTGGATGTATTGCACAGTCTATAGGAGGTACTTTATGAGTTTTTCCTAAATAAACTGCGTAAATAAGCATAGCGCTCAAATCTTGATTGGTTAATACATTTGCTCACAACCAAATTCTCCTTGACGTCTCAGCCAATAGAAGGCTGC
>OLMO02000275.1:13328987-13344811 GCA_900291935.2 Cassiopea xamachana
ATCGCAGCCTTCTATTGGCTGAGACGTCAAGGAGAATTTGGTTGTGAGCAAATGTATTAACCAATCAAGATTTGAGCGCTATGCTGCGTAAATATGGAGGAGTGAGTTTATTTAAGCTTTTAAAAACCATTTTTTTGGAATCAACGTAGATTAACTCACTAATATTTTTCCACCCCGTTTCTCAATTAATTGATTGCTGGGGGTGCCGAAACTGCTGTTAGCTACAATTCTAGCATCCCTGCTTTGTAACTTTTGCAAATGATTAATCTCAATTGTACCAGCGCAGCTCCACACTGAACAACAGTATCGGAAATGGAACTCATAATGCTAGTATAGAGACTTGTCAAGACTGAGAGTGTTCAAAAACTTTTTAACGTGTTTTAGAATGCCAAGCCCTCTGGATACCTTTACAGACATAGCCCAGACTTGATCTTTCCAATCAAGGCTGTTTCCTAAAAGAACTCCTAAGTCCTTAATTTTGCTAACAACTTCAAGCTCTATTCACTTTTACTTGTAGATTCTAGTTAGACTTATCAAGGACTTTCCTTTTAGCTTTGGTAGAAACTAACATTAACTGAGTGTTAGTTATATTAAGGGGTAACTTATTGCTAATCAACCAAGCATCAGTGAAAGTGAAACAGCCCCCATACACCCTTGAGACCCATTCAGAATTATAGAATAATACTCCTATCATTGCTATCAATCTTGTACCCTAGACATATCTCCACTCCCAACATTGTTGGTTACTCTATCAAAAACATGTCATTATTGTGTCCCTGAAGGGTTCCAACTATTCCCAGTGGCAAATTCACCCCTAGACTGTGCATCTTATGGAGTTGACTTGCATATGTTAAGGGATGAAGCATTTTCAGCAGCTCACATAATTAGTTTTAGTACAAAATGGAACTGCACTCCATAATGACTGTATGAAACAGAATCATATAAAAGGGAAAAATTTGACAACTCTCACGCTCAACTGTATGCATTGTTAAGCATCTAGAAAGCCACTGCTCAGAAATAAATCAATTTGACACTTCAACGTCCCCAAGTTTTCCCAGATTTTCCGAAAAATCTCTCGTTTTCCATTGACATCACTAATTAGGTGACAAGCCCTCTATTTATATAACATCCATTCATCTATTTTCATGGGTAATCTTTATCCTTTTATTTATCTTTGCTCATTTATGAAACGATTTTTTCCAACAGGGATCGACTACTGTTTCAGCACAGAATATATATTGAAATTAATGTTTCTGAAGAGAAGGGATAGAATTTGTAAAGGTCGTGTTTTTCGTGAGTGCAACATTCCTACGAGAATAAACAACTTCTCTGGGGATATATCAACGAGGTATAAACTCATATTTTTGGTGGCTGCAGAAAAGATGACTTGATAGCACGTCCTTTGGTCTCAGGCACTTGATAACACCTCCCCTATGTCTGGGACAGCAGCAAGAACTCTTGGCAACTATTGTAACAAATTGAATAATCGATTCTGGATAAGGTAGCAATTTATGCAAATTACACATAAAAATCTGAGCAAATTTTGATTTGGGATGCCATGGCATCAAAGTGCTATTGAAGACAGAATATAAATACATGACGATTAGCCAGATATAAGCAATCAAAACAAAACAACAGTGCTTTTCATAAGATATGCATAGCTTCTTATTCTTAAAGCAATGGTCTCTTAAAAAGATACTATAATACTATTAAAATATGTTAAAATAAATTCTCTCCATCATGATGTGATTTCTTATACCTAGTACATGTTGTATAGGTGTAACTGCTGATTATCAGCAGAATATAATCTGGATTTGACCTCCATTTGCAATGCTCCCAGCAACTAGCAGCACTTCCTGCTCTGCCATAGTTAGCACTCAGTAACTGCCATGAGCACAGACAAAATCTTGTACCGTATCAGATTACTTCTTTTACTGAACAGCAAAAATACCTAGCACTTTCTGTCACGAATCCATTAATGTTTAAAGGTAGTCTTTGCTTCAATGGTTTTGCTTAGGTAAGCAGAGAAGGGAGGCAATTGACCACAAATCCACATACAAATCGGAGTTTACATCTACCATTTGGATTGTACATAGAATGCCTGCTCAAATTTAAAGCATTCATCAGGAGTAAAGAAAAATCTGCATGAAGCAGAAATCCAGATAAAAGAAGGACCAACTTTTGAAACAAAGAATGAAGTCAGGATTGAAATTATGTAGTACAGCGTGATACTAATCAAATTAAGAAATATCTTCAAACCATTTCCGTAGATAGATTATTCGCATTATCAAGCCTTGCACTATATGATGGCCATTACATCTTGGAACTAGTAATTAAGCACTATATTTCTTTACAGCACATAGCGTCCATTCTAGTACATTGCCTTGATGGCCATCATGAAAGTTATGAATAAAACATGACGGAAATATTGCATAGCATGTCCCTAGTTCTGTTAAATACGCTAGCCCATGGAAACATGCATATATGGAAGGAAAATGTGAGCTGAAAAAAGATGAGGTGGTGACAAATGGGTCTATTCCTAACAAATCATTAATAATAAGTATTGAGGAGGTATGAAAAACAAAACAGCGTGGTGCTGAGGGAGGACTCAATTGTTGCTTTCATTAATATTTTAGGAATAGAATGATGTACTAAGGTGTCATTTTAAAATTTTCCTAATGGAAAGAGTAAGGTAAGGCATTCCTTAGAAAGAAGTGGCTGCAAGCCAATTCCAGAAACGGCTTACAGACCCAAGGCCGCAACATAAAAAGTGTTTTGAACATTGTTTTTTTGGCTAAATAAGCTAAATGTACAATGTTCCTACTATGGTCCCTAAAGTCTTATTCCAAGTTGGTATTTCGCATTCCATTCTGACATTTTGAGAACTTTATGGGTTGTCAACCCTAGAGTTGTTGAGGGTGTTAGGAGGTCTTCAAAGGTAGCTATTGATCATTGACTACCTATCAGGCACTTGTGAGTTGAAAAAGATCTCAGTGCAAATTTTGGATTTGAAAAATGGCGGCACTAGATCAATATTGTTCTTGACAAGGCAAATCAATGAGGGGTATGACATACAAAAGTACCACTTTTGGGCTATTAAGACTTTTTAAATGCAGGCTGCAGTATAACTTTGTCATATAAAATAGCCCTAAAATTCCCCATATTTTGCAAAAAACCAAGGTCAACATCTTAATCCATGTAACAGTTATGATAACTTGAAGTTTTGCAAATTCACAAAACAATGATTGCCATCTTCTCTACTAAGAAACCTTGAAGACAGTTTCTATGCCAGCTAAGGAACGATATGCAATATTTGAAACCCATAACTTCTCATGGTGCATTCCAATTATAATTACAAATACAAATCTCTCTACAAACAGGAAATTTGTATCTGGCAGACGAGGCTACAATTAAGTAACACAGCGTTTTACATGCAAGAAAACTAAAATAGAATACGAAAAACAATGAAAAAAATAAAAGGAAATAAAATGAAATGAACGGGTTTCTTATCATATAACTAATATATAAGGATGTCAGGGTTGGTATATGCCTTATGTCGTATGCAGAAAATATAGTATGTGGATCAAATAATGATCTTTGTTGTTTTCTTTAATATATGCATCATATGATGTCTCTCAACATGAAAAAATCCTCGCACATTTCAATGAAAGATGTACAAGAATTATCACAAATCCCTAAGGAGCTGAATGAGAGATTAATTAATCTAACACAACGGTACATTGATGGAAGATAGTGGGTAAGCTGAAGGTATGAAATACTAAAATTTACTACGCCACACTACTTGACTTTTGTAGTTTCTGTAGTTCCTTTGAGGTCTTAAAAGCAAAATTCTGTCAAAATTTAAATTCAGCCTAGCCTAAGTTTGCCCATATTTTGTCTGACAAAATTGAATTCAACCCTAAATATCTTGCAGGAGTCAACATACTAAACCTGGGTATATTCTGAAAGAACTTTATGTAAATTTTCCACATCACTATGGTTTTGTTTGTGGACTTTCCCGGTTTTCAAGTTATTAACTGATGAAATGATTTTTGACATGATTAATGAATTTTGGCCCTATAATTTCATGAAATATGTCCAAAGCCAAAGAGAAGTTAAGATGTAGCATGGCTTACTCACCAAAAGCAATATTTCAGTGTAACCTGAAGCAGTGTGATGGTTTCAGCTAGCCATAAATTCATTAGTAAAATATTTCAGAAAATGCCGTCATCAGTTAATAATATCACCTGATACCTGGCTATTATCGTTGATGCTATGGAAGGCTATATCTAGCACTTGAGACTATTTCTTGGTCTAAAAACTCAATATAGCTCACTATAATGAGATAATGATTCAATATAATGACAAAAATTCAAGTATTATTACTCTTCTTGAAGATAACTAGAAATATTACAATCTATGTGCATCAACTGGACTTTAGAGCTGAGCTTCATTGGGGAGGGGGGCAAATCTACAAACTAATTGCTTCTGGTCGCCCCATTTAATTATTTTTTATCAATGTATCGCTATAAATACTACTTCTAACCTAAAACTATAATGTGTAGTTAAACTGATGGGTAACTATATTGTAGAACACCAATGGAGGGTAAACCAGCCAAATAGCCCAATGCGGTCTAGTACTTGTACTTCATAGATCCCTTAAATGATGAGTAAAGCCATCGTCATCAGAGATAATGTGGCGATGCTGGGAAACCTGGCTGTAGATAATAGCCCACTTCGGACTTTGTGGTGCCATGCTCCATGTGGGGCAAGTCCTGTAAGGCTCCTCAGCAACTTCACACATTAGGTCATTTTAGATGCAAATAGCAGGAAATTTTGAGCATTGCTGGAATTTGTTAGTTATTCCGTGCTATTTTACCACACTTAAGTCTATTTCGTGTTTTTCGCTTGGTTGGGCCTAAGCAAGTAACACCATTTGCATCAATAGTTTGCACTTGCCCAGTCTTGCTCTATATGAGAACCCTGTTGTTGTGTACAGCTTATGAGAAGTTTCTACATGATAAACATGAACTTGATGAGGGTGTGAGGGACTGGAGCAGAGTAGTATTCATTGTAATATATGTCAGTATTGGTAACAATTCAAATGCCAAAATAAAGCAATGCAAAAACACTGTAATAAATGAAGAACATGCCTACGTACATTATTTGCAGGGTTACTCGAACAATCAAATTACGTTATATAAAATAATTTGCCTATAGGTTTGCAAGGTTTTTAAGTTGATATACATGGCCTCTTGAATTATGATAGGCCCTGATTATTTTGTTAACAATTGTCAGGAGAACCAGGAGCAAATCAATCTTCAAACTCCTATACTTTTTTACGTATTTCATGCTCCACATTGAATTGAACTATAGCAATTTTTGGCACTTCTTGATAATGGGTTCAATGCCACTTATATAAGGGTTGCTCCACTGGGAGTAATTGCCAGAGAGTATGGATTTAGAATTTTATCTGTATTGATTTTTAAATCCCTGTCTGTCATGATTTTGTTATCTACATCTACCATAGAAGACGATTCTTGCAATAGGGTTCTTTAGTGTTTAAGATGCTTGATGTTCTAATTTATTTAAATAACTGAAACTGCACCACCATAAAGATGATAAGCACATGATAAACTCCATTTGGTGCTATGTGCAAGAAATTTCTGAACAATTAGGTATGAAGCTAACAAAGGACTTCTGGCTATGGACTTTCCATCAGTAGAATAGCTAGATCATATATATGCCCAACATATGGATTGAAATCTGCTATGCAATGCTAATGAGATATATCAGTTTCTAATCATCTCGGTATTGTGAATAGTTTTATCTCAGCTTCTAGTCATTACCTCAATTCTATGGCTATCAAAGTAGGGTATCTTCCAGAGTAACTTGTTGAGTAATGCCTATATTACCCCCCTGTTTCAATTGAAGTAAAGCTTGATCATCGTATCCTTTGATCCTTTTAGTATAAAGGATATAAAGGAAATTTCCAACTCTTTTCACTGTTGTTGTTTAATAGGCTGCAAGGAGTCTAGTGGATCAACAGCTCTGAATCATGCTGTTTTCTGGACCAGGGAGGCTCCAATTGCCCAATGGTCCAACAGTAGCTCTATTAAACGATCCCCTGACCAGAGTACCCTACTATTGTCACAAAAATCCAGACATTCCTCCTATCTATCACTCCTCCACATGCCAGTCTGTAAAGTGAGGCATATGACCAGACGAGAAATTATTCACAGGATTGTCCCCAACCATAATAAATATGGGTGATGCACAAGCACTGCATCATGCTACAAGTATGCATTTGCTTATATGCACACATTTCTTGCCTCTGTAAGATCAAAATTTTCTCAAGGCCTGCCATGATTTGCAGATGTTTCCCATGCTTATGTCTGAATAATTGATTATACAAAATTTCGCAGAATCCTTAAGAAGAAACAGTTCATGAGAAAACTCAAAGTATCACTGTGAATGAAACTATTGGAATGATTAAATGAATTCGAAGGTAACAAGCAACAACAGGGAAAGTAAGGGCTGTTTTATAAGTTGTGCTGTACAGCAACGAAACAAGTGAAATTTGATTGGCACGGCAGGACATATAAAACTAATTTGTAACCTGGTTCAGCATACTCTTATGAATGTCGGACGAAAAAAGCTTTGAAGTATGTCAAAAGAATGTTGCCTCTTTTTCGTGCTGTCATAAAATAGTGAGAATAAACAATACTGTCCTTTATAATAACTTCTGGCAACAATACAAAATTACCCAATTTACTGTAAGGCAATACTGCTTTCATCTTATAGCAAAATCATAGTTGATGGAAGTATCATGTAGAGGCAAAACCTGCCTGTACCATCATTTTGGTGGGTTAAAACCTTTATTTGATTATCCAAATTTCAAGATCAATAATTCTCCTGAGGCTGGTGGCAAAACCCAGCTAAATATCTTATTTGGAGACAATACTCATCTGTGTTTCCTCTCTGCATGTACATATCGATCCCACAGTTGGTTCATTTTCACACTTCAAATACTAAACACATAGCATAGTGAAACAGGAAGTATTCTCAGGAAGAGAAAGAGCGACGAATTGAACCTAAGGCAGACTGGATATGTAATTTGAATATCTGTACTTTAAAACTGCCTCCTACTTTGCTAACAACAGTGACTCCATAGAGCATAAATTGCAAAGCTATCTGGTACCATTTCTGTGCCGGATCAGTGCAATCAATTGCATCGCGTAGAATACTCTGCTAATGATCACAAGTTACACTGGTACAATGTAAACTATCTCATGTTGACATTAAATGCATTTTCGTTTTACCTTGCTGATATGCGAAACACAGTTAAAATGCAGAGAACATGCTGCCAGATCTTCAAGTTTGCGTCTTGATATTGCTGATATGAAATTGAAGTAGTATGCTTCATATAAGTTATTCTTCATATCCTGATCAGACAAAAAATATTCATTAGAAATGGTAATATGTATATGAAATAAATAGTTGAGTTATTGGATGATATGAAGATGGAAAGTAATACTGCATTACTTTGCATCCTCATGTCATCCAATAACTCATCAAAGAAATTTCATCAAATAAATACGATAGTATTTATTAACACTATTCAATGTTAAAACTACATCACTGCACTCAAATGGATACATCTCAGAACAGGAAAACTACACGATATTTTGAAAAAATAATACAGTGAAAACCCGCATATAAGAACTTTCACTTACTAAGAACCTACAGCCTGACACTGCGCATTTTGAATTCAACTAATAAGAACCTTTTCAGTCTGACATTCTATGCAGGTTCTCAGCAGATTGATGGTTCATTTCTATTTATACTGGCAAATGAACTCAGCTTGCTTGCCAATAACTCCATTGATTGATGCTCCAAAAACAGTGAAAGTAAAATTGAGATGCTATATATATATATATATATATATATATATATATATATATATATATATATATATATATATATATGTGTGTGTGTGTAAACTCCGCTACGCCAGTGACAAGCCCGGGACCTGCTTTGGCAAGGAGGAGGAGTCAAATCTACCAAGACATCATGACCCAACGTGGTAGATTACGGGTCAAATCCTTCCAAATGATCTACAGAAATAAGAAATGGCCCTCAGTCCCTGGCAGCCAAAGGGTTGCGAAAGAAGACAGCGTTTCGCAAAACCTGGAGGCAGAGGGTGCGAAGAATCTCTGGTTAAAACAAAGATGTCAAAGAAATAGAAATAAACGTGGTACCTCAATGAACATCGAAACCTTGAACACAAGGACTTTGAAATCAGAAGATCGTATCGAAGAATTAATGCATGAACTACAGAACGTCAACTGGGACATAATAGGTCTATCGGAAGTTAGAAGGAAGGAATAGGAACGCTCAACCTAAGTGGACATCTGCTGTTTTACTCAGGAACAGAGGACGGAAGAACAAATGGAGTGGGATTTATCATAAATCGAAAATGGGTGAATCAAATAAGTAACATGCAAGGAATTACAGACAGACTGGCCAAATTAGAAATAGAACTATCAAAGAGATATAGCATGCAGATAATTCAAATCTACGCTCCGACAATAGAGTATCCTGACGAAGAAATAGAAGAACTATACGGTTCAATCTCCAGAAATCTATGGGATAGCAAAAGCTATTTCAAAATAGTGATGGGAGACTTTAACGCACAAGTAGGAACAAAATTGGCAGAGGAAAAAACAGTAGGAGAACATGGATATGGCCCTAGAAACGACAGAGGATCTAGGATGGTTGGTTTTGCCGAAAAGAAAAGTTTATTTATAATGGACACATTCTTCAAAAAGAGATCAGCGAGAAAATGGACTTGGAGAAGCCCAAATAACAACACATCAAAAAGAGATTATATATTATCAAATAACAAAAATATCTTTAAAGACTGTGATATAGTCAACCGTTTCAACATAGGAAGTGACCACCGTTTGGTAAGGGCTAAAATACACATAGACGTAAAAAAGGAAAGAAGAAAATTAATGACAAACCAAATGCAAAATATTGACACAGAACATCTAAAATTGAAAAAGCAAGAATTCCAAATTCTATTATCAAACAAATTTCAGGCGCTATACGAATCAGAGCTAACACTAACCGATATAGATCACTCAAATAAGGCAATAACAGAATACATACTTGAAGGAGCAAGAACAATAGGAGGAGAGAAAAGGACTTCACATAGAAGGGTGATAAATGAAAACATTAGTAATTTAATGAAAAAACGAAGAGACATGAGGATTAATGACAATTACCGAAACAACATTGAATACATAGAACTCTGCAAAACAATCAGAAAACAAATAAGAGAAGAAATAAGGAAAAGAAACTGTGATCAAATACGGGAAACCATAAAAAAGAACAAAAACATCAAGGGAGCAATACAAGGAACCAATAAATCTAAGAGAATCCTGACTTCACTAAGAAAACAAGATGGAACATTAACAAACAACCAGAAAGAAATTATGAACTGCATAAACATATTCTATTCACAATTCTATGCAGATGATTTAGAAGATTTACCAACACCAGATAAAGAGGATGATGAAATACTAGAAATACTCATAAGGGAAGTCGAAAATGCCATAAGAAACAGTAAAACAGGAAAAGCAGCTGGTCCAGATGGGATAACAAATGACATTCTAAAATCCTGCGGAGCAGAAACATACAAAATACTGACAGATCTATTCAGCCTATGTATAAAGCAAAAGAAAATTCCTGAAAGCTGGAAAAATGCTAAAATGATTCTACTGCACAAAAAAGGAGATCAGACAGACCAAAAGAACTACCGGCCAATTAACATACTCTCCTCATTATACAAAATATTCACTAGCATAATAACCAAGAGATTAGAGAATCAACTGGGTTCCGAACAACCTCAAGAACAAGCAGGTTTCAGAAAAAATTACAGCACAATAGATCACATATTCGCACTTTAGCAGACAATAAAAAGATCCAATGAATATGAATTACCATTATGCCTAGCCTTCATCAACTACAAAAAGGAATTCAATTCAATTAAACACAAAGCCATCTTTGAAGCATTACAAGCACAAGGAGTATCCAAACAATGCATAGAAATAATAAAAAATATCTATACAAACGCCTCAGCAACTATCCACAATGATAAAGACACTACTGAAATAAAAATTCTCAAAGGCGTGAGACAAGGCGACACAATATCACCAAAGCTATTTACAGCTGGACTACAAGAGATTTTTAAAAGAGTGGAATGGTCAAAAGATGGAGTGAATGTAAATGGAAGAAACCTAAACCACCTCAGATTTGCAGACAACCTCGTGCTAATATCAAATAACACAAACGACCTACAAGCAAGACTACAAGAACTGAACAACAGCAGCAAGCTATCTGGCATGAAGATAAACATGAACAAGACTAAAGTAATGTTCAACAAACAAATATGTGCTCAGCCAATATATATTGAAGAACAAGAACTCAAAAAGGTTGAAGATTATGTATATTTGGGTCACGCTATTAAAATGGACAACAACATTATGGATGAAGTAAAGAACAGAATCATTAAAGGCTGGAAAAGTTTTGGACAACTAAACAACATATTAAAGTCAGAAATCCCAATGTGCCTAAAAAGAAAAGTTTTCAACCAATGTATCCTGCCATCTCTCACATACGGTTGTGAAACATGGACTAATAGTACAGAAATGAAAAGGAAACTGCAGATCACGCAAAGAGCAATGGGAAGACAAATGCTTAATATAACAAAAAGAGACAAAAAACAAAATGAATGGATACGTAATCAAACCGGAGTTAAAGATGTGACAAGAAGGATAGCACAGAGAAAATGGAAATGGGCAGGCCACATAGCTAGGACCAAAGATCTAAGATGGTCCATCGAAATTCTTCAATGGATTTTAAGAGACAAGAAAAGACCAAGAAGACGACCACCAAAAAGATGGAGAGACAACTTAGATTCCTACACTGAAACAACATGGCAGAGAAAGGCATACAACCGAAAATTCTGGAGAGAAATGGAAGAGGCCTTCATCCTGCAGTGGATAGAAAACGGCTGAGGTGATGAGGTGAGGTGATTATATATATATATATATATATATATATATATATATATATATATATATATATATATATATATATATATATATATATATATATATATATATATATCTGTGTGTGTGTGTGTGTGTGTGTATATACTACGTTCTACTAATCAATACCAACCACTATGTACCCAGCCCACCTCAGATTAGAAAGTTTGCAAATCCATAAAACTATTCCCAAACTTTGTATGGCTTTAGTTCCGTGTTTCCTGGGCCTTTTGGGTTTGGGTGCATAGTACAGTAGGACCTGCATTTATCCTACCTGATAACGGTAGTCAGATCAAAAGCTCTGAGGCTGTCATTTTGTTCAGGTTTACTGGCAAATCGAGTTCTAGTTAGCAGCTTGGATGTATGCCACAAACAAGAAAATTTGGAATCAACTTTAACCCTGCATCTCCTAGTATTCTATCAGTACACTTTACAGACTACATCATAAAATAACAGCTTCCAGTTCTATTATTTTTATGGTGTACCAGTGATTCACTGAGATACAGTCAAGCAGTCTGGAGCTCATGTAAAACTTCTTGAGATAATGTTGACTTCCACAGAACTTGAAATATACAGGTATCCCAAGGAGATTTCCTCCTTCAACAATGCATTTGCTTAAAAATAGATTCCGATTGTATCTCTCCATGACTGGATAAAGATTTCCAGAAAATTTGTGATAGCTCCATTGAAACATGCCCTACAGTTGCATCACAAAGCTCTTTGCAGCAATTGCGAATTGGTCAATTGGGATACTTGCATCCACCTTACAGTGAAAGAATTTCCAACTGCAATGTTTTCATTGAATTCTAAAAATATTCCCGAAAACCTGCTTAACTCTAAATATCCACTTATAGTCTAAGCTAAGGTTAAATCATATAATGTAATTGATGAAAGTTAAAACAAGCTGAAAAGACCTGAAATGAGCCAAAACGACCTGCCATGACCTAACATGGACTTATTAGACGGGAGGATGAGACATGACCCAACTTGCCAATATTTTGCATGAGCTGAAACAAGGATTACCAGCTGGGAGGTTTTATTAGGGTTCCAGATAGGGGCAGTCAAAAAGCATGTACTAACTGATAGGGGAGGGCCGAGCTGCCAAGGGGGCACAGGGCCTCAAGATCCAAGGGGCCTCATAACACCTAATAGTTAAGTTCTTAGGGTATCATACAGCAAGCCAGCAGTAATGTTCCATAGTTAGCTTCTAGCCCCTGAAAACTTTCTCACTTTGCTCAGAGTGGCCCTTATTTTTCTCTTTTCTCTGAGGCCTCTCACTTCTTTCAGCGGCACTAGGGTAGGGGGTAACCAAGAAAGCATACAACAGCATGCAAGGTGGAGGGGGTTCTACAAAGAAGATACATACACTCATGTAATACGCTACTTAACCGGAAGTTGCTTCTGAATGGCCAACTGCATAATCCCATACCGACATGGTAGCAACGGATCAGAGTTGAATGTTTACATAAAATACTTCACTGTGATCTTGGAGAAAAGCACTGTTTAACCTCTAAAATCTTTGCATTCAGCCGTAGATTTCTTTCATTTCTCCTATATATGTTACTAATTTCCTATCTATCGCTTGTGCCAAGCAAGTACTTAGGTAATATTGTTGTTAGAATTGCTTTGCTTCCAAAGTGGGCTATATCACAATTCAGCTACAAAATTAAAGGACAATAATGGACACTGACATCATCACGCTAGCCAGAATATTCGATTATTTTAAAGATGATATCAATACCACCAGGAAAGGAGAGTTAAAATTTTAGTCAGATTTTGTTTTGGACCTACGAAACGATGACTTAACAGTCAATGCAAAGGTGAGAGCATCGATGAAGGAGAAATGCTATAGTGTGCCCTTGATGTAATAGGCTGTAGATTTTATTTACCCCATTTTCGCTGCTTTTACATAACAGTATATTATTAGGACATTAGGTCATAAGTAGGTAACATTCATATTTAGATTTTTGTAGTAATCACTCCTCTTATTATGCTTGTTTAGGGTTACTAGGACACGGTTTTGTATGTGCATTATGCACAATTTAATTTAGTTATCCATATCTAGGTTGTCTTTTGTTAGAACTATGCAGATTAAAGTATGAGTAAGTTTCTCTTCTATTGCGTATTTAGAATTATGAGGTAAGGGGGGCTAATCTGGGTATCTCATATGGTATATAAAGAAGCATTGTAAAGCAACTTAGTCAGTCGGGTTCAGCAATCACATTAGTGAGTTACTGATCGTTTAGAGTCGATTATATATAGAGAAAAACTTAGTAATAAACCTGAGTTTTCTCTCGGCTATCCTGTCATATGGTGTCTGAAGTGAGATTTTAGAACACTTGTTGAAAACTGTTAAGTTAGTAAGCAAGCAAGATAGAAAGACAATTGAATGATGGGGGGGTGGAAGAAAGAAAGGACAAGTTAGTGAAAGTGCAGAGGCAAGGGACACATCAGGGGTATAAGACAGCAAATTTACACAGTTTATGAAATGGATAATGGAAAGAGATGAAAGGTGCCGGAATGAAGACTGAGTAAGAGATGAAACAATGCTGAAAATGGTGGAGGCAATCAGCAGAAAGCAAAGTTAGACAACAGAAGAGATGCAAAGTACTGAACAGCTTAGGGAAGAAGCCAGACGAAAAGAGCTACGCATTACCAGGGAGCAGCAGCAATTGGAACGTGATATGTGGAGAGAAAGGATGGAAAATGAGCGAGAAGACCAAGAAATGTGGAGGCCGCAGTTTGAAGGGGAACAAGTAAAAACAGCTGATACACTTGACAGTCATTGGTTGGAGGATGCTTGCATGATGAGACATATGGGCCAGCCAAAGCTTCAAAGACTTTCTGAATCAGATGATGTGGAACACTGTTTTTAACAACATTTGAACGCTTAGCACAAGCCTGCCAGTGGCCACCAGACATGTGGGTTTTGAATTTGGCGCCATTGCTCACAAGGAAAGCTCAGTCGGCCTGTGCTAGTTTCGATATGGACAAAGCGAGGGGATATCAGTCTGTGAAGGAGGCCATTTTGAAAAGATATGATATACACGAGGAGACATACAGGCAGCGGTTCCATAAGGCTGTGAAGAAAGACGAAGAAAGCTATGCTGAACTTGGAGTCCGGCTGACTGACACGTTTAACAAATGGACTGGAGCAAACAAGGAGACAAGAGCAAAGAAGGAGATTTTGTGAGGTGATTATAATGGAACAATTACCAGAGAGCATGCCCACTGGCTTATGAATTTGGTTCAAGGAGAGAAAGCTAAAAACGATGGAACAAGTAGGAGAACTGGCAGACGATTACATATCTGCAAGAAAGTCAGCAAAAGAGGTACCAAGAAGATGTCACCATTGCAATAAGATTGGTCATGTTGCAGCTGAGTGTGGAAACAATACCAGCTGAACACAAGCAGACGAAGTTGGCTAGTAGACAGACAAAGGCAGTAAATCAAGGTAGGGTAAATTTACAACCCCAATGCTATAGATGCAACAAACTGGGTCATTTTGCAACTAAGTTTCCGGAGAATAGGGGAGCAACATGGCAGTAACAATCACATTATCAACCGCCAATGAGACATGGCAGTTCCAGTTGTGTCACCACAAGGGATAGGATGCATAGGGAAGTTAAACAGTTCGAGGACATACCCGTTGAATACCGAGTACAAGGGAAAGTAGAGGGAAAGCAAGTGGAATTACTGTTGGATACTGAATGCTCCAAGTCCTTGATCGATGCCAGTCTCGTTCCACAAGATACGATTCAGCAAGGGGAATGTGTGTCAATGCAGTGCGCCCACGGAGATAGGAGGTCATATCCTACTGCAATTGTGGATGTGGAAGTAGGTGGGAAGATGTATACATTGAAAGTGGCAGTGGCAGAGAGCCTATTGAGAAATGCATTGTTGGGAAGAGATTTTTATCCTTTGTTGTACCCTTCAACTGGAAAGCCATTTTCTTAAGAGAAATACACTGGGCGGCAGAATCAATCCCAGGTGTAAGCGCTTAAAAGCTCTGCATCTTGCAAACTAAAGTTACGGCTCAGATACTTTTCGGGATGAGGTGAAACCTATGAATCCCTGATCTAAAGGATCCTGCCTAGAAACTTAGCTTCTCCCTAGTTATTAAAATTAGAGGCCAGAAAAAGTTAAGATATATAGCTATATTCTCAATTTTAATCTCAGTGCTGTTGCATATTTTCTTCTTGTCTTATCACCCAGATTTCAAAATGTCTGTCTGCTAGGAGATAATTTTTAGGTAAAAGACGCAATTTTTTTAAAGGTACTTCTCTCCAAACTAGCAACATCAAAAGAAACCATAAATCTGTTAGAAAGATCGATAGTGTTAAGTTCCTGGACAAAGGAAACAGTGTCAGAGATAGAGTAAGTGCTGGGTAAATAAGGTTGCAGAAGATTGCAAAGATATTTGGCTAAACGATAGTTATAAGTGTTTATGGAAGATACAATAGGCCGAAACGGCGGTACTTCATTAGGAGACTTTATCTTGTGCATTTTAGGCAAACCATAATGCAACAGCACTTATTTATATCAAATATCAAATTCACTATAGAAAAAGAAACCAACAAGGTTCTGGCTTTCCTTGATGTGTGCACTGATAATAATGATACTTCTTGTCTCAAAACTTCAACCTATCGGAAAAAGACTTTCACTGGATTGCTCACTAATTTCTTCAGCTTTACTTCCTTCTCTTAC
>OLMO02000275.1:13346399-13384174 GCA_900291935.2 Cassiopea xamachana
TATATATATATATATATATATATATATATATATATATATATATATATATATATATATATATATATGTATGTATGTACGAAGTTCCACGAATTTGGTGTAAGGAACCTAGCTCAAGGCTTAGTACTAAAAATTTCTTACTTTAGGGAGCCAACGTGCTGCGAAATCGTGCGCAGAAGTTAATGTAGCAAACTAAATGTCCCACAACAAACCAAATGCGTCAGTACGAGTTAAATTCTAAAGAATATCACATTCACATTGTTTTGGTGCAGCTTTACATTAGATTTTACAGTTGCAGCAGCAATTAATTTCTTGTCATCTGTGAAGAAATTAATTATTGCTGCAACTGCAGTGCTTCACTTTGACCAGGAAATTTCATTTTCATTCTGAAATTTTAATTTCATTCCTTATAACTTGATTCAAAAATGTAAACATCTTTTGCTTGAACCTGGTGCAATTTTACAATGACGCCCTACTTGATCGTGTCATTATTCAGGGTTCATATGCAGTCTGCCTAATATTTTTGCCTGACTTTGCCTGACTTTTACTGACTTTTTTCTTGAAAATGAAGTTATTTTTCCTGACTGCGTATCAGGAATATATAATATTTTTCCTGACCATCTAGCATTATAAATGATGCCACTGATCCATTATTTAAAGTAAGTAATTAAACAAATTTTTCCAATTTGGGTAAAAAAAGGTGCCTCTCTAGTCAACTGTTTTCTCTATCAAGAAAGCAAATATGAAAACCTTGACCATCCAGAAACCCTTTGCAATAATCAATATGCCAAATAACTTCAATGACTACAACTGATACAAAGGATATATGAATAGTCGTCAGTTTGTATTACACTAATGCTGAGTTGCACAGTCATAACTTCAACTTACACTCTGACAATCAGGGGTGATTTCTAGGGGGGCTCAGGGGGGAGGAGTCCCCTTGTTAAAATTTCTGCTCATGTAGGGGGCTCAGCCCCCTAAAACACTTACATTGGCTTGGCTTTTCAGAGTTTATTGGCCTTGCTTCCAAAGTGCTATGATCAACTGTGCACTGCTATATGGTTATTGAGGTATTTCTAATTGTTGACTATACTATATCAGTGTTAGACTAAATTACCATGTTTCCATCTTTGGAAATATGGGCGTGGTTGTAGCTGGGCCACATCCAAACTATGGGCGTGGTTGTGCGTAGAGCCCCCTCTTTAACATTTTTAAAATCACCACTGCTGACAATATCTAGCACCTGCCTCATACATGCATAAACTTAAGTGATACTCTGTAACGGAACATGAACAGCAGTACAATATTCTCACAGAAAACTTTCAATCTGATAATAACGAGCAATTTCAACTAACTCATGAAATGCACTCTTACAAACATTCTTGGCTTCAAAAATCCAGTACTGAACACTCTTAACTTATTGAGCAACTGGGTACTACTTCCTTATAAACCATTTTCTTATGAAAAACAATGTACTCATTTTAGTGACTTCTGTGTGCACTTAAAGGGAACTTAAATAGAAGGTGGTAACTTCTTGCAAATGGAGGAATCCCTACTTTTGCCTGATGGTAAGCAGGCTAGTAGCAAGAAAGTCTATAAAGGGGAGGGCACAGCATTTGTGGACCTTAACTTCAAGCACAGTGGTATGAAAAAGGGGAAGAGAGAGAATGGGGGTCTGGGGGCTGGCCCCCAGAAGACATTTTCAAAGAAACGCCCCCTAGAATTCCGGAAAAGTCCCTTTTGCAATATGCGATAAAATTGATGTCTTCTTAGGTCTTTTTCTTGTGGCATGAACATATTCTGGAGTTTATATACAGCAGGATTCATCCGCATCATTGCTACCTTGCAAAGGGGATGCAATTGCCCTACATATTGCTTTCTTATCTTCTGTGGGGTCACACCCCCAAATCCAGTACTTGCAACCTGAAGCTACATAAGAGATAAATAAAACCTAAACCTTGGAGTAATGCAAGTAAGATGGCATTTGCAGTCCGGAATCAAATTCTGCATGGTTGAATTTCACTCTCACTTTATGAAATGACAATTTGGAATTACAGATTATGCATTTGCACTTCAAACTACATGTTTGTTTTGTTTTAAACTTGACCAATGAACGCCTAAAATCAATATAACTCCACACATGGGCATCACAGAATACGTTTGACTGATAAAACTTCCTGACTTTTTCCTGACTTCTTTCAAGTTTTAGCAAAATTTCCTGATTTTTCATGACATTTCCTGACTTTTCCTGACTTCCCTTAAAACTACACTTTTTTCCTGATTTTTCCTGACCGTATGAACCCTGTTATTATCAACCTAATGCATTTCCTGCTAGTTTAATCAAATGTCATGCATCTAATCTGTCAGTTTAATAAGGTGGACAATTTTCTTCAATAATTGCTTAAATGCTAAAAATAGCTGCATATGGTTGATAAACAAATCCTCCCCCATTATTCCATCCTCTCAACAGTAACCTTGATGAGCTATATGACTATGAATTAGGTCTACATTTAATTTGGAGTAGTAGCCCACATCAGCTGACATATAGTGACATATAGTGGCTGTGGTATCAAGTAGGTTATGCATGTGTCAATGTTTGTCATATTATATAAACAACCATCAAATTTTCAACATATGCTACACCTATTCAATTTTTTCACTGAATGATGAATTTTGCGTCATTAGAAACCTAAGAGAAACATACATTTGTAATGCTCTATCCTATTACTTTGCAAGCATTGGCAAAATTATAATGAAGGCCATCCTGTTTATGTACTCTCAAGTGCCAAATAAACAGAGGGTCCTAGTAAACAGGGGCATTGGGAAAACTCTAAGAGTTAATAAAAAGGAAGGGTTAAAATAAATGGAGGGGGTTTATAATTTGAGAAATGACTTTAAATAGATGGAAAGTGAAAAAACAGGTTGTCACAAAGCATAGAGCTAATATATATACAGAATCACTCTATTTTGCCTTGATTATTGGGCGTGACTAGTACTAACAATGAAAGGAAATGAAAATAGGAGTTCGTAAAAAAGTCAGTTTCCTTAAAATTAATAAACGGGGGTCCTGATAAGGTCCAAGGGGTTGGAAAAAATCGAAAAATTAATACGCAGGGGCCGCTTATTTGGCAAATGAGAGTACTGCTGAGCCAATATCTAGGGCATGAAGCACTTTAGGAACATACCTGCAAAGCAATACAGCCTCTGCTTTATATTATATGGTAGGCTTACACGATCACACCAATTGCGAAACAAAGATGTTGTAAAATGTTCTTGTGTGCACTCTTAATTACTTGTAGAAGTTAAGTTTTTGGTTCACATTTTCAATCACAGAATAAGGTTTTGGGATTATTACAATGCTATTATGTGCATTTAAAATGTTGGAATCGCTACACAATGCACATTTCTGTCAATTATTTCTAAGTTTTTCGAAGGGTAAATATAGTGCAAAGGTGCGGCTCATGCAAACATATATGCCACCAGTGTTGCTATGACGTTTTCTCAAAGGTTTCAATGGTAAGAAGATTCACGCGTTGTTTACTTTTGCCCCGCTGTAGCTGCCATCTTGGATCTCCTATGTTGCCACGTATCACGTGACCTAGTGCGCACTCTAGTTCTCCTAACTCTATGATAGATACCTGAAAAGTTGAGGACGCCACATACAGACTTCTAGTGTGCTGACCATGGACCAAAGTTTGAATCGAGTTTTTGGAACTACAGTACTCAATTAACGGTTCTAACAGCTAAGGGATAACATAATCTTTGTGTATTGTTTAATTGCATAGAAATAACTTTACTATGTGCTCAAACGTAAAAAGTGGTGAACACATATTGATTCTATACAAAATGTGACCTTACTTGGCATATGCGCTGTATGTTTTCATCCGTTGGAAATACAAAGTAAATTGCTGGAACCTCTGATATAGCATCTCTGTCTGAATGCAATTGCCTAGAAAAAGAATATATCTGATGTTCATTTAAGGTCAAATGATCACTTTGCATTGATAAGAACCATCAAATTTCATAACACTTGATAACCATCTCAAATCACAACATATTGGTTTTTCAGCACATTTAGGTAAATTAGGGCATTTCTGCAACTTTGAATCACGAATGCCAACCATTTTATCGTACCACATCAGGTTGATTGGTAATTCGTATTGTAGATGTAGTCTTCTCTAACTTCCCTTCAGCCTGTTACACAGGTGGAGGTGGCTAGATTTTTCAAATTGCATGGGAGTTCAGTATACAAATTACTACTTTCAACTATCATTCAGTATACAAATAGACAATATTTTATTAGTGTGTGCATATTTGTGGTAGTTACAGCCAAATTGACTGAAACAGATAAAGACTAAATTTTCCATCATGAAAACCTATAACAAGGAAACCTTTCTTCCCGATCTGCAAAGCATTGATTGGGAAATGGTAATATCCACTGTGTGGGATGGCAAATAATTAATGCGAACTTTTTCACTCAATCTTAGATGTTCATGCACCGCTGAAAATACACAAAAAATTGTGAGACATGCACCGTCACTCTGGATAACTCAGAGAATCAGAAAAACGCTACATGAGAGACCAGGCTAGGAAATGAGCTACAAAAGATTGCTCAATATGGCCTTCATACAAATGCTGAAGATGCAAGGTGACCAGTGAACTTTGAAGAGCTGTGGTAGACTACATCTACAATTTCATTGATGGAAACGCATATAACCCTAAGGAGATATGGAAAAAAGTTAACAAAAGTCATTGTTCCATTACACACAGACCTGTCTTTTAATCTCATTTTATTTCAATGATGGGAGGTGACCAATAAGCCGGAGCCGATTTACAAGGGGCCCTCCACTAACAATATCATATTTGTAAAAGCCCAACATAAAAGTTGACTACCATTCACTTAAAAGAAAAGAAAAACGTAGTATAAAAGTACAACTTTAACAGAACTACAAGAACAAAGCAAAGATAATAAATAGAAATGCTCCACATGAACTAACAACTTTTTATACAATACAAGCAGGAAGCTTGCTTTTTCTTCAGGAAAGCTTTTCCACATATTTGTTCCATGTCAGGAGAAACATTACAAACCTTCTTCTGCGGCAAATTCAAATCAGTCAACGTGATGTATAGGACACAAAAAAAACTATTTGACTTTTGGGTGAAGAAGTCACAAAGGCATGGTAGAGCTAGGTCATACAAGACCTTAAGAAATATTATTTTAGGTTCATCAGCATTAAGCCCTTTAATGGCTTTAAATCCCAATCTATCAAGGAGCAGTCTGCCTGCAGTCTGCTTTGGAGTGTCGAAGCTGCCATTGGTCAACATTCTGGCAGTTCCGTGTTGCAGTTTGTGCAACGGATTACTCTCCGTTGAAACAGTGCAACCCCAAACTAAACAACGATCTTGAAAGTGTGGCCCAGCACTACCAGTGGATAAGCCTTTATGAGTTTTCTGCATACTTTAGAATTCCAGCAAACAGTAAATCATCTACAAGCAAAGGCCTAGCAAAACACAGTAGTTCTTGATCTATACCACGTTTCCTGATCAGTATCTTTCTATTGACTATGGTTTGCATCATTTATCAGCATTGTGAAGCTTCTATTTTTGCATAGGCGCAAAAGTACATACCTTGTGATTCAATACAGTTATTCAACAGACGAATACCGTCAGTGTGACTTCTTCAACAAAAGTGTCGTCAATGGTACCCTTCTCTCTCTTCGGCCAATCCACTGGTTCCAGTTTGCCGATGATGCGGCAGTAGTTAGTGGTCAGGAAAACGAAAATCAACTTCTGTTAAATTGCTTTACTCTTTGGTGCCAATGGGCCGATATGATTATTAGGGTTGACAAATGTGTCACATTTGGTATGAAAAAGTACGAACGAAATTAGTTCAGTATCAACCAAAGTTCTTTATCAACAGTCAGCTAGTACCTTGTGTTAGCACTGATAGTTCCTTCAAATATCTTGGGAGATACTTCGATTTTCAAATGAGTAATTACATGCACAAGTCTGAACTAATTGATATGACACATACTATTCTAGCTCACATTGACCAGTTGCCTTTGCATCCCAAATAAAAAATTTTATTATATAGCAGGCACCTCCTTTCTAAAATTTCTTGGCACTTCACTGTAGCTGATCTTTCAAAAACATGGGTGTCTGAAAATCTTGATAATATTGTTGCATCGTATGTTCGAACATGGCTGGAAATTCCAGTGTGTGGAACACTGAGCAATACCTTTCTTACTAAAGCAAAGTTTGGTTTAAGCCTTTATCCTCCATCTATTAAATTTAGCCAATGTCAGACTGTCGCTCGTAATGCTCTTAAATGCTCCCCAAATGAGGATATTAAGCATATTTGGAAGTCAAAAAGTACTCACACAAACTTGCAATATGACCGATACAGAGATACAAAAGAGGTGCTTAAAGCTTTTCGATCATCTCAGGAAGAGAGATTACAGTCTCATTTGGTCTCGAAAGGGTCTTTCTTTTCTGCTGTTATTTCAAAGTCCTTACCAAAACTAAACTCTATCTGGTCTTCTGTTCAGTCTAATTTACCACAAAATATTTTCAACTTTACAGTTCGATACATCAATAGCACTATCCCAACTAGAAAGAATCTTTCCAAATGGGGACTTGCTACCTCATCTGATTGTCATTTTTGCCTGAAACCGGAATCTCTTCTCCACGTTGTAGCTGGTTGCATCAACTACCATAACGAAGGTCGATACACATGGCGGCATGACTCTGTCCTTCACTTAATTGCATCATTATTACAAGGAGTTACAGGTACAACATTGTATGGCGATCTTCCAAGCTATATAAGTCCATCAGTTATTACTGGGGATAACTTACGACCAGATCTTCTCCTAACCTTTAAAAGGACTTGCTTGTATATTCTTGAACTCACCGTTGGCTTCGAGACAAATCTATCTATTAACGCAGCTTGAAAAACTAACAAATACCAGGACTTGACTGCAAATCTAAGACAACAGTACAACGACGTTAAACTAATAAGCCTCTCCATCAGCACTTTAGGCATTATTTCATCTCTCTCAACTGCTTTTATCGAAATGCTCAAAGAGATCAAGGTTGAAAATATTCATCAAGAATATATATTGAAAAAGATATTTGCCATTGCAAACAGATCTACTTGAAAGGATTGGAATGCTCCGGAACTATTGACTTCTTGATACATTTTTTTCTTATTTTAATTTTTATTTGCAACACGAGTAGCCAATTATAAACTACCTATGTTTAGCGAGGTTTATGATTGTATTGTAGAATTTCAATATACTTATATGAAGTTTGAAAAAAAATCTATTATACTTTTCAGCAAATGCTCTAGCAGTTGCTACTGCTATCTCTGTACCAGATCGGGAGGTTATAACAACTGAACAAAGATGAACTGGACAGGTAGCATCTACAGATCATCTACCTTCCTCGTAATCCCTGCTGTTCCTACCAACTCCAACTCCAACTGCAACAACGTCTGGTATTCTCAACTCTTCTATCAATTTGCCAAAATCAATAGTCAGACTTAGAAAGGCACTCATAACACACAAGACATGTACCTTTTTCAATTTCAGAATTTAACTGCTTCACTTCACAATTCCTGGGGCATCTAAATCTTTATAATTTTTTTCATGTACTCTTCCATCATCAGGCACAGCAATGTTCATAGCCATGTAGTACTTTCTTTTTCTATCCAATATAGCAATGCCTGGTCTCCTTGGCTGAAAAACATTATTGCATTGTATGTTCCAATCCTAGAGTAGTTTTACATCTTCATTCTCTACTGCACCCACTAGCTCATGTTCATGCCATGTTTCCTTTTGCTCTAACCTACAGAGCTTCAAATAGACTTTCTCTACTACATTACCATGGCGTCTCTTGTGCTCTACCTGTGCATTTTATTTTTTTTAACTGCATATTTTAGAGAGGGGATTATCAATACTCTTATCAATGCAGTGCTTGAGGTAACGTTTTCCTACTGACAGTTCTTGTACAGCACGTAATATTGCCTCAGTCTGAATCTTCAAATCACCATTACCCAACCAGTTACAACTTTTTGTCTTATCTACCCTCTCTCCCATTTCTCTTAAAAACTCTCCGTACATCTTTTTCCATAAAACACTTTTACTTACTTCGCTTAAGCTTCTGCTATTTTATTGTTTAAATTCGCTTTTACTGATGGTTCTGCCATACAAACTCTCTCAATAAAACTCTGTAAACTTCTACTTGAAAGCCAAAAAATATCTTCATCTATCAAGTAGTGTTATATGCTAATCAAGCTTCTACCCCCTTAATGCTTTTCCCAGTACGCTCTGTCCACATCACTCTTAGCATAAAAACCACCATCCATTGCCATCATATTCCTTGTTAGCCAACCTATGTGGTAAATGTGATACAATCTCAAACTCAACTTGCAGCACTATATCGAAAAACTGCCACTGTCCACGGTTTCATAGCTTTAACTTAGGTCCTACTATTTAAATTTCATTTAAAATTAACATAAGCCTTCTCTTGCATTCATTTTTAACTTTCTCCTTCGTCTAAATCTCTTAGATTTTATCAAGCTCAATTATTACCAGATTTGTGAACACGTTATTTCACTACTTTCATTACCTCACAATCATTAAGTTCTATCCCTTCAAATCTAGTTACTGCCTCTCTTCAGGGTAAGAGTACCGCACTTTCTAAGACAAAATGTCATTCCAATGCTTGCACTGAAAGTGTGGCATGCCTTCACAAGTGAATCTATCTACTGTTCATTCTTACCAATTACTTCAGATCATCCATAAATAGCCAAAATGATTTAATTCATACTCTTTCTCCCTCCTACCATAGTGTACATTTACTTTTCTAAGCGTTAATGAATGTGGAATCATTCTCAAAATAAACACTAAAGATATATAGATTGCTGCCCTACAGTGTTAACAAATGCTAACACTAGATGCTAACAAAAGCTTCCACTGAATCATGTGCTACTGAAGATAGTTTAACACATTATATGCAAGTCCAGCCAGTTCCATAAACTCAATAATCCAGCTATGCAGCATAGAGTCACAAACTTTCTTATAATCTACTAAAGCTATTGCCAGGTTAATTTTTTTTTTCTTTCAGTCTCTCTACACAGTCTTGTTTATTAACAATTAATTCAGTCTAAATGATTTTTCCTGAATCTTTTCTTGCTCATCAGGCAGGGCATTGCTTCTTCTTATATAGGTGTACATTTCTTCTGCTAAAATGCTTGTGAACAGCTTCCTCTTTGTAGGGAGGCATGTAATAGGCAAATAGTTTCCCACCTCACTAGCATCTCAAAATGTTTGCTAGGGTTATCATTCATGGTAAAGAAGTTTATAGTATTTCTTTTATACATAGAACCACTCCTACCAAAACAGGATCTTTCAAGCTGTTGCTGCTTATAACCTGCAATTTCAGTAAAATCATGATTAAATGAGATATCAAGCTCTATCTCATATATAGCCAATACATCTATTCACAGGTTATTCATTAGTACTTCAAGTTCAACAAGGTATTAGCATTTACAGATGCCATTTTTAAGCCTTTCATACATCCTATACACTAAAGTCTCCTAATATTACTAATGAGATCCTGGGTAGAAGATATAGGAAGATTAGTAGCAACCTGTCCACCTCTATCATATTCATCACCCACATTTTAAACGGGAATTAATGTTGCATGAAAACAAGTGACCGTGTTTCAATGTGAAATGCACTCCCCATGAATCTATATGCTTAAAGCTCCTTTTGAATTGTTGTATTCGTCCACAACCATTACAGGTAAAGTATTTCATAGAGTATCACTATCTGTTACTATCACCAACAATTTCACAGAGCAATGCTTTGCGGGAAAATCCAAACATGGGGACAAAGAACTTGTGCAGCAAGGCATTTACTTGTTAAACTTGGTTTGCTGCAAAAGAAAAGGTCTCCTTTGGAGAACTGGGACATCTAAACTAGCAAGTTTTGGTCAGGAAATTCTACAGGAAAGGAAAAGACTGGGCAATTATCACACTTTGGTGGAGATCAGAATCCATGACTGCAAGTACTTTTTAGGTAAATACGTCATCAGATGCAGTGTGCACAAGTTGCTTTAATAAATGCAAT
Source organism: Cassiopea xamachana (assembly GCA_900291935.2). NCBI lineage: Eukaryota > Metazoa > Cnidaria > Scyphozoa > Rhizostomeae > Cassiopeidae > Cassiopea > Cassiopea xamachana. The sequence goes on from OLMO02000275.1 coordinate 13,356,530, forward strand.
ATTTAATACTTTCCATCAGAGTTTGCAGAACAATATATATATAAAAAGTCTATAATCAGGGGTTACTTGTAGGGGGAGGGCGCAGAGAGGTTGAGCCCCCCTTTTTTGTTAATTTTGGTAGCCTCAGTCCTCAAATTCCCTGCTCCTAATAGTAGAATTGTTTGGCATTACTCAAGAGCCAACGTGCAATAAATAATTAACTCAATTACTAGCGTGAACTGGGTTAATATTTTAAATCCTCTTGGCCCTTCAGAAATGGTAGATTATTTGACATCAACTCCTTACAAAATTATGTCACTTCACATGCCAAAGAAGAGTATTAAACTTAGTGATAACGATCCGCTTTGGCTGACACATGAACTGAAAACTGCCATCAAGCAAAAGCATAGGTTTTATAACAGGGTGTCCACTGAGCTAAAGTTGAAATTCCAGCCAAAGTTTCAGAAAAAGCGGTCTTTCTCCAGTCATTTGTGCAGAAAACATATTGTTTCCCAGCCATACAATGAATTTTGATATGAAATTCCAGCCATTGAACATTCTGTCTGACTATTGTCAGAAAGTATTGAGTGGCCTTAAAATTTCCAGTAAACTGGAATTTCCTATATAAACTCAATATCTTCCAGTAAAACCATCCCCAGATGGTAAGGATCTACTAAAAACCAAGGTAAAACATATGGAAAGTTTCAATCCTGGGTTGCCTTGATGAAAAAAGTCTAGTCCCACATGATATTGAAACATCCTTTCTTCTTCAATCCTATTTCTCGAGGAAATTAGTCTTCATCTAGTAATGCTATTAATTAGGCGAAAAATAAAATTGCAGCTTTTCCAGTCAAAGCTGGAGAAAAACCTATGGTTTTCCAGCCTTTCCACCCAAATTCTGACAAGAGGCTCATTTTCCAGCTTTTCCAGCATTTCCAGCTTTTCCAGCATTTCCAGCTTTCCAGCTGGAGTGGACACCCTGCATAAAAAGTTTGTAAGACGTGGAAGTAACCAGGAGGACTGGACCTTTGTCAAACAGCCTCAGCTTGAAAGCACTACGACAATAATTAAAGTATAATAAAACATTTGTTTAAACTCCGTAACAAAATTTTCCACCTCTCATATTGGAGTAACATCGTACTGCAGCATTGGAAATTATCTGGGGAATTTAACCTATACTAGTACAAATAGGTGCCAGCACTGTGTGTGCCACTTTTTGGGCCAAATGCATGGCGCACCGGCCAAAACATTGTATTTGCGGAAATTCGGTACATTTAGATTAATAATTTTTGATTAACTAAGGGTACGGACAAGGGGCACACTGCATATGGTACAAATCAACGTGCATGTTGAGAATACCAATTCTCTCTGATTCTTTTATTGCAAGTGACCAAGAGAACTTTGAAAGAAAGACTCCAGTTTCAGGTTTTATATGTAACTTTAATCGAAGCTTATCCCATTCTCTTAAGGCGTTCTAGTCTAACATTCTAATTTCGCTTAATTATATACTTCAGTCCGGAAATATAAATTTATCGTCCAATCCCAATACTAGATGTTATCTACGTAAATAAAATATTAACCAATAGTAATCAATTATTTCTACTACGAAATTAAGGCTTGGTTCTGACTAATAACTAAAACTTTTAATAGTTCCTTGCTTCGTTTCCAATACGAGGCATCTACGCAAATAGGAATATATTGCTAATGATGATTAACAACATTAGCTTCCTATTACCGTGCGCTTCAGGGAATGCTGGGAAACCCAACAGTGCAAGACAAACTCATCTCACTCTTCAGGGTAAATTCGTATTCCTGGAGTATCTACTAAGCCAAAATTCTCTTCTGGGATTCTTTCAACAGGATTAGTATGCATAATCTGATCTGATAGAGTTCTCTGTGCTCCAAGAACCCATTCAATGATCTACTTCCATGAACGAGAGGGGGCTTATTTCCCATGACTATTTATAACGGGGTCTCATGTAATAGAGATGAGGGCTTATTGGAAAAGGGAGCTTTATAGAGCTTGTACAGCATACTAAGTACAGTGCTCTGTAGGCAGTTTTTGTAAAAAAAGGGGGAGCCTGTTTGTCTATGACTTTTTGTTCCATATCTAGATCGCTATATGTTAAATCCCAGGAGGACGAATTTGCTTTGTTTGTGTAACTCACGTCTGTGTTATCATTGGGATTTCTGGCTAGGATAGCGGTCTTTATAATCACAGGTGAAAGTATCACATTCTTAAAATCGGAAGTACTGAACCAATGTAAAAAATCTGTTTAGATTCATCAATGGGGACACGCAGAGACATAGTTATGCGGAATGGTAGGATAATAGTTATGTATTCGTTAGGGAATAAAGGGGAAAATCAGGACAAAGTGAGTTTTTGGATGGATATTCTAGAGTAAATCATAAACGGAAAACATAGGTAAAGCGTGTCAAGAGGAGGAGAATTATCTCAAAAGCAATTGCGAATTGAATGAAATTAATCAGGAGCAGATAGTGCGTAGATATGATGTAATGATAAAGTAATATCTTTAAAGTTCCATTTTTTGCACTTTATGGCGAGGTGGGGCAAAAAGGCCCTAATTTCAAATGTGAATTTGACACTTTGAAAAGATTGGAAATTATCTGGGAATCTAACCAATACTAGTATATTTGGGTACCAATACTTTTTGTGCCCCTTGCAGGACTAAATCCATGGCGCACCCACCAAAATTTGCCTATTTGCAGATATTTGGAGCATTTATGTTAACAACTTTCGACTAACTTGAGATACAGAAATGGGACAAACTGCATATGGTACAAATCAAGCAGCACGACAAAGAGGTGTGGAAATGGGCTGGGTTGGTATGTCAAGGTCACGTCACTAATTGACAATAACTCTGACGAACTGCCAGCCAAAGGAGATACAGTATGAATTAGTTTTCAGCACTAAAATGCCACTAGAATAGTCATTTAGAAATGTACAAAGTATTGTATTTAGTTCCTGCTACAGTTGTTCCACAATGTGACAGAATGGTGAAAAGTGTGCCAATGTGGGGGTGCCTACTACCATATCCAACAAACGGTTTTAGATGGCAATAGGCAACCTTGGCTCAGATTAAAGCCCTTCAGGAGTGAACTCTCTTGATGCAATCTACTTTGTCATTGAGCATGTTTGTGACATCATGGTGACATCAGAATGTCAAAAATGCCTAAATGTTGAACTTGTGTAACTTTTTGTTAATAAATATTAAAATTCACCAGTTTTCAGAAACATGCTTTACTATAGCTGTTTCTTATGTAATAGTGATGGAATTCTACTTTTTTGCATTTGTTCACAAAATTTAGCGTTTCAGTATAAAGACCAAAACTTGTGATATTTTCCTCTATACCCTCTCCCACAGAGTTGGTACCCATGCAAAACCATATTTGAGCGGAAAGCTCAACCAATAAGAAATATTTTAATTCCTATTTGAAAATCAATGAAAGCTTTTGTGGACCCAATTTTGACTCCAAAGGGTGACGAAAATGGCACTTAAGAGTATGTCTTGATTTAAGTTCTAGGACCGTGGTGTAAAGTTAAAATTACTATAACATCGCAATAAGGCAGTCTGGTCTTTTTTTCAGTAAGTAACATCGGGGAGAGGCCGTAGGGCCTATAACAAAGCCCCGAGTTTAAGTAGAGAGGGAGCTAACATCAAGTTTGCTGATATTAGATTTATAAAATGACAAATTGTAAGATTCAGGGAAAGTAGAGGGTGGCAATGAGTTCCACAGTTGAGAAGTTCTAGGAATGAAAGATGATTTGTAAGCTAGAATTCGTGGATTAGGTAGTGTAACTTGGAAAGGGTGTGAATAGGTAGAGCTTCTGATGGTTCAAACACGCCTCACTGGATCAGGAATAATATTCCTGATTTCCTGAGAGCAATGTCCTTGAAAATGGCGGTAGAAAATGGAACAATCTGCAACAAGACAAAGATGGGGGAGAGACTTTAGAGAATTGGTGAGGTTTGGATTGTTGATTAGACAGATAACTTTAGACTGGACTCTGTCAAGAAGATGGAGAGAAGATTTAGGAGCACCACCCCAGACATGCAAGTAGTACTCCAGAGAAGGACAAACCTGTGAATTGTATATAGTTAATAGTTTAGAAGGTGAGAAATAGCCATGGGCTCTAGAAAGAAAACCAAGTTTCTGAGATGCATGCTTTGCAATGGAATTGATATGGGGTTTCCAAATGAGATTAGATGAAACAGACAGACCAAGTTGAGTAAAAGAAGATGAAATGTCCAGCTTATGGCCATTCATGACAACAGGGGGGAAATCTTGGTATGTTTGTGTGATATGAAAACCTGTGCTCTCTTTTCTTCATTGAACTTAACAAGGTTGCCACTACCCCACTTCTCTACATTTGTCAAGTCATTGGTGAGAAATGAGGCTGAATTGTTACGATATGGTGAATTATTGGACTAGACAAGGTGTTGTGGATTGGATGAAAAAGATGAACTTAAATATGTGTCATCGGCAAAGGAGAAAATAATGGAAGATGTAGAGGAAAGCAGGTCATTTATGAAGAGGAGGAACAGAACAGGAGAGATAACAGAGTCCTGAGGTACACCTGAGTTGATGGAATGAGAATTAGAGAGGTAGCCATTGACCCAAATTGCAACTGACCTATCCAATAGAACGCTAGAAATCCATTTAAGAGGGCTTGGTGAAGACCAAACATTGGCAGTATAGCAAGAAGACCTTTGTGCCAAACCCGATTAAAGGCCTTGAAAAGAGCAAGAGAGATCACTCTACTCTCACCGTAGGATTCTAGAGCAGAGAACCAAGCATGAACAGCATAGGCTAGAACAGTGGTTTCCAAACCGCCATGCCGCAGCACATTAGTGTGCCGCGGAATGATTATTGGTGTGCCACGGAATGATTATTGGTGTGCCGCGAAGAGATTTCATTTTTGAATTTAATTCAAGTGATTCCAATTTCCAATAGACAGTTGACTTTCAGTGAGTCTGTAGGGGCATTCTTTGAGTTTTGCTATCTGTAATTTCTCTAAATACCTATTCTACCTTCCACAGATAACTCGTATACATATTCATACGACACTTTTCATGCAAATGTTCAAAATCAGAGCTATAGCTTACATGAAGTGTGTGTTGCGAGAGGCACGGCAATTTTGTTCTCACCTCGAGATTTTAGTTGCTATTGCCAACCCGCATATTGACGTCATATCAAAACGGTCTATTGTGTATTTTGTTTTGGCTGACACAGCCTGCTCCAGCAAGGAGGATTGGCAAATATTATTGGCAAAGATATAGTAAAAAGATCTTTTTACATTCTGAAAATCACAGTAAGATCTCATTACAAAGTTCTGTAGTTGCAGGTTTGAGGGGTGACACAGGAAATGGCTTGCAGCAAATAGCATGAATGTTTAGAAATGATAACATGGCATGGTGTAAGTATCTTGAAGCAATGCCATAAAATAGCATGTTATCATCAAAGTAGCAAATAGCGTATTCTGGCTGTGCTGTAGTCACCCTATCATATAGTTGCCTACTATACAGATTAGTTAAATTGGGAGTTCTTATGTAGGAATACTTTCCCTAAAGTATTTCTTTAGTGTGGTTGCAACTTGGTGAAACCCTCCCTGCAACTTGGATATGAACTGGCAATATCCCTAAGCAGATAGGACAAAAGCTGTTAATTAGGATCTGTTGATGTGGAAAGAAATAAGATGTATGCTTATATAATTGTAATGTTGAAGGAAAAAGTCAATGCTAGGCATACTTTTGTTGTTGTGGTAATTTTGCAGGGAGGGTTCTGTTATATGCTGAAATCATGGTATTGTGTAGAATGTTCTTCTGAATCTATTCAGTTGTATGTTCATAGAAACAAGTTTGGCAACTTGAATTAGCTTATGAAAATAGGTGTTGCTAAAATGATGCTTATAATTGTCTTTAGGTTTATGTGCTGCAGTGGGAAATGAGAGTATTATATTTATGTAAGGTGCTTATAATTTGAGGGTGTCATAGAGTGAGGGCAGTTAAGTAGATCGACTGTAATAATGTAAAGGTCACAGTCAACTACACTATTATCCCAGTTAGCAAAGCAGGTGATATTGCTGGAATCATTCTTGTCTGTATTTGTTCAGTACTTAAGGTGAATCAGGGTCGCATCAAATGGCTATGACAGCAACTGGCTTCTCTGAGTTGGTAGACATGGTATTTTTATAGCCATAGAATTACTGAATTGGTTTTGTTGAAGAGGTTCTTGAAGGCGTGATTTACTGTGACTTGAGGTCCACAGGTGGTGAGATGAGTGTGTTCCATTAATGTGACCTATTTCTTAAATCTAGAGTCCTGCAAAGTAGGCTTCTGGTAATGACTATTGTAATTAGTATTGCAATTTGTAGAGTGGTTTTATCCTAAATTGCAATGTTTGGTTGAGTAAATTTTTGTTTTACTGAATGGTAAAGGAACTGTTGTCCATTTGCAAATTGTGTTTTATTGTAGTATAATCACGTAGGCTTCGGTTGAGTGTTCGTATAAGACTAGAATGTGTCATAGGTTGCTTTGATTGTTAATAGTTACTCTCAAAGTGCATAAAGTATTTTTGTTTTTGTAGCGTAATAAGTATTGCTATGGTTTTGAAGGTGTGATTTGTTGTCACTTGAAATCCAAAGATGCTGAGATCTATGTGTTTCGATAGTTTGAACTATTGTTAAATGTATGGTTGTGCAAAGGAGGGCTTGGTAGTGCTTATTATGACTATGTTTGTAAGTATATGAAGAATGATTGATTTTGTGTGTCAGAAATTACTCTCACATTATGCAAATAAAGGGTAGAAGCAGGATTGCAAGGGGGTGAATCCTAGGTCTTCAAGGTTTCTTAGAAAATGGAAGGGTACATAACTGTTTGCAATTTTTCATAGAAAATTTTTGGAATGAAAAGTAGCAAGCTATTGAGTATGTCATAAGAATGTTGCCGCTTTTTCGTGCTGTAGTAAAGTTCTGCAGTAGCAACAGACTATAAAGCATGAGTTGTTAGTATGATATTATTAGAAAGGTTTCTATTCAACAACTCATATTATATTCCCATCTGATACACCAAAATTAACAGCCTTGGCAAAAAACAAAATAAACAAAAAGAAGGCTACAGCTTCACTTGAGTCCTATCTTAAGTCACATACTGAAAAGTGTTATAATACTCACAGGTGAAGTGTTACGCCAAATTCTCTCAATTCTTTTATAGTCAAGAGTGGAGAGATGATATCTTGTCCAAACCTATCATAAACAAGCACCTAGGGATAAAGAACATTTAGCAATACAACACAACATAAGTATTTAAGATGGATATGATAGACAACTACATCAAGATACAACATACAAGATTAGGATACAGGAGAATAACAAGGACAACATAATTTTTTCATATCTCACAGAAATAGAAATACTAAATTTGAATACCAAATTCTTCTCTCAAACAAGGAAAACGCGTTGACGCAATTACCGCTTTACACTATCCATAGTAGAGAGTTTCGGACATCAGGATGAGAACTATAGCAATAACAGTTGGAGGCTTACTGAGCCTAGTCCACATGCGCTTTTAATGACTCCCAAAACATTGTCAGGGTTGCCATTAACGTTTCACGAAAACATTCCCTGAATTTCGAAAAATTCCCAGTGAAATCTTAATAATTCTTCCCTGACTTTCCCTGATAACCTTGCAGCATTCAATTAGAATTTTATCATTCATTGGATAGATTTAGGGTTTATGAGAGACTTGGTCCAACTTTCAGCCATTCAGATTTTTAGGTTCATAACACACAGCACTTCAAAAAACAAAATGATCTACACATTAGGTAGAATTGTTGAGCGATTGTCACACTCAACTGGACATATAATTGAGAATGAGGAGAGTCACTGGTCTGAAATAAAACAATGCAAAGCCTGCCCTCCAACCTCAAAAACTTATTCTTTTATGAACTTATACCATATTCCCAATATTATACGCTATACTGTGACATAACTCCATGCAATTTATGCTATTCAATGCTGCCTTTCCTTAATTTCAAGCTATTTCATGCTAATTAATTTGTGCATTATCCAGTGGCTTGTCTAGAATATATCATAGGAGAGGGCTATCTGGCATCAAAGATGGGCATGACTCATTGGAAATTTCTTTAAGCTACACCCCTTAAGCTTTAAGAAAGTTCTAGGGAGCTCTTATCTGTGTCACAGAGCTATCATTCATGCTTTTCAGGAGCCAATTATAAAGGCCTGTTGATAACGGAAAAATACAGCTATGTAGGTAAAAATCTACCTACATAAGGAACAAGAGGGCTAGGGCTGTACCCCAAAGAAAACTTTTTGAGACTGTGTCCTTTGCACTATCTTTATATGCATCTTAGTAAAGGAACCTTGCAATGAGTAGCTGGATATTTTTGGCAGATTTCTACAAAATAGAGTGATTGGAGGAAAGTATTTTGATAAGACATTCTTCAATTCTTAACTCTTTTATCAGCATAAATCCCAGTGGCATTAGATGCAGGATGCAAATTGCGCAGTGGACCGAGGAGTGGACATCACCAAACGATCAGCCGCCATAATACTCAAAAAACCAACTTGCTATAAAACTAGAATAATGCTATGAATCTGTGCAAAAGATGAGGCCAAAAGCTCTACCCAAAGAAAAGCTGACTGTTTGAAGTTAGCATTCAAGGGAAAATCTGACACTTGATGACAAGAAGGACTACATTCTGTCGTGACATCGAAAAAGAAAAAGGAAACATTCCAGAAATGGTTTTTGATTATTTAAACTTAGAAAGTAATCTGTTCTATGGCAGTACATTATTATGCAAAGTTATCCACCTTATTCGGTTGAGAGTAGATAGTTTTTGCTCATTTCTCTTACAATCCTTTCTAAAAGCAAGCCCCAAGCTGTACCAAATTGTCACCTTAATATCCAAAGAAATCTAAAAATAGCAGAATAAGCGCTACTCCGGTGCTACCTATGTTTTACAAAGCTCCATTCAAGTAGAATTTAGAGCACTATAGTTTATATGTACTGTAGTAGCACCTTTTCATTTATTTACTCCAACATGGGGGTTGATCATGCTCCAGTCATTTCAATTGATTTTTCTTATATCTATATGGAAATGACAGAAGTTATATGACAAATACACAACATTCAATTTTGATGATTGATTTCAAACATAATCCATACAGAAATCAGTACACAAGTGCATAAATGATTGCAAAAGGTAAGTCGATCTGTCAAGTAAAGACCATATAAGGACATTTGAATCCAGATACTAAGATTTTGGGTAAGTTTCATGTTATCTTTCTACTACTCAATTGTTCTTGACAATATACTTCAAATAAGCCCTTGACCGCCTTTTTGGGTCATTCTAACCGAAAATATGCCTAAATGCCCGTCAAAACACCCTTTTAGCCACTTTCAATTGTGATTATGCAGTGACAAATATTAGAGGAGGGTTTTCAAAGGTGACTATTCTGTTCCAATTCAAGACAAAACCATAACTTCCATAAATGTAGCATAGCTCACAGGGTTTGTATATTAATTCTTGTCATAAATACGGTGCTAGAGTGACAATAGATAAAATAAGCAGATCAAATTATTTATAGTGCTAAACTTTGCATCTTGATATCTTTGTGATTGGGGGCATGGCCCTCTAACCCTCCTCTGATTCCAACACTGGTAATATCAAGTGCAATATTATCATCCTTCAAATCTGTAGCTACCAAGATGTCAAATGAGATACTAGTGTGAATATAAAATGTCAAATATCATATAAGTATGGTTTGCGGTTAGAACTCTGCCAGAATCCAGTCAATTAAACCCAAATATTGCTGAAATCCAAACAGTTATGAAATTAAAATTCTATATTTTACTCAGTCACAGTATTTGATATATAAATCCAACAAAATTATGCAAAACCTAAAACTATATACTTCTCTTTCAATGTATGCCATCTAATAGGCCTACGAGCTAACAATTACCCTGGTTTTCCTTTATCTTTTCGAAAAACCTTTCTAATTCCGTGGTTTTTTCTGATTGAAATAAAATTCTCTGATTTGGTGGCAACCATCATTTCCGGTTTCAACTAGTGTTCTGATATGATGGAAAACAGACATATCATTCACTGACAACATTAGGGCTTTATTGTCAGAAAAGAGAAAAAAATCTGAAGTAAAGAATAGATTTAGAATAGATCCATCAAGTCCAATGCCATTAACTTAGATGTTAAGTGGGAACGTTCTTTTCGCTTTTGATATGTTTTCTTTTGGAGTATTTTCCTTTAAACAACACATTAAATCTGGATAGACCTTCAGATGTGAAACCTTAAATCATACTTTAGGAAAACGACAGTGGAAACAATACAACAAGCTGGTATTGCTTCCACTGTCATTTCAAGCATGACTATTGCTTTCACCGTTATACTTGAACTCTTTAGTGTTATATGGTGCTTTAGGCCACTGTTGGTAACATTCACAAAGTCCATGCTGGAATTCTCAAACAGGCAATCACGTACACAAAAATAAAAGCAATAGAAGAATGCAGGAAAAAAATCAAATTCATCTCAATTACGTTCCATTTCAAAATTATTGATATCAAAAAATAAGTTTGGATTAGCATCACATGATTGCTGTGCACCATGAAGGTCCTTATTCTCCTCTCCAGATGATGCCAAACAAAGCAATAAAAACATGAAGAGCAAACATCTACCCTGAGTAAGAACTTGGAACTATACCAAGGTCATTTAAAGCTATTCTACTTCAAAAGAAACCTTGTAAATTACTGGGACCAGTTCAAGCTCCAAGTATAGCCAAATGCTGTAATGTTCCTGGTTTATTGTCCATCCACGAAACTCAAATGCCAAATGAAACAAAGATTTTCTTGCCAAATACGCTAGGTACCTATTTCAAGTCATATCTCACTCCATAAGCGAGAAACGGAGTCACTACTGGAACCACACGATGGTATTGAAACAAGCATGTTCAAACCTGCAGTTCATCACAGCACAGAAGGTCCCAAAAGCAACGGGAGGTCCTCTGACTCATAAGTGACAAAGACAACTTTAACATGATGAGAACTGAAGATCAATTTCCACTCAAACATATCTTATGACAATGCATGAAAATGAGATTAACAAAGATATAAAGGTTAGAAATCAGGACGTAGGTAATAAAAGACTAAAGATGACCGGATAAACCTAAAGAAGCAGTTAAGTCAAACTTATTAAAACTGAGCAAACACATTGCTGAAGATCCTTGGGGAAGGTACGAGTAAGCCAACTTTGGCATTCAAATCTGAAGGTTCACACAACAACCATTCAAACATCTGTGTAAAGAAGGTGAATTTTACCATCACAGAAGACAGGTGGCTCAGGGTAGAACTGGCCAGTAAGGCCAGTCGGCCAAATGACCGAAGGGCTTGTTGCATGATGAAGAAAGAATTTTAGAATTTGATGGTGAGAGTCAAAACACATATGTAATGCTGCTTCTCTATGTTGAATTTTAAAAGGAATCCACTGATGTATTGATAACTTCACAATTTCTATATGAGAGAACTGACATTAAAACTAGATTTCTCAAAATTAGCTCAACAAAAATTTTCAGCCCTTTTTCAGAGTTGGGCTCTAATTTGTAAGGGAAAGAAGATGCCTGACTTGTATCTCTGCTGTTACGACTATCTTTAAACTCAGTAAGAACTCAACTGGCAATCTTTCCTCCTATGCTAAATGGGCATGTCCTGCTTGGCATTTGACATATCTGCCTTTCTGAAGCTTCTCTCTTTATTTTCATTGCTTTTCTGCTGCACTGAGAGCTTTCTTACAATTGGGGGCCCTTTTCACAAAAAAATTATAATAGTTCATAGACAGGTGCATGGCTAGAATCTTTCGAATATGAAAAATGGATATATCTCGTGATGTTTTTCCTGCATGAAATTTAATGCTCTTTCAGAATCTGCTTGTCACCACGTGATCATGTGGTGGGTGTGGCAAGGCGTGGCCATATCATGTCACTCGCTCTTTGCAGAGGGATTTTATCCTTACAAATTGAGAATATTAGCCAAATTGGGCAGTCTATCGACAAATATTGTCCTCTTTCCGATTTTGAATGTTGACAGCCGGTTTAAGTAAAGAGCATGGCAGGGTGCGGTCACCTGGCGTCAATTTTGATCCTAACGATGACGTATGGGAAATTTGTTCACTCGCTCAAAAATTGCGAATCTATTTGAGTGGAAAATGGAAAATTACGTTTTATCAATCAACAAGTACATCCATATTTTATCAGCTAAGTCAATAAAGAAATTTCGTGGACACTCTTGCCTCTTTCCTTGATAACAATAATAGAGGACAGATGATGTTAACTGGTGTTGGTACAACCCACGATACAACAGGGAAAATTAAGCAGCCAAAACTCCCTAGAGAAGTAGAGTACCAGTCGTTTGAACCCAAAGAAGAACATTACCTAAGCATTGATGATGATGGTGATCAAATTGATTACAGAGATTACAAGATTGGGAAACCAAAAAGTCCCCCATTATCAATGAGTATAACACCAGACAAAGATAAAAGTGATCTTGAGGGTAGAATTGACAAAGATTTTGCGTGGGCTCTGGCTGCCTCTTCAGGCAACCAGAAAAGGATAAAAGGGCACGAGGTATTCGACGTAGACAAGATTGAAGATGAAGAGGTGTCAAATGATTTTTTTGGTTCGTGGACTGCCTTCAACAAGAAAATAACATCATTCGAGACAACAAACTCAAGAAATGAATACTTTCCCACCATTCCCATCCTCCAGATGATAGCATATGCAAGTACTACCTTGATTACATTATTGATTTAGCTGACAGTCTTCATCTCGAGCACATTTTCGTGCATTGTGACCAAGCAGTTTTTTACAAAATGTCACAAATCATGTGGAAAGAGTTAGGGTAGTACAACAAGATAAAATGCTTGATGGGAGGTTTTCATATTCTCTTAGTGTGGCTGAAGGTCCTTCCTTAACAAGCAGTATGGAGCTTTGGGATTTTGTGATTGGTAGTGTCAAGCAAACATCATTGCAGAGGGCTCAGCAGATCAAGCAGCCGAAGGTCGACACTATTCTCAATCTATGCGTCTTCACAAGCAATCATTGGAAGCCCTACTCAGGTTCAAGGCATCACAAGTTAACATTTCCCAAACACTGCACAAAGAGCTGAATGTGCTAAAGTCAAAACCATCTGCACATTCATTGAAAAGAGTCACCTCATGCCCTGATTTCAACTACACGAAAGCTGAAATGCTACAGAATAGTGGAACAATGCGACAGCTTGTTGGAAAGTCCGTCAGAGATGTAAGTGCCATGCTTTCTTTTGTTGCAAGCTTCAGAGAGAGAAATATGGAGCTCCATCTCCAAGCTTTGCAGCATTTCATTCCCCTGCTATTTGCCTTCAATCATCCCAACCATTCACGGTACTTGATATACAGCTTGCAAAGATGGCTATGAAATCAATCTGCTTGGCTTTTTACTGTCTAATTATGTATGTTTAGGCTTGCATTGCCATGCAGCTGGCATATACAGTTCTACCATTCTTCTGAATCAGTAGAGTCTGAAACTGGTAATACAGAATCTTGCATCAAAGTTCCTCTAACGATAAACCATAGAAACATAACTAAAAGGATCACCAGGGATGACGTTGACGTCACAGTCAAATGTAATCACAAGGAGGCAGATACTCGGGTAGTACTTCACGCCTTAAGTTCTGAGGGTCCGGTCATAGTTAAAGCCAAAGATAAGGATATTCTTATCCTGATGATATATGCCTATGCTTTGAAGAAACCAGAGGCTATTTGGTGCATGCAAATTGATCACAATATATTTGTGAATATTGGAAAGATTGCCCAGTTTCTCGATCAATCTGCATGTTTGCAGCTACCAGCTTTTCATTCTCTGACAGGGTGTGACACCACCAGCAACTTTTATCGCATCTCAAAGACATCAGTATTTGAAAAAAGCAAGAAGAAACAAGTCTCTCTACCTACTTGAGCAGTTGGGAAATGAAAGAACATTGGATGAAGATGGAGAGGCTAGTAACACCAAATTCACCCACGAGACAATATAAAGGAGAAAGCGAGGTGACTACCTTGTAACGACGAGAATTCGGCAATATGACAAACTGTGAGTCAAGAAACCCAGAGTCTTATACCATATCCAGGAAGTATAAACATCTGATTCAAAGAGCGAATATGGCTGCATACTACCTGAAGGCTTTCAGCTCTCCTGTTATCGAGAAGATTGATCCCTGTGAAAATGGCTGGCTGAGAGAAGAGAATGGCTGTTTGATTCCTCTCTGGTACCTTGGGCCACAAGTGCCTACAGCTATATGGGCCATACGGAGAAGAGGGGAACTTATACATGAAGAGCTTCAACAGATGAACTGGCATGACATCAATCCATAAATTTCAGATAACGAGAATGGCCAAGAAATGTTAGCTGAAGAGGGAAATGATTTCGTAGGTGAGCAGTATGCAAGTTCAGAAGAAGATGTTTGGGAAGACTTCGACTCAGAGAGCGATGGATACGACAGCAATGACTTAGAATATCTACCATGACATTATATGCAGCATTGAAACGGTATTAATCTTCTAGTTCACGAATAATTCCAATTTACCCAATATCAAGATAAAATTGGCTTACCCTGGGTGTCAATTAGCGGAATCCTTTACTAAAACGAATTAACCATTAACGTTCTCATCACACATTGTCATACACAAACTAGTGACGCAGTTTAATAAGCACTTATATTACAGTACAAAATATGCAATCCTTGATAAAGTAAGCAGATTCTCCATACATTATCGTTAAAATATAACAATGATGCCAGGTGGCCACGCCCTGACACGCCCATTGCTTAGCCATCTGTTAACATTCACAATCGGAAAGAAGACAAAATTCAACAACAGAATGCGCGATTTGGCAGGTATTTACAATTTTTACGGACATATTCCCTTTCAAAACAGCAAGTGATATCATATGGCCACGCCTAGCCACACCCACCACATAATCAACTGGTGACAAGCAGATTCTGAAAGAGCATTAAATTTCATGCAGGAAAAACATCACTAGATATATCCGTTTTTCATATTCGAAAGATTCTAGCCATGCACCTAACTATCAAGAGAAGAGCCACGACGAAAAACATCTTTTCCTCTTTATTTATTTTGACATTCCATTAATTACAAAAATTTGGACTTAGCCAATAGACATACACGGTTTAATATAGACTTAGCCAATAGACATAAATGATATTGACATAAATGATATTAATACGTTTCGAGACATCATGTCCCATCCTCAGTTAATAAAAGAGTGCCAGCGGGAGGTTTTAGAAATGTGGAAAAACAAGTGGAACAACAAGTGGGAAATAGAGATCATATAAAAGACACTGGTCATAGTGCCTCCCTAGACGACTCTTGTATTATCAATAAAACTAACAATGAACTTGATTTACTTATACATGACAGTCTTCTTATTCTTAGAGATCCCCCTACGCTTAATTTTCAGCACTCCTCAATTCCCTTTGCTTATTTTAGTTCCACAAGGCCTTTAGTCACGTATTCTTTACTTATATAATAGCCTGTTCACCATAGCGCCCTTGTTTTGATAGTTTAATTTCCTTACTTAGGTATTATATGTTTTGGCTGGTTGATGGTTTTTCCCTAATTCTTTATTTCCGTTTATTTCCCTTTATGGTCTCCCAGTGAACTTACTTTCTTGATTTCCCACTTGTTTTCCCACTTGTTTTTTCCCATTTCTAAAACCTCCTGCTGGCACTCTTTTATTAACTGAGGATGGGACATGATGTCTCGAAATGTATTAATATCATTTATGTCAATATCGTTTATGTCTATTAGCTAAGTCTATATTACACCGTGTATATCTGTTGGCTAAGTCCAAATTTTGGTAATTAATGGAATGTCGAAATAAATAAAGATGTTTTTCGTCGTGGCTCTTCTCTTGAAGTTCATAAGTCAGCTGCGATTCCAAAGAAAAATTGTAATAGGTGTTACTTTAGTAATATTTACTAAATGAAAAAGAGGTTAAAATAAATTTTATTCCTTAAAGCCAAAGATGCTTGTGACTCATGGGATAAACTTTAATAATGTTTTCTTGAAAACAATATAGATCAAATCCATTCAAATATTTGTGTGCTAGCAGCTACAGACAGCAGTTACTGATTATCAATTAATTGTGAAAAAAGTTTGAATTTGGTAGACATCAGTATTGTATTTGTATTTCTAATTGTATTTCTCCATATTTTGTGGCTCACGTGACTTAAGAATTAAGTAGTTTTCAACTCTTCCAAATAGCACTAAAAAACATATGACCTAAAACTATACATGAGCACAACCATAACAGACAGCAAGAGCACTATGTACATAGAATATTAAATGAAATACTACTTTCGGTAAAGTATGCATTACTGTTTGCATGAACGTATTCAGAATTTCATTACTCTACAACCAATTAGCTTTGTTGATAATATTCCCCAAAAGTAACCAACATCAGGCAAAACAGTTTTTCACCAAATCACAAGCTATAGTACTACACTACAAGTAGAACTACTTTTGGCAGAAATTGATCAGCTTCAAGTTAATTGGGTATATGTCATTTCTATGGAATGACTCTTTATCAGAAATAATACATGCACTTAGATGCACTTACTGGTATAAATATCATTATGAGGCTTTAAGGTGGCAGTTGATAGTAAAGTGCCTAAATCTATTAGGCATGATAATTTGTAAACGCATTGAGATATTTAGATGAAAATTTAGCTGCACACTCTTAATGGTGCTGAAATGTCTTTGGCAAGAAATCAGGACAAAGGGTTTTGTTGTTTCCATGGAAACACACCCCAAAGTTTTGAGCCCCCAGTCACTAAAACAGTAATTTCTCCATCTACAGTAGCTTTATATCTATGAAAATCTCAGAGTATGCTGAGCATATATCAGGCTATGCAATAAACAGAGGAATTTTTTTCGTTTTGCATTATTGGGGGGGAATGTCCAAAAATAGGTGTTGCCATGGTAACTCAGCACTTACCCCCTATTTTCAAAAACTGTCTGTTTATTGCATGCATCAATCTATGCTACATATCTTGGGTGAATTTCAGCTTCCTAGTAGTTAGTTTTATAGAGATATAACTGTTGAGGGACAAGGACCTGGAAAATCCAATATTTTGAGAAAATAGCTTCCAAAGAAAGTAGTATGATGACAGCATAGCTCTGGCCTGTTTTGAAACCCCCTGCACCAAATTTCCCTTGTAATGCCTCACATAGAGCATTTGAGACTCAAATAGTATTAATTTGTCACCTACTTAGTCATTTTAAAATTTTCTGTTACCAATAGCCCTATGGTTTGCTCACTTATGAATTTTATGTCAATATTTTTCTGTAGTTTTTCACTAATGCCTCCCTTATTAACTTTCTTCCTCTTTCGATTTGTTTTCAACTCTTCTTGCTTCCTTTTCCTACTCTCAGGGATAGCCTCCAAACCAAAGTCACCTGATATATAAGACTGATCACATTTCTTTGCATTTTTTGTTCTTTTTAGCAATCGCAGTTGCTTACGCCTGGCCTTGAATTTGGAACTTGCTTTTCGGTTCATATTCTGCATTCTTCTTTTATCTTGCATTTCAAAGCTCTTACAAGTATAATAACCTAGTTCCTTAAGCCCAATGCCCTTCATTAGAACCCCTTTGCTAGCAGCTCCAGTATTGCATACTGAAACTGCTTCACATACTGCAATTTCTACTCTACGAAGTCCACAATAGTTTGTTTTTGGGCACCTAGTTGTCCCACAACTGACTGTTCAAGCTTTCATTTTGGTTTTGTGTGAACCCCTTTAAGCAGCGTGAAAGCAGTTCATCCTTAGATAACTTCTCAAAAATAGGTCTGAGCTCATTGAAAAAAACACTAGGCAACATTTTATCATCAGAGTATGTGGCATCTTGAAAAATTTCTTGTCTCCAAAATTTGCACCAGCTAGTTCTCTCCTTTGGGCAGTACTGATGTTGCTCAAAAGAAGATAACTTTTCACTTTTTATTAAGTGATGATAAATTGCTTTTATGCTCCTCTTCATTTCCAATTGATTTCCTATATTATTCCTTATAGCCAAGCCATAGTAGTTCTGCATTTTATCTATAATCACCTTTGTCAAACGCCCTTTCCCACTCACAACATTACCATCATTCAATTTTAAGCCTTTCTTTTGTTTTTTGTACTCCCTAAGTGCTGTGCCAAGTCTCTTCTGTACATGTCCTACACATTCCTCTGTCTCAACTGGATATTTGTCCCCAAATTTTTGCTCAAGGGCTACTTTTACCTTCCCAAAGCTAGAGCTGTCTCCATCCCCAACAAACTGTGTGTACCGAAGGCTTCTAGTTTCTATGGACCTCAAAAATAACTCACTTGCACCTATGGCTTCCATTTCACCTGATGACCTAAAGTGATTTATTTCACAATGCTGCTTGTGATTTTCATACCAAAGTTGATATTCTGGAGAACTCTTATTGTCCTTTTCATGGCATCTGCATTCGTGGCAACTCAATGATTTTATAACATAATCTAGGACTTCTCCAGTTCTTACAGCCATGACAAAAACAACACCAATTCTAGATGTGTGCCCTCTTTTCTGCCAAGTCCCATCAACTGTCACTGCAACATCTACAATTTTTCTCCCACCCTCATCAGTGTAAACTTTTGATGGCTCCTCTTCTTCAATAATATCTCTTAGCCTATTTGCTGCATCAATCATAACATTATAAGTAGTGTCAACTGCTACATTTCTAATCTTTTTGAGGTGCTCATTGTATGCTCTCTTTGAAACAGGTGGTGGTAGCCCCATTATCCCACAGAACCGTTCAAGTTCTGCATGCCCTATTGATATTGATGCCAACACTGATCTTACATTCAGCTCTGATGCTCCCCCTCCCTTGCCACCAAGCCTGTCACTAACAATTATAGGTGTACTACTAAAACAATTTTCACATTCAATAGCAAGATTCTCAACTAGCCCTTCTCTTTCTAGATCATTTTGTCTCATTCTAATGCAAGTATTTTCATTTTGACAATGTTTACAAATAAATGCTGACTCAAGTGACTTAATCAATAGCCTAACATCAAAGAGCTTGAAAACAGTTAATGGATCACTAGATTCCTCACGGAGTAAAGCAATGGGGGTATTAGCTAATTTATTAGATGATACACTAACATTGCAATCATTGTTTAATCTATCTACTTCCTCTATAGCTTCCGAGCTTGGACTGGGTTGGTTGGGCCTAGGTCCTGTGTTTGCTGATGCTATCACACTTTCTGAGAGTATTTCTTGTGGCCGTTTGCCAGCAAAACCTCGTCTCTTCCTTCTCCGTGCTGATCTACTTTTCTGCTATCCAGCATGAGACATTATTTCTTACAGGTCTAGTGTTATAGCTTCTCAAAAACTAACAAAACTTCGCACTAGGAGACACTCAACGGAAGTCTCTAACGATGCTTGAAAAAATGTTAGATACAAAGGATCATGGGATTAGTATACCCATTGGAAAAGTACGGAATGGTCATTGGACCTGTGGACCTAAAATAAAGGTGCTAGGGAAGCACAGACCTGGCTGGGAGGCAACTTGGTGCCCTTAGCAACAACAAACATTGGTTGCTAAGGAGAAAAAACAACACTGAAGTTTGAAAACTTGTAAAATATGAATAAAATAGGCTTTTGATGACAAAAACTGATGCATTTTCAGATAGTATGATAGTTATACTACACGAATCTTAACAATTTGGAAATAGCTCAAATTTTCACATTATCTCAAAAATTTACTATCAACTGCCCCCTTAATTGCTCTGAGACAAAAACCCTGCCTCAGATGGTAATGATAGCTAGCCGGACAGAAAGACAAACAGAGAGAGACAGAGAGATAGACAGAAAGACAGCAAGAGAGATGGACAGAATGACAGAGATAGATAGATAGATAGATAGACAGACAGACAGACAGACAGACAGACTGACTGACTGACAGACAGACAGACAGACAGACAGACAGACAGATAGATAGATAGATAGATAGATGGATGGATGGATGGATAGATAGGTAAATAGATAGATAGTATAATTATTCCAAGCCAATTCTCAAATTTCACTCCATCCCATTTATTTGACCCCCTACACCCCATTTATTAAATTTCAACATTTTTTCCAGCCCCCCTGTCTATTAGGATCCCTTATTTGCCACTTGAGAGCACTGCAAATAGCAAATTTTGAAGCTGTAGTGCACTCAGTATAAATTATACATAAAATTTCAAAAGAGAAAAACCAACAAACCTTCCAAACTGGCTCTCTTACTTCATTTATAGAACATGGCTCATTCAAATTCAGCATCAACTTTAGTGCCTCTGGAAGATCAATGACTACAATTTATCATATTTCGTTTCCAAAAAAACAATCTCCTACATAAAATACTACATGCTCATGAACATAGGTATTGTAAGCGGTAAACCAATCATAACAACACTCCCAACTGGCAAATACTTCTATCCATATATATAACTCGATATATATATATATATATATATATATATATATATATATATATATATATATATATATATATATATATATATATATATATATATATATATATATATATATATATAACTCAATATATATATAACTCGATATATATATAACTCGATATGTATATAACTCGATATATATATATATATATATATATATATATATATAGTAAAGTAATAAAAGAAAACGGCAAATTAAACTACCATTTCATCCCTACAAATCTGTTTCTTGGTTGCCCACTCCTCACGGGATAATATACGAATATATGTAACCACCGGTTAAATATAGACAAAATTTGCATAATGAAAGTAAGTTCTAATACGTTAGTCGAATGTCAATGGTCAAACATTGCATAGCAGAAAATTTGTTTCTATGGCTACAAGATGATATTAGTTCATTGCGTCTGCAGGAAGGAAGCTTTCTTCTCTCCCAACTACAGCAGCTGAACATAAACGAAGGGCTTTACAGGGACGACGGACTGGCTGTTGTTAATTCCACACCTAGGGCTATCGAAAACATCAAAAAGGACATATGTCGTATTTTGAACAGCAATGGACTTCGAATCACCAGAGGCTAACAAATGCGCTTACAACATCTGTGATATCCCAAACTGGAACTTTGGCATGGTCCCTAATCCCATGAAGCGACTCCAGACTACACACGTATGTGACTCTAGCTCTCTACTGAGCTTTCCAACTCCTCTCCGTCTAATTTTCTCTAAATACTCGTGTATATATAGGTAAAACATATCTAAAAATTGTACCAAAGATTTCCGTAGATAGATGTATAACATGTTGCTAGAAGAAAGGACTAACCACAGTGTATACGGGTGAATCAACTAAAATAATACTCAAACACTATGCCTAATGTGTATTAATGCTGAGAAAATCCCGTGACCATATCCTAAGCAAAGGAAGGGGAGTATGCGAATGCTATACATCAGAGATGATGCAAGCGTTGTGACGCACTACTACAGGGGGAGGACCCGGTAATGATATGCAAAACGTTTGAAGGTAAATACATGGCCTAACCAGACACAGAAAACGAAAGTAATATTGAGTAAACATTAAAGTCAAGCAACGAATGTCCTTTAACTATGTAAATCCAAGCGCTTTGTTTTAAACTCCCCACCTGGCCTTGTACATTCAAGGCCACTACACTTCTTGAGCGACAACAGGAATGACTTTAGTAATTGGCCTAATATACATCTTTGGATCTCCTTCTTTAGCAACGCGAACCTTCACTTTGCGCACTTTTCCATCTTCACTATTGAATGCTTCTTCTACTTTTGCCAATGGCCAATCTTCTTTTCTGTTTTTCTTCTTTTAAGAGAATTATGTCTCCAACACAGATATTGGACTTTTCCTGTTTCCATCTTTGTCTCAACATTTGCGAATTCAGATATTGATTTTTCCATTTTTCTGCAAACACATCTGCAAGAGATTGAACTAGCTTCTAATGCTCTTTGGCGATATAACACTTTAGTTGCAGGGTATCTTCAGGGGCTGACACTCTGTCAAACTTTTGGGTGAGAAATGCAGCTGGTGTTAGTACTGCTGGTGTCTCTGGATCTGTAGAAACCTCTACATGCAGTCTTGAATTAATGACCTCCATGACTTTGCTGTCTGAGTAGAAGGTGGTCCTATCCAGAGGAAGATCGACTTTCTTGCTTATAGTTTCTGCCATTTCAACTGCAAGAACTGCAGTGCAAAGTTCCAACCTGGGAATAGTATGAGCTGGTTTAGGGGCTAGCTTTGACGTGGCCATGACAAATCCTGATCTACATTCATCTTTGTATTGAACCTTGAGGTAGCTTACAGCTCCAATTGCAACAGATGAAGCATCACAAAATACCACCAGTTCTACCTTGGATGCACTCTTCAATGACTGTCCAGTGTAGCATCTGTTGTGGGCTAGGTTGTTCAATGCTTCAAGAGAAACAAGCCAATTAACCCATTTAACCTCCTTTTCTTTCTCAATTGGATCATCCCAACAGGTAGTGCCTGCTGTCAGCTCTCTTATAAGTAGTCTTCCTTGCAAGGTTACTGGGGCTACAAATCCCAATGGATCATATATACTGTTCACGATGGACAATACTCCACGTCTAGTGAATTCTTTCTTTCTCAAAGGGACTTTTACCTGAAAGAGTCATCTTTCAGATTCCAGCAGATTCCTAAACTCCTCTGAAAGGGTGGCTCATCCTTTGCAAGATCAATGTCACATAACACTTTAGCTTTGTCCGCTGGATTGACAGCGTCCATCACTGCCTGTGAATCTGAGGAGGCTTTATGGAGATTGATATGACTATCAGAGAGCATGAGCTTGGTGGCCTTTAACAGTTTGATAGCTTCTTCTGTAGAAGTTGTGATGACCAGCCCATCATCAACATAAAAATTTCTATTCACAAAGTTTGCCACATCCTTACCATAATGTTGCACCGCTTCATCTCCTGCTGTAGACAGAAGGCCAATTGCTACTGATGGCAATGGTTTATTTCCAAAGATGTGAACGTTCATCCGGTAGTCAACAAGCTCTTTTGCAAGGTCATTCTCTTTGAACCAAATAAAACTTAAATAGTCATGGTGCTCTTCTCTGATGTAGAAGTTGTAAAACATGTGTTCAATGTCAGCCATGACTGATATTGGCTCTTTTCTAAATCTCATGAGGACACCAATTAGTGAATTGTTGAGGTCTGGTCCACTTAACAAGACATCATTGAGAGAGACTTCTTGGTACTTTGCACTTGAATTGTAGACAATTCTGATCTTTTCTGGTTTCATCGGATGAAAGACTTCAAAAAATGGTAAATAGGAGACTTCTTGATCCCTCCTTAAGGGCTTTGCAGGCTCTGCATGGCCATGGTTAAGCAGATTTTTGCATGAAGGCTTGATATTGTTGAGCAAACTTGGGGCTCGCTTTACTTCTTTGTACTTTCTTGTTGACTCTCTTCAGCGCCATTGATCTGTTATTTGGAAGTCGTTGCCTATCAGGCTTGAATGGAAGTGGCATTTCCAAATTGTGATTGGGATTATTTTTGGCCTCTGTTGCAAGGATATTCATAAACTGGGATTCCTCTATTGAGTTGGCCAGAGTGTTGCCTTCCTCAGTAGTTTTGAACACATCGTTCAGGACTACAACATAACATTGACATCTGTCTGCTGTGGTCTCTAAGCAGCTTTCTCCAATGATCAACCAGCCAAGATCTAAACGCTGTGCAAAAGGTGTGTTTGCTGGACCTTTGATTTGTTCTTGGACTTTGTGCACTTGAAGAATATCTCTTCCAATCAGCAGTGTGTTGGAACAATGACTATTTGCATTAGTATTCTTTGTTATGTTAATTGCTTAAGTTGAGGGAGGAGCGGAAGTGAGAGACAAGAGAGGGGAAGGACGAGATCAGATAGTTAGATGGCGATAGAGACAAGAGAGACGGAGATAGTGAGGTAAACTGTATTTACTTCAAAGCTCAAAAGTTACGTTAGGGACGTTTTGTAGGTAGCTGTTAGAAGGTTTTGTTCGTTGTTTTTGATTCACTTATTGCTCGGATTTGTATTTAGATTTAGAGGCTTGTAGAGTAATGGTTTGTTAGGTTTTGTTATGTTGTCTAGTCGGTAGGCCTAAGCAGGATAATTTGGATAGATTGGCAAGAACTAGGTGGGGATTTGAGTGGCTATAAACAGGAGCTAGGATATAAACCCCAACAAGCAGTGCTATTGGTACACTAGGCTCTACTGGATCAATTTGATTGACTATTGGTGTGAGGTGTGCATATGCTTGTGCTATCTCAGGAACAGGAATTTTAGAATTGTTGTCTAGGATGTGTTTGCATTCTCTTACAAGGGGGAGCTTGATTGAAACCTTTCCATCAAATGAATTGACACAGAGAAGATTGGTACTTCTACCTGTACTGTATTTTCCTCCAGCACATGAATGCATCTTGTATGTAATAGCTTCACCAACAATACCAAAGGCACCAAGCAGTTCTGGCTTAGCGAGTGTTGCATTGCTCTGATCATCTATGATGCCATTGACCATGGCTGACTCCATGTTATCATCGTTTTGCACTCTAACCTTGCAGATCTTAAAGCAGGATTTTCCACCAGGTACATTCTGACAAACCGGTGTGATGGTTCAGTTGGTAGAGCGTCTGCCTCACAATCGGAAGGTCGATGGTTCGAGCCACGGCCGAGTCATACCAAAGACTTTAAAAATGGTACTCGCTGCCTTTCTCTTCTGGCGCTCGAAACATGAGAAAAGAGTGGGGAAGTTAAACATGCGGAGCTACCAGTGGACCAGCCCCCCACTGTAGCCCCCACTGCATCCGCAGACGCGTGGCCTAGGGCTAAGAAACGTAGATAGGCGCCGCCATATGCGCCATTGGGCGCGGGAAGGACTTTGACTTTTTGACATTCTGACAAACAGAAGTACAGGCATTGGTGACAAGCTTCATTGAAGCGTCTTCAACCTTTTTTGCACACTCCCCACCATCATCTTGCAGCTCAATAGGTCTTATTGCTTGACCAGTATGCATCGCTGCAACACGCCATTCACTTTTGCATATTGCACACTTGACAGATTCCACAGTCCTTAGCCTGGTGTAAGTTGGAGTGGCAGCACTTGAAACAACCTTTGTTCTTCAGGAGAATACGCTTTCTTCACTGATCAGTTTCTTCTGAAACGCTTTGTAATCCCAGAGGGTGTGGTTACTATTGTGGATAACACAAGTTCTGGAAACATCAACTTCTGGTTGAGGCGTTGAATGATAAGATGTTTCAACTTTGTTGACGCTAGCGACATTATTGTGGTAGAATCTAGCTGACATAGGTTTCTCCACATTTTGAGTTGGAAGCATGAAGCTGACGTTGTGTCTCATGTCAGCTTCAATATTAATAAAGTCCACAAACACTGGGAAGGGAGGAAAAATGACATTATTGTCTCTGTTGTAGGCAGTTCCTACTCTCATCCTTGTTTCTTGCAGTGGGTTTCACAACTTTTCCACTATTGGCCTCATACCTTTTGCTGAATCAAATGCAGCAAGTCCTTTGTACCTTCTGGTGTCCTTTGCAGCCATGACTTCTAACAGCAGGTATGACAACTGTTGCAACTTGTCTCTATCTTTGCTGTCGAACCTTGGAAATTTGTCCAATTTTGCCATTAAGTTGTCTTCTATCATCTCAGCTGTACCATATTTCTTCTCTGAGGTTTCCCAAACAACACGCAGGCCTATCTGGGGGTGTCAATGTGAATTTCGTGGAGAGGCACCGCAAACTTTGAGAGTTTTTCTCCAAGCCATTTCATCATAAGGTTAAGCTCCTGTGCAGCAGTCAACTTAAGATCCTAGGTGGCTAACTTAAATGCTGCTTTCCACACTCTGAAATTGGCTGGATTGTCATCAACCTTTAGTAGACCAGTCTAGATGAGTTCCTTCTTCATAAGGTGCTTTGTGAATGCTGAAAATGGTTCAGGATGCTGATGTTGTGGGATGTGGGCAACAGGTGCCATGGGAAGGCTTTGTTCATTGATGACTGCTGGCCTGCCAGTTGTTCATTTGTTCCCGGCAAGGTGCAAGACCTTACATATTCATTGGTTCTTTGTCTTACACTTGATAAAGTTGGGTCAAGTAAGATTTCACAACTAAGCTCAGCTGATTCATAAACCATTGCCTCAACTGTGGCGATTGCTGCTTCTTGTTCGGATTGCAGTACTGCCATGTCCGCTTTAAAATGCACTTTTTGGATGTTCTCTTGAATACTGAGCTGGGACTTTTCAGCCTCTAACTGTTCTTCATTCTCAGCATTGAGCGTTTCTAAATCAGCTTGCTTCTTTGCAAATTACAGCTTGGCCTTTGCAGCTTCTGCTATGGCCCTGGCTCTGACATATGAAAGTGAAGACTGGCAGGATGTTCTTGAAACTGAGCTGTTGCCATCATCATCAATCAATTTCGATCTATTATCTGGTTCCACATTCAGTGGGCTACTACTTGGTAACGGTGTTGCATCTGTTGTGTGGAGACCATACGCTGTGCTTTGCCTGGTTGCCATGTTGTCATTCCTTCCAGGAAGAGATCTTTTACTGTCTCGTTCTCAAGGGTAACACATACTCTTTTGGCTAGCAGATAAACCACTTTTGCTATTGCGTAGCTTCTATCTTAGAGATTGAAGTATATTGGTAACTAAAAACAAGATATACATTATACTAAACTACAAATTAAAACGGATGACAAGTCTTAATATAAATTAAACTGCAAGAACATTTCCATTGAACATTTCATTCAGATATAATCGAGGATAATCTAATTAGATAAATGCTGACTAACATAAATGAGAAAACAAGGGAAAAGTAATATATTTAGTTTACATACTCAACTAATATACCAAAGATAACCTAAATAGTCCACAAACAGAAATGCGCTTACAACATCTGTGATATCCCAAACTAGAACTGTGGCATGGTCCCTAATCCCATGAAGCGACTCCAGACTACACACGTGTGTGACTCTAGCTCTCTACTGAGCTTTCCAACTCCTCTCCGTCTAATTTTCTCTAAATACTCGTGTATATATAGGTAAAACATCTCTAAAATTGTACTAAAGATTTACATAGATAGATGAATAACATGTTGCTAAAAGGAAGGGCTAGCCAGGGTGTATACGGGTGAATCAACTGAAATGATACTCAAAAACTATGCCTAATGTGTATTAATGCTGAGAAAATCACGTGACTATATCCTAAACAAAGGAAGGGGAGTACGCGAATGCTATACATCAGAGATGACGCAAGCATTGTGATGCACTACTACAGGGGGAGACCCAGTAATGATATGCAAAACGTTTGAATGTACATAAATGGCCTAACTACACACAAGAAACGAAAGTAATATTGAGTAAATACTAAAATCAAGCACCGAATGTCGTTTAACATTATGTAAATCGAAACGCTTTGTTTTACACAAACACACACACACACACACACACACACATATATATATATATACATATATATATATATACATATATATATATATACATATATATATATATATATAT
>OLMO02000275.1:13410736-13422002 GCA_900291935.2 Cassiopea xamachana
AGAGCACACGAAGACCTATCGTTTGGTATATAATTTGTGTATATATCTCTTGTAATTAGCGAGAGGTCCGAAACCACATTAGCGCCCTAACCGCTTGGAACGACAGGACATCTTCTTAGGCGAAGGCAGATGTACGGAATCACGAGTTGGAACGGTTCCTTTGATCAAATTCCCTCTCCAAGACACTCCAGTTGAATCTGTTTGAGGCCGAAAGTAGAAAGTATCTTCAAAATGTGCAGAACATAAGGAAGAGTACTTGCTTGGGTTTTTGCATGAAAGCCTATGTCTTTGAACGAACTTGACCCACTTCTGCCGAACTACTTCATCTTTGGGAAGCTGGTGCATTTTGAAACCAGGATTATAGCTTGTATTTGTGCAGCTTGTGCTTCCTGGACCTCCTGCTACACAATATCGGCCACCTCTTTTAACTTTTTTTGGATTGCGTGCCCTCCATGTTGTTTTGGTTTGGTTGGGTCCTTGCAAACAATCTGACGTCATGATCGAGAAGTCATGTGATTCAGACCGCGTTTTTTTGGGCCCACAAATCCTCTCCATCTACTCATTTCAAAAGCGCGTTTGCAAGGTGAATATTTGTGCCATCACAAGGAAACTTCAAGAATGCTAACAGAAACTACCTATATTTTGATTTTCGAAAATAAAAAAATATGTGTCATGTGCTCTTTAACAATTTTAAAAACTGAATTAGATGGAGTAAGAAGGTCACCATAAGTTTTACATTTGGTTAGTGATGAAGAACCATAACTGATGGAATTGCTATCAACTGCCTGATAGAGTGATGCAACAAATTCTGGACATTTAACTTTCTTTTTTAGTGATTGTGAGATAAAACCACTTATGTAAAATAGAACATCATCCTTCCAGATGGCACTGGAATCCAACATAGCTTTCAAGCTATCATCAACACAGAATGAAGACTTTGAGAAGGGATATCCTCTATAATGCAGTTTGCATTCTTTGATGCCTCTATGTTATTCTTCATCAACAATGCTCGAAGAGCACATTTCAGTTGCAACAGATTTGAATTGTTATTCCAACTATTTCTGCTTCGAATCTTACTAAAAAACATTTCCAAGGGGTCTTGTGAAAATTTGTATGTCAAAACATACTCAAAAGCAGAATTTTGCCTGGAGAATAACCTTTCTGCAATTGCAAAAATGGACTGTGCTGATATACCAAAGCCAATAATGAATGTTTTCCTGGGACCATCAATGATTTTCTTTCCAGTAGCATCTGCGAGTGTTTTCAAATACTCTATACAGTTATTTACATAATTCTTTGTGTCTGCAAAGTTCTCTGGTATTAAAGGTGCTTTCATAACTTTTCAAAATTTACTCTTTGAGTTG
Organism: Cassiopea xamachana; assembly: GCA_900291935.2. Classification (NCBI taxonomy): domain Eukaryota; kingdom Metazoa; phylum Cnidaria; class Scyphozoa; order Rhizostomeae; family Cassiopeidae; genus Cassiopea; species Cassiopea xamachana. The sequence goes on from OLMO02000275.1 coordinate 13,412,101, forward strand.
AATACATCAAATAGATTGTTCATGGTCATGATGAATTCTGTTGTTTGTTTACTGTCCCTAAATTTAGGTAACTTCAGCCCCCTAAGATAATTAATTGCTGCTGCTACTGAGAAATTTAGTGTTTGGGCAGCCACTTTAACGTTCATTTTGTGGTTTTGCCACCAAACATGTTGTGTTTTGACCTTATTTCCTAAGTGTAGGATGTCCTTTTTCTGTATTTTATGGAGCTTTGCAATGTAAGACCATTCAATCAAGCTGCCATTGCTATCTTTAAAAACCTTCATATCTCCAAAGGTATTTCTTGCTAACTTGATCATATGACATATGTCTAAAACTATATACATCTTTTGATCTGGCCTTGAAGGATGAGGGAAGCTACCATCAAATTTGGTAAGATCACAGCCTAATATTTTTGCACATGCAAGATTTTTTGCACAGCCATCAAATGTTACAGCATGGACTTCCATTCCTGCTTCTGTCAAGAGGTTGATTCCATTAGTAACAATTTGTGTTAGGACATCAGAGCTCATTTTATTAGTAAGGAAATAGCCAATTGGATAGCTCCATGGTTTTCTCATGCCTACTGCCATTAAAAACAGGGCATTCTGTGCTGCTGAATCTGGCTCTTCTGCCTTGATGGATCCATAATCACAGGTACCTGCAAATTGCTTTTTCTTCTCATCCCAGACAGTTTCCTTTTTGATTGCTATTTCATCAAGAAGTAGAACACAATCATTCTCTGCCTCTTTTGCCTTTTAAGATAGAGACTCCAGAACATTGGCTAAAAATCCTGGCTCACATTCAACATTACTGTACCATGCCCTCAAAGTTGATGGGTGTGGTAGATGAAGAGCTTTTCTGACAAATGTGTACACCTTTGGGCTATAATAGTGTAGATATATTGCAAATTGCTTTATTTCCTCTGTATATCGCGAACCTGAGGATGCACCATTATTTTTTCTTTCATTTTGTATGATGCTTAATGTAAGTTCACCAAAATTACGGCTAATACAATTTTCTCCTTTCTATGATATTAATTTCAGCCTTTTTAACTTGTTGAGGAGGTTATCTACTTTCTTTAATAACCTTGTATTTTTTTTCTAAGTTGTCTTATTTTCTTTGCCAAAGATTTCCTCATTCTGTCGTTTTCTTTGCTTACACCACTGATATCACAAATGAACCCGGATGCATAATCTACATCTAAGAGGCTCAAGAATGAGTACCAGGAGAACCTCCACTGTTGATAAGTTATATAATGATCCAATTCAAGACCTGCCGCTAGGAAATTCAATTTCCATTTTTCATAGTATCCGATTAAACTGCAGCTGGAAAAGCAAAGTTGAAGACAATGAACAACTGAAAGAAGAAAATTGTTAATTATCACGTTGTCCATGAACTTTCCACATCATTTCATTTTTAATGATATAGCATAAGAATGGTCAAGGTTTGGTGCTTTCTTAGAAGGTACATAAGAATCTTCCTCAGGTGTAATATCTACAGTCTTTCTCTTCAGTGGCGATCGTCTTTTCTTAGTACTATTTTGCAGATGCGTGGGAAATTTAAAAAGAGATGGCACAGAATCAGGCCTAAGCTTTCTTCTTTGACCGTTTACTTATACAAACAGGCTTGGTGAATTATAAAAACAATCTGGGGTGAAATGCTTACTGCACAGAAATGAAGCAGTGGTTGGTTTCCAACTCTTTCTCCTGACTGCGAAAGTCCATTTTTTCAAAAGCTCCTTATTTCTCAAAGGGAACCTGAGTGACAATAATTTGTATTATAGGCAATTTTTTTATGAAACCAATCAAAATGAGTAGCACATGAATTTTGTCCATGTATGTAAAATATACTATTCTTTTTCATCTCTGGACCTTGGAAAATGCACTACTGAAAGTTTTTTAGCCTTTTGGGTGCTTCAGTATCTATTTTTTACAAACGAGTTTGTTGTGTATTCATCAGCTTAGGCCTAGAATGGCAGTCCAAAAAAAAGCTATTCAAATTTTATACCAATAGAGAGCTATATACTCTTCCAAGGAAATGCTAAAATGTTGATCTCTTTTGAAAATGTTTACTATGGATTTTCTCATACTTAAATGAGTATAATACTCACCGGTGAAATGAGACAGCATTCTTGATTTCATCAGTTCCCGGTGTTTTTGTCCATCTGCTTGTGGAATTGTACGCAACACAAGAGGTTGGCATTGTATCACTAAGCTATTTACTAGTATACATGCATATAAATTCTATTTCAAATATATTTGTTAAGTTGATAATTTTGTAGTGCGAACTCCGTTAGCTGTAGTTTCCCGCGTAATCTTTTGCCCGACTACGCTACCATTTTGACTTTACATAGTGGACCCCGATCACGTGGCATAGCGAGCTCTCTAGTCCTATTATCTCTATGGTTGTAGCATTTCACCATAAAGTGCACAATGAAAGCAAATGCAGAACCCACCTTTCTAGAATATGCCAAGCCAGGAGATGACAGACACTCAAGTATGCAATTGCCTATGGTAAAAGTTTCCTATTGAGTGATATGGCAATTAAAACTTGCCACTTGCCTTCCTTTCCTGTCTTGTTTTATCAAATATTTGACCTTCATACAAATTAATCCTTCATTGATTATGACCCTGCCATGTCTCAGCAATGTACACTTTTTAGGTTCTAGTTGAGAAAACATCAGTGGATATTTTTGAGTTGAATTTTTCATTGGGGTCCCTCTATAAATTCAAATACATTTGTGAATGGCACTTCTTGTCTCTTGCTAGCTTGTTACTTTGAAAAGAAGGCTTTCTTGTGCATTAGGATCAAATTATGACAATAGTGTTATTTCAACGCATATTTAAAATTATGACAATAGTCAGTGTTATTTCTAAGTCATATATATTCCTGCATTGCCACCCAGTATCCTGAAAAAGCCTACATATACCAGATCACTTAGGAAACAAAAGCATTTTCTAAGGCCACACCATGTTCTGAACCAGTCTCTATGTTGAATGAAGTAGAATTAACACTGTTTCACCATGAAAGCTCTCTCCATTCTTCTTTTTCAGTGTTTCACACCTTAGGCCCTTTGTGACTGTTACAAAGACCAGAAGTGCACACAACATTGATGGAGGAAAATTTTGAAGTATTCTCCTAAATGCATTGACTAAATATGTTTTATGTGCACTATTCCACTGTTTCTAGTAGTTTAGTCAATGCTTCCCCTTAAATATATCATTAGTTTACGTTCTTACATTTTATGCTGCTTTACACGCTTTATAAGATACAAGACTGAGAATAGCGTAGAACCAGAAATAATCATTGGAAAGATGTGTCTTCGATTGCACAACCGCGATCCAAACGTGTTTCTGTATAACGCTGAATTTAGCATTATAAACATTGTTTCACCTTGAAGCCTCTGCCCATACTTCTTTTCAGTGTTTGTATACGTAGGCCCTTTCCGCCTGTTACAATGAGCAACAAACCATACACCATAGTTAGAGGAACATTTCGAGGAAACGTGTGAAAGTCAATGAGAAAACATGTTTTACGCGTATGTAAGACATTCAAAATTTATGTAATACCTTCAAAATTCATCACTCCAAGTTATAGCCCCTAATGACATAACTATGAAACCTCTGTCCATTCTTGTTTTTTCAGTGTTTGCAAACTTAGGCCCATTAGGCCGGTTACAATGAACAAGACTGCACACAACATTGTTGGAGGAATATTTGGAGGAAATGAGTGAAATTCATTGAGAAAACATGTTTTATGCGTACTTTTGGACTGATTCTAGTAGTTTAGTCAATGTCCCCGCTTGAGACAAAAACTTTAGTTTACGTCTGTACACTATATGCAGCATTACAGCCCTCCTTATGCTGCAAAAGTGAAATTAGTGTGCAAACAGTTATAATCATTAGAAATATGTGTTTTCTATGGCCAAACCATGTTCTTAACGTGTTTCTACGTTGAATCTTACATTCCAACCATAGGGAGCAACACAGCATACAAGATTGTTGGATGAAACTTTGAAGGACATGAGTAAAATTCATTGAAAAAATATGTTTTACGGGTACTCTTGCACTGATTCTAGTAGTTTAGTCAATGTCTCCACATGAAAATAGCAATAGTATACGTATTTAAACTATACCTAGTAGTAAAACGTTTCAAAGCTGCAAAAGTGACAATAGTGTGCAAAAAATTATAATCATTGGAAAAACATCTGTTCTATGGCCAAACCAAATTCTAAACAGTTTCCCCCACTGAATTTAGCATTATAAACATGATTTCACCATGAAATCTCTCTCCATTCTTTTTTCTCAGTGTTTGTATAATAAGGCCCTGTAGGCCTGTTATAATGACCAACACTGCGTACAACAGTGTTGGAAGAACATTTCGAGGAAATGAGTGAAATTCACCGAGAAAACATGTTTTACGCGTACTTATGGACTGATTCTAGTAATAGCTAAGTCAGTGTGTCCCCATTAAAATAGCGTTAGCCTACGTGTTTACTATATATGCAGCTGTAAGCCTAGTTGTAAGCAGCAAAACTGACAATTGTGTGCACACAGTTCTAATCATTGGAAAGACGCGTTTTCTATGGCCACGCCATGTTTCTTAGCGTGTTTCTACGCTGAACATAGTAGTATAAACATTGTTTCAACATGAAGCCATTTTCCATTCTTGTTTTCTTAGCGTTTGCAAAATTAGGTCCTTAAAGCCAGTTACAAGGAGCAACAATGCATACAACATTGCTGGAAGAAAGTTTCAAAGACATGAAGGAAAACACCGGTAGTTTACGTTTTTACACTATATGCTGCTTTACACGCTTTATAAGATGCATGAATGACAATAGTGTAGAACCAGAGATAATCATTGGAAATACGTGTCTTCGATGGCAAAACCATGCAAAAAGTGCTTCTACCCTGAATTTAGCATTATAAACATTGTTTCACCATGAAGCCTTTGTCCATTCTTGCTTTCTGAGTGTTTGCATAATTAGAGCCATTAGGCCGATTAGAATGAGCAACACTGCATATATTTTACGAGAAAAATTTCGAGGAGCTGAGTGAAATCCATTGGGAAAAAGCATGTATCTTACGTGAACTTTTACACTGATTCTAGTAGTTTAGTCAATGTTTCCCCATGAAAATAACGTTAGTTTACATATGTACACTACAGGTGCGGATCTAGAGAATATTTTGACTACCTTACTAATGGGCGTGGCCTTCAAATGACGCATGCGCAATAGCAGATCATATTTTTCAAAAAAATTCTCAAATAAGTCTGGAAAATAGCTCTATTTAGAATTATTCTGCAGACTTATCTGACACATTACTGTGATGATACAATAGAAATAGTATCCTTCTAGGCAGACTTGATCTAGAGATCACTATTTTTTGGGATGTAGAAATGTGACTTTGAGAATTGCATCACCACTGTCAACTGTGAGGTTATGGAAGACGTGACAACTTTTAGTTGTAAATTGCTAATAGTAGTGGCAATCATCCATATAGCTACACAATGGCATGTTTTTCTGGCAAAAAAGGGAGTTCTGTGAAGACTAACTTTGAGTGCATTCGAACATTATCATTTAACAATCTACTATAGATTCTGTCTATTGAGATCATTTCATTTTGGTTCAAGCCAATGGAAGCTTGCAATCAGTCCTAAATTCTGTAATCCTTCTAGTCTGCATCAGATGAAGTTGCATTTTCCTCTCTTGGAAGCATGGAAATTTAAGACCAGGTGGGAAATGTTGCACAAATAGGGAGAAAATATAGCCTGAATGCAACGAATGGAGGAGCCAGCATAGTCAGAACAATATAATTTGGCAGTACAGTTTCAAAGTGCAATGCTGCTAGTTTCTGCAAACAGAGACTGTATGAAAATGTTAGTAACACTAGCTAATGCAACAAGGCAAAGAAATTGATTCCATCTCTTAACCTCAAAATTGTCAAGGCATCAGACAGAACTAACTGACTGCAGCTATACTCCAATGCATTCTTCAAATTTATAACTTCAAAGGTAAGGGAAAAATGGAAAGATGTACCAATGGGGATGTGATCACTACTTACCTCAAATAAAGAAGATGCAAAAACAAAAATGCAACATATATTCAGGGTAATATCAAACCTCAAAAGCTGTTTTTTAAGCATTATGTAGGCATAAGGAAGATATTTCTTTAAGACTGAAAACAAAACTGCAACTAAGCTAAAGCTATTGAAATACATTCCAATCATAATGGTGAAAGATAAGAGAACATTTATACTCCATTGTGAGTGGCATAAACAATTGCTAAATAAAACTACATACCACAAAGTTGGTACCTCTTTTGCACACAATAGCTCCTATAAGATTACCATTTTAGAAGAAAAGAAAAAACTAATAAAAAGGTCTCTACTGCATTACTTAATTTTTCAATAAGAGAGTACCTTAATATACAGTAACAACCAATATGAAAGAACCACAAACTTCAAGACTCTCTACCTAGAACTTCCACTCATCTCTCATCTTACTTAATATCTTACATAAAAACCCAACTTCTGGTAAAAAGCCTCAAGGTTCTTGTAACCAAAATTTTAAGAACTTTAAATGAGCATTTTTGTATATACAAAGTTATTAATGACTTGTGATGGGGGTGATTGATGGCAAATTCGCCTAAAGACTAGAAAGTTGATGCTTCAAACTTTTTCAATACTATTATATTTGCTTTCAACTGAAACCCTCTATGTCTATTGTGTCCCTGAATTCATAGCATTCAGTTTAAAGTAAGTTATAAAAAATTTAACAACACTTTAATTGCTATCCTAAGTCATTTATTCATATTTGTAGTCTAAGAACTTACTGTATAATGGATCCTATCAATGAACGTCATTTTGTTTTGTTTTACACTAAGGAAGGTTTGCATGGTTAACAAAGATGTTTGATGGATACTTGACTTATTGTGCATTTTGAGCCTTGTAACTGCAGAGGACCAGTCTTTGAGAGGACTAGTGACCAGTTTTTCTACTTTTGATGAGTTGATTCCAATTTGTCACCCAAATACAACACAAGGTAGGCAGAAGGCACCATCAAGGATGTTAGAATATTGAAGCCATATATAATCTTCAAGCCATAAGAAAATTTCCTTTTTTCCCATAAATTATGGACTGAGGAAAGGCAAATGTTGCAACTGATCTCCAAATTCTTCTACAAATATCATATATTTCATTTTCTGTAAAAGATTGCTTTATCATGAAAATATCCTATGTAATTAGTGTCCTTAGAAGGATCCAATAACCTAGTTTGAGTCTTTTGATCAGACACATTAAGTGAACAAATTTCTTCATTGCCTTTTGCTTTATCTAAAGGTTTTGATGATGTTGCTTTAGGAATACATATTTTCTCTTGCTTCAAACTAGAAGACAATGTAGATGTAGGAAATTTAATCTTGACATTTTTAAAACCTTGCTCTGCATCAAAAGAATTTGGGATCTTTCCTTCCTCATAAGAGGTATCTTTGTTAAGATCTGGTGGAAAACTCTTGAAAAAAATTAATGGAACAATGCAATTTGGTTGAAACAAAGGATTGACATCCTGTAAAGTGCCAGCTAAGTGTGACCATAACAAATGGATATGGGAATGTGCAACTGCTGGATAGTTTCGTGGCTCTATCATAGCATTAAACAACTTGACTGCATACATTCCAGATGCAACACCCCCAGTTTCTGGGTACAGGGAATGTATGGTAATTCCAGTGACACAAGCTAATGCCATCAAGCAAAAAAGGGGCTCCATCTCTTTACCTGACAATTTTTCAAAGCCTCAAACTTCACAAGCTGAGTGTAGTTAGACTGTCCTGGATTGAATAAATCACTCACCTCAAAGGTTTGTGATAGCTGGAAAAGTCTACCTATTAGTCCAAGTGCTTTTTCTGTTGCCAATAAGGTTATGAAATGAGGGTGTGATGCATAACAGTAGGCATTAAGATAAAGCTCAGCTGATGTGAGTGACCTCAGTGTGGCTGACAAACTTTCATCCCCATTGACTGCCACAGATACAGCTTTGTACAAGCAATTTCCATCACCACTTACCCTAGATAAAGTAGCAAAGAGTAAATGTAACAGCTATCTCCAATTTGTCAATACATCCTAGTGGCATAAAAACTTCTACAAAATCTCAATGAGTGGGCCAACAATGTACATCAACAGTTTTGTACCTCTACCCTATTCCCTGCCCCTACCCCAATAAATTATACATCATTCGATAGCTCTCGATGAGCTGATTACAATGATACTATGCACTACGCTCTACATCAATTATTCAAGAAATTATCGAACAAATTCCACTTACCACGATCCACTGGCCTATCCTCAAAACACTATCGTTACGAACTTATAACACAAACTACATTCCAAAACAACGCATGTTTTACCATATTTGGGCAATTTCATAATGGCGGAAGTAAGAAAACTAACGCTAACCCTAACCCTCACCCTAACCCTCACCCTAACCCTCACCCTACGAAAAACCATAATAGTATCATTGTAATCAGCTCATCGAGAGCTATCGAATGATGTATAATTTATTGGGGTAGGGGCAGGGAATAGGGTAGAGGTACAAAAGTGCATTAGCGCCTGATATTGAAAATATCTCATTATATTTTGTTTATTAATAGCTACGTGTTAAATGCTAATCTGGAATGAAAAAACTGCCCAGCCTCTGTGCCTTCAAAATTTAAAATTTGCTTAGGGCTAATATATGCATGTCAAATTTAATGGCAGCCACTACAATGCTTTCCCATGTATTAAGGAAACGTACAAAGAAAGAGGAACTGTAAACATAAAGAAAAATAACTTGCAGCAAAAATGTTCTCTGTAGCATCTTTACAGGTCTTTTCTCGTGGGTAAAAGGAACATGCAGAGCTGTTGGACTTCAGGCCTAAGTTCTTCACTCTTTCCTCGGTCAAGGGAGCAAGCCTAGCCTGAAAATTTCAGCTGAAGACAAGTCTCTTAGCTTTTCTAATTCCTCTGACCGAATCAACGTTTCTACTTTTCTTAATATGTCCATTTTGCGGTGTATATCCTAGAAGTTTGGCGCGGAAAAGGATCGTATTTCCAAAGTGAGGCTTCATAATAATCGATCTATTGATTCCCAGGTGAACATTTTCCAGTAGTTGGGCTGCAGTTGTGAGGCAGATATCCTTTGTTTATGGCTGATCTGCAACTGCCGCCCAACAACCGCACAGAACAGTACAAACCAGATTCGGTCTCAATACTTGTTGGTAAAAGCTGCGCGGATGTCGAAATCAGTGCTTCCACAAGGCAAATACGAAATGTCCTATTTCCAGACCCAGAAATTCCTGAGATTTCCTAAGATTTCATTGGTGAACTTTCAAATTTCCTGATAATTTCCTTTGTCCTAATTCATGGGTATTGTCCAGACTAGAAGGATGGGAGTCCCAAGTCACAGACTGTTTTCCACCTGATTATGAACACCGGCACAGTTGGTATTGGCACTTTTGCAGATTTCTGATTACTAGAAAATAAAGCTTTGGAATTTTGGCACCTGTATGGCAGATTTTGCATTTTGGCACAAGAATTATAAATAGATTTTGGCACAAGAATTATAAATCTGTAAGGGACGGGCTACGAATTACTTGTTGTGAGGGAGTGGAAGACGTTCTCTTATATTTGGTGGAATTTTCGGTTCCCTCTCAGATTTCCTACAAGTCTTCGCTCTCCCTAAGCAACTTCAGAAGATGGTTTATACCCTTTCTATAAAATGCTCATCATTTCTATCCCCTTTTCAGAGTAGATAAAATGTTGACCTCTCCCCCTAAAATATCGCCCACTCCTCTCCTGGAAAAGTGAGCTAACCTGTCTCTAATTATGTTAGGTCTTTCACATAGTGAATAACTTTCAAATTCTTGTCGA
>OLMO02000275.1:13422102-13455879 GCA_900291935.2 Cassiopea xamachana
AATGCCAGAGGGGGCATGTATGACTCTGGGGAACAGGTATACATATACAATTGCTATGGATAATGGTCTTATTTATAGCGAGTAAGAGGCGTGAAGTATTTTCTCTTTCCATAGGGGGGCCTTGCAAAAAATAATTAAGAAGCACTGGCTTAATTCCACTCAATTGACCATTGAAATATATTTATTGGTGATCGCCACCTCACTGGTGACAGGTAGTCGAATACGTGTTAATAACAAGCTCAGCTTCATAGAAATCAGTCGGAAAGGTTTGTGCTGTCGTGTTAATGAATAAAAATCGCAACTAGCAAGCTGCAGTTTTCTTTGGGAAAATTCTTAATTTATATTCTGCAAATCTCAAATTTCCTGAGATTTTCCTGGACTTTCCTTTGTCCTGAGAATTTCCTTTGAAAGGTAGAAATTTCCTTAAAATCAGGAAATTTCCTTAAAAGTGGAAACACTGGTCGAAATCAAGTATGCAAAGTGCTGCACAACACTTTCATTGCATAAATTATCAAAATTGAACACAGGATGTACGATCACCAAATCAGAAGTTGCGGAGTCATCCTTATCGCCTATTTTGTTCAGATACGAGGCTAAATCAAATGTAGAAAAATAAATTGAGTCCATATGTAGATACATACAGGGATTCAATATGTGAAAATGGTAGATTTAATTATGTAGTAAGGCAGTGAGAGAACTATTGAAACATATTCTACATTATTTAGTAAACTTGACTTCCTGCTTCCATAGAAATGTCTAAAAATGACTGAATTCCGTAAGACACGGATGGCACACACGATCCGCCCCTCCACTATACTCAGCTTTAAAAAGTTTTATAAACTGCAAAGGTGATAATAGTGTGCAAACAGTCATAATCACTGGAAATACGTGTTTTCTATGGCCGAACCATATTCTAACCGTGTTTCTACGTTGGCTTCGTTGTTCTACGTCCCTCTATTGGACTTTTTAAAGACATAGAGCTGATATACGTCTTCATTAGTCTAATCTGCTTTGTTTCATTAGGCTTATGTTTCATTATTTCCTCTATGTGATACTGCTATCTATTGGCCTATACTTTATGTCCCCGCAGGTGATGCCTTCTCTCTTCTTTTCTCTCTTGTACACCGGCTTTCTTTTTCGGAGCCACCTGGACTCTTCTATATCTTTAATAGTCCATTATAATATTTATGTAAGGTGCTTTTTGTTACGCAGTTGTATTCCTCAGCTTTAAGTATATATATATATATATATATATATATATATATATATATATATATATATATATATATATATATATATATATATATATATATATATATATATATATATATATATATATATATATATATATATATATATATATATATATATATATATATATATATATATATATATATTCGTTTCCCATGAGATTAGCGTTAGTTTACATTTTTACACTTCATGCAGCTATAAACCGCTTTAGTTGTAACTATAACTGTAAATATACACAACTGACAATTGTGTGCAAGCAGTTATAATCATTGAAAATAAGCGTATTCTATGGCAAAACCATGTTCTAAACATGTTTTTGCGTTGATTTTAGCATTATAACCATTGTTTCGCCATGAAATCTCTGTCCGTTCTTGTTTTTTTCAGTGTTTCCATAATTAGGCCTAGTAGGCCGGTTACATTCATCAAGACTACACATAACATTCTTCGAGGAAAATTTTGAGGGAGTTCCTGAAAATCATTGAGAAAATATGTTTTCTGCTCACTTTTGTACTGATTCTAGTAGTTTATTCCATGTTTCACTACGAGATTAATGTTAGTTTACGTATTAACACTACATGCAGCTTTAAAACGCTTTATAAGCTGCAACAGTGACAATAGTGTGCAAACAGGTATAATCGTTGGAAATAGTTGTTTCCATGGCAAAACCATGTTCTAAGCCTCTTGTTACGCTGAATTTAACATTATGCACATTATTGAATGAACAAGACTGCAGACAACATAGTTCGAGGAAAGTTCGAGGACATAAGTGAAAATCATTGAGAAAACATGTTCTATGCGTACTTTTGGAGTGATTCTTGTAGTTAATTCAATGTTTCTCCATGAGATTAGCATTAGTTTACGTAATTACACTACATGCAGCTTTAAAACGCTGTATAAGCTGCAAAAGTGACACGAATGTGCAAAGAGTGATAATCATTGAAAATAAGCGTATTCTATGGCAAAACCATGTTCTAAACGCGCTTTTACGCTGAATTTAGCATAATAACATTGTTTTGCCATGAAATCTCTGTCCATTCTTGTTTATTCAGTGCTTGGATACAGAGGCCCAATACGCCGGTTACAGTGAACAAAATATCGAGGAAATAGGAGAAAATCATTGAGTATACATGTTTTATGCGTACTTTTGCACTGACTCTAGTAGTTCATTTAATGTTTCCCCATGAGATTAGCGTTAGTTTACCTATTTACACTACATGCAGCCGTAAAGTGCTTTATAAGCAGCAAAAGTGACAATAGTCTGCAAAAGGTTATAATCAGTGAAAATATGTGTATTCTATGGCAAAACGATGTTCTAAACGTGTTTTTACGCTGAATTTAGCATTATAAACACTATTTCGCAATGAGACCTCCGTCCATTCTTGTTTTTTCAGTATTTGTATACGTGGGCCCATTACGCCGGTTACAATGAACAAGACTACACACAACAGCGTTGGAGGAAAATTTCGAGGAAATAAGTGAAAATCATTGAGAAAACATGTTTTATGCGTAGTTTTGCATTGATTCTAGTAGTTTATTCAATGTTTTCCCATGAGATTAGAGTTAGTTTACCTTTTCACACTTCGTGCAGCTTTAAAAGGCTGTATAAGCTGCAAAAGTGACAATAGTGTGCAAACAGTTATAATCATTGGAATTAAGTATATTCTATGGCAAAACCATGTTCTAAACGTGGTTTTACGCGGACTTTAGCATTATAGACTTTCTTCCCCATAAAACCTCTGTCCATTCTTGTGTTTTCACTGTTTTCATACAGAGGCCCATTGGGCCGGTTACAAGGAACAAGACTGCACACAACAGTGTTGGAGGAAAATGTCGAGGAAATAAGTGAAAATCATTAAGAAAGCATGTTTTATGCGTATGTTTGCACTGATTCTAGTAGTTTATTTAATGTTTCCCATGCGATTAGCCTTAATTTACGTTTTTCACTACATGCAGCTTTAGAACACTTTATAAGCTGGAAAAGTGACAATAGTGTGCAAACAGTTATAGTCATTGGAAATACGTGTAGTCTATGGCAAAACCATGTTCTAAGCGTGTTTTTAGGCTGAATTTAGCATTATAAACATTGCTTCGAAATGAATCCTCCGTCTCTTCTTGTTTTTTCAGTGTTTGCATCGTTAGGCGCAGTAGGCCGGTTAATATGAACATTACTCTACACAACAGTGTTGGACTGAAATGTTGAGGAAAATTACTGAAAATCATTGAGAAAATATGTTTTATGCGTACTTTTGCACTGATTCTAGTAGTTTATTCAATGATTCCCCATGCGATTAGCGCTAGTTTACGTTTTTACACTACATGCAGCTATAAATAGATGTATAAACTGCAAAAGTGATAATAGTGTGCAAACAATTATAATCAATGGAAATACGTGTATTCTATGGCCAAACCATGTTCTGAACGTGTTTTTACGATGAATTTAGCATTATAACCATTGTTTCGCCATGAAACCTCTGTCCATTCTTGCCTTTTCAGTGCTTCCATGCTTATGCCCATTAAGCCTGTTACAATGACAAAGTAACCATGGTCTGAATGTGTTTTTGCGCTGAATTTAGCATTATAACCATTGTTTCGCCATGAAACCTCTGTCCATTCTTGATTTTTCAGTGTTTCCATACTTAGGTCCATTAGACCGGTTACAATGAACAAGACTACACACAACATTGTTGGACGAAAATATCATGGAAGCAAGCGAAAATCATTGAGAATACATGTTTTCTGCGTACGTTTGCACTGGTTCTAGTAGTTTACTTAATGTTTCCCCATGAGATTAGCGTTAGTTTACGTTTTTACACTACATGAACTTTTAAAACGTTTTATAAGCTGCAAAACTGACAATTGTGTGCAAGCAGTTATAATTATTGGAAATACTTGTATTCTATGGCAAAACCATGTTCTAAACGTGTTTCTACGCTGAATTTAGCATTATAAACATTGTTTCGCCATGAATCATCCGTCTCTTCATGTTTTTTCAGTGTTTGCATACTTAGGTCTAGAAAGCCGGTTACAATAGACAAGACTGTACACAACATTGTTGGAGGAAAATTTCGAGGAAAAAGGTGAAAATCATTGAGAAAACATGTGTATGCGTACTTTTGGACTTATTATAGTAGTGTATTCAATGGTTCCCGATGAGATTAACGTTAGTTTACGTTTTTACACTACATTGAGCTTTAACATGCTTTATAAGCTGCAAAAGTGACAATAGTGTGCAAACAGTCATAACCATTGGAATTACGTGTATTCTATGTCAAAGCCATGTTCTAAACATGTGTTTTCGTTGAGTTCAGCATTATTACAATTTTTTCGCCATGAAATCCCTGTCCGTTCTTGCTTTCTCAGTCTTTGGATACTTAGACCCAGTAAGTCGGTTACAATGAACAGGACTCCACACAACATTGCTGGAGGGAAATATTGAGGAAAAGTGCTGAAAATCATTGAGAAAATATGTTTTATGCTTACTTTTGTACTGATTCTAGTAGTTTATTCAATGATTCCCCATGATATTAGTGTTAGTTCACATTTTTACACTACATGTAGCTTTAAAACGCTTTATAAGCTGGAATTGCGACAATAGTGTGCAAACAGTTATAATCATTGGAACTACGTGTAGTCTATGGCAAAACCATGTTCTACACGTGTTTGTACGCTGAAAATAGTATTATAAACATTGTTTCGACATCATACCTCTGTCTATTCTTCTTTTTCGGTGTGTGCATACAGAGGCCCATTCGGCCGGTTACAAGGAAGAAGATACCAAACAACATTGTTGGAGGAAAATTACGAAGAAATAGGTTAAGACCATTGAGAAAACATGTTTTATGCGTACTTTTGCACCGATTCTAGTAGTTTATTTAATGTTTCCCCATGAGATTAGCCTTAGTTTACGTTTTTACACTACATGCAGCTTTGAAACGCTTTATTAGCTGCAAATGCGACAATAGTGTGTAAACAGTTATAATTATTGGAACTACTTGTATTCTATGGCAAAACCATGTTCTACGCGTGTTTCTACTTGTCTCTACACATGTTTCCTCTGTCCATTCTTGGTTTTTCATTGTTTTCATACAGAGGCTTATTATGGCAGTTACCGTGAACAATTTCGTGGAAATAAGTGAAAATCATTGAGAAAACATATTTTATGCGTACTTTTGCACTGACTCTAGTAGCTTAATCTATTAGTAGCTTAAACGGGTATAAGCTGCAAGAGTGATAATAGCTGCAAACAGTTATAATCATTGGGCATAGGTGTATTCTATGAGAATACCATGTTCTAAACGTGTTTTTACGCTCAATGTAGCATTATAAACATTGTTTCGGGAACCAAGCCAAGCTCACCTCCTCGTGGTGGTTCCTGGGGGCTCAAAATTGAGCTGCAAACGAGCCTCTGTATCCTTTTATGGTATTTAATGTTCAATCAAAGAAAAGATGTTGCCAAGCGATCCGGGTTGCGGCCGGCTCTTTCACCTACTGTGGATCCGGGTGAGAGTGCAAAATGTTCTAGGAACCACAACTTTACTAAACATAGGACGCAAGAAAATGAAAAGCTGAAAATAGGTACCTGGAATGTAAGATGAAAAAATAAACAAGGAAACTACAAATAATAGTGGAACAAATGGCTAAGCAGAATATAGGTATATTAGGAATGGCTGAGACATTTTGGAAAGGAGAAACAATTTTCACAATGTCAACAACAACAAAAAATGAAAAATATGCTGTAATGACGAAAGGAGGAGAAAAGGCAAGAAAAGGAGTTGGATTTATAATGACAACAAAAATTGAAAAAATGATCCTGGGGACTGAAGGCAGTAGAGATTCAATTTTGGGAATTCTGTTAGATACAAAACCAGTTGAGACCCTTCTTATTCAGATACATATGCCTACAAGTGACTGTGAAGAACAAGTCAGTTTGGAATTCTATGAAGAGATGGCGAAAGTGATCGGAAGACTAGGTGGAAGAAAGAACAGAGTGGTAATAGTGATGGGAGACTTTAATGCAATGGTGGGAGATGCAGAAGTAGATGGAATTGTAGGAGCATTTTCTTTTGGTAGAAGGAATGAAAAGGGACAGTTACTACTAGATTATTGCAGGGAGAAAAACTTTATAATTAGGAGCACACAATATCAGACTGCAAAGAAAAGAAGATTTACTTGGACACATCCAAGTGGCAACACTAAGAGCCTCATAGACTACATTTTGGTAGATTCAAAACACACAAAATCTCTGTGTAAATGCAGGCCAATAATTCGGCAATACTGTGACACTGATCATAACATGGTGATAGGTATATTGAAGATTCAAAGAATACAACATCTGAAAAAAACGAACAGGCAAACACCTAGGAGCAATACCCAGTTTCTTAAAGATGATAAAATCAGAGTTCTTTTCTCAAAGAGAATTGAAACCAACATTTACCAAGCAAAAGAATGGCCAGATCTTAAAGCATTAATTCTAAAGACAGCAGAAGAGACCTTGGGAAAGAAAAAATCAGAAAAGAGGAAGCCATGGATGACAAAGGAAATTCTCGACCTAATAGAAAAGAGAAATAAACTGGAAAAGATTTCAAGCCTCCAGGAATATAAAGACCTTAAGAAGGAAATTCAAAGAAAGCGTAGAGAAGCAAAAGACAGGATCATACTGGAAGAATGCGAATACATACAAAAATTAGAGGAGAACAACAACAGTAGAGAGCTGTATCAAAGAATTAGAAAGCTTAACAGCAAAGAAAGGGTCCAGAGTAATAAAAAACTACTGTCGAAAGAAGGTGAAGTGATTTCTGCACCAGAAGATCAGGCTAAAAGGTGGAAGCAATACATCGAAGAGATGTACAAAGGTGAGAAGGTAAATGAAGCTGACGGAAATGAAACCTTAAATGAAGAGCCAATCAATAAAAAAGAAATAATTGAAGCAATTAAATCTCTTAAAAACAATAAGGCTGGAGGACCGGATCAGATACCGGTGGAATTTATCAAGAATGGAGGTAGCAGACTGATTGAAAAAATAGTTGAAATCGTCCAAAAAGTATTTGAAACAGGAGAGATACACCAAGGCTTTGTAAGAAGTGAAATCATCACACTGCCCAAGGAAAATAATACTATGAAGTGTGAAGAACACCATACAATTGCTTTAACCTCACATACCATGAACATCCTTATTAAGTTCATATCAAACAGGATAAAACCAATCCTCAACAGCAACATAAACCCTCTCCAGTATGGCTTCATGCCTAACAGAGGAACCATTGAAGCTATCACTGCACTCAAAACAGTCTGCTCTAGCAAATTAGACCTTGGTCAAGCTCTCTTCATAGGTTTCATTGATTTTGATAAAGCATTTGACAGAGTACATCACAAAAAGCTACTAGAAATCCTAGAGAAAAAACAAATTAGCAGCATATGCCTCAGAGTCATAAGAAATCTGTATGCAACTCAAACAGCCCACACAAGACAAGATTCTGCCACTACCATCTTCATCACAAGAGGAGTGAGACGAGGGTGCATCTTGTCCCCAACTCTCTACAATATTTATGCAGAAGAGGCATTCAAAGACTTTGGAAAAAACAAAGGTATTAAAATAGGAGAAAGAACCATGAACAGAATTATGTATGCGGATAACACTGCTATTCTCAGTGATTCAAAAGAGGAATTGAAAGAACTCATAGAAGAATTGAGTGAAAGAGGCAGAGAATATGGTCTTACAGTAAACTTCTCAAAAACGAAAATAATGAAAGTGTCTAGGACAGTTGAAAATGAAACTTCACTGTTTAGTTACGGAAAAGAAATAAAAAGTGTACAGTCCTTCGATTATCTAGGAGTGCTTTTTCAAAATAATTACAAAGAAGGATCAAAAGTAAGAAGGCGAATGGGAATAGCTAAACAAGCATTCTGGCACAATAAGACTCTGCTCAGAAGCGACCTCAGCCTTAAAATTACAAGGAAAATTATAGAGATAATTATCTATCCAATAGTCAGGTATGGCTCGGAATTTTGGCCAGATACAATCAAAATAAGAAAGGAAATTGATGCTTTCGAACACTGGGCACTTAGAAGGGTACTCAAGATTAATTGGACTGAGAGGGTGTCTAATGAAGAAGTGAGAAGAAACATGGGAATATTAGGCCCAATACTTGGGACTAAAATTAAAGAAAGAAGATTTAGATTTCTAGGACATGTTCTAAGAGAATCAGCAGGAAAGGAATTGAAAGATATGTTGAAGACAGAAATGACTCAGAAGTGCAAAATTGGGGTAGAAAAAGAATGAAATGGCAGGACATTGGAAACAGTTTAACAGAAATAAGGAAGTTTGAGGAAATGACAAAGAGTGCCGAGGACAGAGAGAAGTGGAAGAAGTACCTGACAGTGGCCACCCTTCATTTATGAAAAGGCATAAAGAAGAAGAAGAAGAAACATTCTTTCCCTATGAAACCTCAGTGTGTTCTTGCTTTTTCATTTTGTGCATACTTAGGCCCATTAAGCAGGTTGCAATGATAAAGACTGCACACAACAGTGTTGGAGGAAAATTTCCAGGAAATAAGTAAAAATCATGGAGAAAACATGTTTCATGCGTACGTTTGGACTTATTATAGTAGTTTACTCAATGTTTCCCGATGAGATTAGCCTTAGTTTACGTTTTTACACTCCATGCAGCTTTAACACGCTTTATAAGCTGCAAAAGTGACAATAGTGTGCAAACAGTCATAACAATTAAAAGTACGTGTATTCTATGGCAAAACCATATTCCAAACATGTTTTTTCGTTGAGATTACCATTATAACGGTTGTTTCACCGTGACATCCCTGTCCGTTCTGGTTTTCTCAGTGTTTGGATACTTAGGCCCAGTAAGCCGGTTACAATGAACAGGACTCCACAACACATTGTTGGAGGGAAATCTTGAGGAAAATTGCTGAAACTCATTGAGAACATATCTTTTCTGCGTAATTTGGTACTGATTCTAGTAGTTTAGTCAATGTTTCCCCATGAGATTAGCGTTAGTTTACGATTTTACACTACATGCAGAGATGAAAAGCTTTATAAGCTGCATAAGTGATAATACTGTGCAAACAGTTATAATGATTGGAATTAAGTGTATTCTATGGCAAAACCATGTTCTAAACGTGTTTTTACGCTGAATTTAGCATTATAACCAATGTTTCGCCACAAAACTTCTTTCCATTCTTGATTTTTCAGTGCTTGCATACTTAGGCCCATTAGGTCGCTCATACCGAACAATACTGCACACATAATTGTTGCAGGAAAATGTCGAGGAAATAGTATAATGCCATTGAGAAAACATGTTTTATGCATACTTTTCCACTGATTCTAGTAGTTTAGTCAATGTTTCCTCATGGGAATAGTGTTAGTTACGTGTGTTTAACAGAGGCAGCTTAAAACGTTCTTTAAGCCGTAATAGTGACAATAGTGTGCAAACAGTTATAATCATTGGAATTACTTCTATTCTATGGCAACATCAAGTTCTAAACTTGTTTCTACGCTGAATTCAGCATTATAAACATTGTTTCGCCATGACAACAATGTTCATTCTCGTTTTTTCAGTGTTTGCATAGTTAGGCCCATTAGGCCGGTTAAAATGAACATTACTCTACACAACATTGTTGGAGGGACATGTTGAGGAAAATTGCTGAGAATCATTGAGAAAATGTGTTTTATGTGTGCTTTTGCACTGATTCTAGTAGTTTAGTCAATGATTCCCCATGCGATTAGCCTTAAGTTACGTTTTTACACTACATGCAGCTGTAAAACGCTTTATAAGCTGGAAAAGTGACAATAGTGTGCAAGCAGTTATAGTCATTGGAAATACGTGTATTCTATGGCAAAAACCATGCTCTAAGCCTCTTTTTACGCTGAATCTAACATTATGCACATTATTTCGTCATGAAACCTCTGTCCATTCTTGTTTTCTCATTGTTTGCATACTTAGGCCCATTAGAACGGTTACAATGAAAAGGACTACACACAACAGTGTTGGAGGAAAATTTGGAGGAAACAAGTGGAAATCATTGAGAAGACATATTTTCTGCGTACTTTTGCACTGATTCTAGTAGTTTGTTCGATGTTTCCCCATGAGATTAGCATTAGTTTTAGGTTTTTACACTGCATGCTGGTTTAAAACGCTTTATAAGCTGCAAAAGTGACAATAGTGTGCAAACAATTGTAATCATTGGAAATACTTGTATTCGATGGCAAAACCATGTTCTTAGCAAGTTTGTGCGTTGAATTTTGCAGTACAAACATTGCTTCGGAATGAAACCTCCCTATCTTTTTTGTTTTTTCAGTGTCTGCATAGTTAGGCCCATTAGACCGGTTACAATGAACAAGACTACACACAACAGTGTTGGACGAAATTATCGTAGAAGCAAGTGAAAATCATTGAGAAAACTACATTGAGCTTAAACATGCTTTATAAGCTGCAAAAGTGACAATAGTGTGCAAACAGTCATAACCATTGGAAATAAGTGTATTCTATGTCAAAGCCATGTTCTAAACATGTTTTTGCGTTGAGTTCAGCATGATCACAATTGTTTCGCCATAAAATCCCTGTCCGTTCTTGTTTTCTCAGTCTTTGGATACTTTGGCCTAGTACGCCGGTTACATTGAACAGGACTCCACACAACATTGTTGGAGGGAAATGATGAGCAAAATTGCTGAAGATCATTGAGAAAATATGTTTTCTGCGTACTTTTGTACTGATTCTAGTAGTTTATTCAATGATTCCCCATAATATTTGTGTTAGTTTACGTTTTACACTACATGTAGCTTTAACACGCTTTATAACCTGCAAATGCGACATTAGTGTCCAAACAGTAATAATCATTGGAACTACGTGAATTCTATGGCACAGCCATGTTCTAAACGTGTTTTTACGCTGAAGTTAGGATTATAAACATTGTTTCGCCATGAAACCTCTGTCCATTCTTCTTTTTTCGGTGTATGCATACAGAGGCCTATTAGGCCGGTTGCAAGGAAAAAGACTGAACACAACATTATTGGAGGAACATTTCGAGGAAATAGGTTAAAATCATTGAGAAAACATGTATTATTCGTACTTTTGCACTGATTCTAGTAGTTTATTCAATTTTTCTCCATGATATTAGTGTTATTTTACGTTTTTACACTACATGCAGCTTTGAAACGCTTTATTAGCTGCAAATGCGACAATAGTGTGCAACAGTTATAATTATTGAACCTACTTGTATTCTATGGCAAAACCATGCTCTACGCGTGTTTCTACGTGTCTCTACACATGTTTCCTCTGTCCATTCTTGGTTTTTCATTGTTTTCATACAGAGGCTTATTATGGCAGTTACCGTGAACAATTTCGTGGAAATAAGTGAAAATCATTGAGAAAACATGTTTTTTGGGTACTTTTGCACTGATTCTAGTGGTTTATTCAATGATTCCCCATGATATTAGTGTCAGTTTACGTTTTTACACTACATGTAGCTTTAAAATGCGTTATATGCTGCAAATGCGACAATAGTGTGCAAACAGTTATACTCATTGGAGATACGTGTAATCTATGGCAACACCATGCTCTAAGCGTGCTTTTACGCTGAATTCTGCATAATAAACATTGTTTTGCCATGAAATCTCTGTCCATTCTTGTTTATTCAGTGCTTGGATACAGAGGCCCAATACGCCAGTTACAGTGAACAAAATTTCGACGATATAGGTGAAAATTATACAATGAACAATACTGCACACACCATTGTCTAAGGAAAATGTCGAGGAAATAGTTGAGAGTCATTGAGAAGACATGTTTTATGTGCACTTTTCCACTGAATCTAGTAGTCTATTCAATGTTTCCTCATGAGAATAGCGTTTGTTTACGTTTTTACACTACATGCACTTACTTTAAACTTACATACACTACTTACTTTAAAACGCTATATAAGCTGCAAAGGTGACACTAGTGTGCAAACAGTTATAATGATTGGAAATACGTGTATTCTATGGCAACATCATGTTATAATAGCGTTTCTATGCTGAATTTAGCATTATAACCATTGTTTCACCATGAAACCTCTGTCCATTCTCGATTTTTCAGTGTTTGTATACTTAGGCCCATTAGGCCGTTTACAATGAACAAGCCTACATACAACATTGTTGAAGGAAAATGTCAAGGAAATAAGTGAAAGTCATTGAGAAAACATGTTTCATCCGTACTTTTGCACTCATTCTAGTAGTTTATTCAATGTTTCCCCATGAGATTAGCGTTAGTTTACGTTTTTACACTACATGCAGTTTTAAAACGCTTTATAAGCTGCAAAGGTGACAATAGTGTGCAAACAGTTATAATCATTGGAAATACGTGTATTCTATGGCAAAACTATGTTATAAATGTGTTTTTACACTGAATTTAGCATTATAAACATTGCTTTGCCATGAAGCCTAGGTCTCTTTTTGTTTTTTCAATGTTTGCATACTTAGGCTTATGCCTGTTACAATGAACAAGACAACACACAACAGTGTTGGAGGAAGCTTTCGAGGAAATAAGTGAAAATCGTTGAGAAAACATGTTTTATGCGTACTTTTGGGCTTATTATAGTAGTTTATTCAATGTTTCCCCATGCGATTAGCGTTAGACTACATTTTTACACTACATTTTTAGCTGCAAACAGTTTTAATCATTGGGCATAGGTGTATTTTATGGCAAAACCATGTTGTAAACGTGTTTTTATGCTTAATTTAGCATTATAACCATTGTTTCCCTATAAATACTCAGTCCTTTTTTGGTTCGTCATTTTGTGCATACTTAGGCCCATTAGGCAGGTTGCAAAGATAACGACTGCACACAACAGTGTTGGAGGAAAATTTCGAGAAAATAAGTAAAATTCATTGAGAAAACATGTGTTTTTTGTACTTTTGGACTTGTTATATTAGTTTATTCAATGTTTCCCCATGAAATTAGCGTTAGTTTACGTTTTTACACTACATGCAGGATTAACACCCTTTATAAGCTGTAAAGGTGACAATAGTGTGCAAACAGTTGTCATTATTTCAAAGAATTGTATTCTTTGGCAAAACCATGTTCTAAACGCGTTTTTGCGTTGATTGTAGCACTATAACCATTGTTTCGCCATGAAAACTCTGTCCACTCTTGTCTTTTCAGTGTTTGCATGCTTAGGCCCATTAGGCCGGTCACAATGAACAAGACCGCATCCAACATTGATAGAGGAAACTTTGAGGAAATGATTGATAATCATTGAGCAAACATGCTTTATCAGTACTTTTCTACTGATTCTAGTAGATTAGTCAATGTTTCCCCATGAGAATAGTGCTAGCTTACATTGTTTTAATACATGCAGCTTAAAACGGTTTATAAGCCGCAATATTGACAATAGTGTGTAAACAATTGTAATCATTGCAAATACGTGTATTCTTTGGCAAAACCATGTTCTACACGTATTTCTACGCTGAATTTAGCATTATAAACATTGTTTCGCCATGAACACTCTGTCCATTCTTGTTTTTTCAGTATTTGCATACTTAGGCCCATTAGGCCGGTTGCAATGAACAAGACTGCACATAACATTTTTGGAGGAAGGTTTCGAGGAAATGAGTGAAAATCATTGAGAGAACATGTTTTATCCGTACTTCTCTACTGATTCTAGTAATTTAGTAAACGTTTCCCCATGAGAATAGCGTTAGTTTACGCTTCTGTAATACATGCAGCTTCCAACGCTTTCTAAGCTGTAATAGTGACAATAGTGTGCAAACAGTTATGATCATTGGAAATACGTGTATTCTATGGCAACACCATGTTCTAAAGGTGTTTCTACGCTGAATTTAGCATTATACACATTGTTTCGCTATGAACACTCTGTCCATTCTTGTTTTTTCAGTGTATGTATACTTAAGCCCATTAGGCTGCCTACAATGAACAAGAATGCACACAATATTGTTGGAGGAAAATTTCGGAGAAATGAGTGAAATTCATTAAGAAAACATGTTTTATCCGTACTTTTGTACTGATTCTAGTAGTTTAGTCAACGTTTCCCCATGACAATAGCGTTAGTGTACGCTTCTGTAATACATGCAGATTAAAACGCTCTTTAAGCTGTAATAGTGACAATAGTGTGCAATCAGTTATAATCATTGGAAATACGTGTATTCTTTGGCAAAACCATGCTCTAAACGTGTTTCTACGCTGAATTTAGCATTATACACAATGGTTCGCCATAAACACTCTGTACATTGTTGTTTTTTCAGTGTTTGGATACTTAGGCTCATTAGGCCGGCTACAATGAACAAGACTGCACACCACATTGTTGGAGGAAAATTTCGGGGAAATGATGAAATTCATTGAGAAAACATGTTTTGCCCATACTTTTGTACTGATTCTAGTAGTTTAGTCAATTTGTTTCCATGAGAATGGCGTTAGTTTACGTTTCTTTTTAATACATGCAGATTCAAACGCTTTATAAGCTGTAATAGTGACAATAGTGTGCAAACAGCTATAATCATTGGAAATACGTGTATTCCATGGCAATACCATGTTATAAACGTGTTTTTACGCAATATTTAATTTTTTTCTTTTGAAACTTCTCATGTATATATTCAAACTAAAATTTACAAATACAAATCTCTCTGAATACAGGTAATTTGTATCTGGCTGACAAGGTTACATTTAGTCAATAAATATAAAAAAAAGAAAACCCAAACTATAAATTGAAATAACATGTAACTACTTCATAGTTCAGTAAGTAAGAAGATCAGGGTTAGTCCAAGGCTTGTTTCTCATGCAGAATATGTAGTAGGTGGATCGGATGATGATGGCAGTTATTTTCCTTAAGGCATAATTTAAGGTTTTTTTCTCGATATTAAGATCATTGCACATGGCAATGAAAGAGTTAAAAGATTTCCCAAAAATACCTAGTGAGCTAATGGAGAGATTAATGAAATTGACACTACGGTACTTCGAAGAAATATCACACGTAAGTTGCATGTATTTATCTTTCTTTCTCTCAGCGTTTAGATTGATGTTAGTTTCAAACCCAACAGTGAGCTCTATGATATATATACTAGCCGAGTCAGTGGATATAAGCATATCAGGCCGCAAGTGGTCACCAGTTACAATGCAAGGTGAGAGGAAGCCCGGGAGATCAGCATACATGGTAGAGTTTTTGATGCATTGCAATGTCGATGCAATGAAATGTAAGGCTGAATTATGTCTCCAAGTGTATCGGCCGTCCTCAAGATATGACTTACAGCCTGCAACGATATGAAGAAGAGACTCTGGTTTCAAACAAAAAGAACAGTCAGGTGATGAAGAGAGCTTCCATTTGTGAAGATTTGTGCGATTAGCCAGTGTGTTGTTCAGGTACCGAATTGTGAAGTTAAAAATGTTCTTTGGCAAGCTACTCTGTGCAGAGGACCATAGAGAGTTGAGTTGAGTCAGAGAGTGATTTAAAAGGAAAGTAATAATAAAGCCTTGGGATTGAAGCTGGGACTGGAGTTTTCCAGTGTGCTCGTGCCTCACCATCTTTAGAACATGCTTTGTGTTTTTATATGAGTCATATTGTAGGTTCATGCTTTGACTAGTACTTTTCCAAAGTGACATAATGGCATCATGCTGTGAAGATTGCAGAGAATTTCGCAAAACGGTTTGACATTGGATGAATTTAACAGAAGGTAGCTGGACATTGAGACCAAAAATTGATTTTTGGGAAGGATAATGCCGCTTACAGTATCACTAATTGGAAGATCAAGCCATTGACGCACAAACCTATTTACATTGTTATCAAGATGTTGAATCACCCAAGTTTTAGGTAAAGTGGCAACTGTAAGGTGCCAAGATAGTTTTGAAAGGATGTACCGCTGGTAGAGAAGTAATTTATTTTTAGGCAAGACTGGAAGGGCATCGATACGAGTTAACATATCTGGGAGCGAAGATTTGAGCTTCTCTTTATGGACCTCGTTTTCCATTTCAAAGCTGAAATAGCGACCAAGGTATTTGAAGGAATCACCAGATTTGACTGTAGGGACAATTTCATTATTGATAAACAGCTTGGGTTTGTATTGGAGAGAACGGGAAGAAAATTTCTTGATTCCAAACGTCACACATTTATCCACTCTGATGATCATGTCTGACCATGTACACCACTTGGTAAAACAATTCAAAAGAAGTTGATTTTCACGTTCGTTGGTTGTGACAACAGCTGCATCACTTGCAAACTGGAACCAATCATTGGTTTGAAAAGACAATCCAGTTTATCGTGGGAAGAGAAACCAAGTTGCTTATACTTTTCTTGGCGAATATACTGTATGAAAGTGTTAAAACACATGTTGAAAAGCAAAGGACTAAGGCAGTCGCCCTGAAGAACGCCCTTTCGAACAGGAATAGCAGGAGTAAGATAATCATCCGTTATGACAGATGTGTGAAAATCAGTATAGAGGCTTGAAATCAATGCTTTAGCATTAGCAGGGATATGGTGATATAACAGAACCTCTTCAATTAAGTTGTGATGCACTTCACCAAAAGCATTCTTGAGGTCTAATAAAGTTAAAACTAGGGGGCGCTGCTTGGTGCGTGCCTTGTCTATAATATTTGCCATCATAGAAGTATGCTCAAGAACCCCTGCGATCTTTGGAGTTAAGCCTTTTTGGATTTCGGCTTCAATAAAGTCATTTTGTTTAAGGAAGGAGAAAATAGAATCACGAAGGCAGGAAGTAAAGACTTTTAGAGGAACTGACTCTAGAGTTATGGGCCTGAAGTTGGCAGGATCATCTCTACTGCCCTTTTTATGAACCAAGATTGTGCAGGCCTTTTTTCCAATTTTCAGGAATGTGGCCAGAATTCCAAATAACGCGAATTATGTTCGTTAAAAATGATCTTAGGTAAGGACACCTCTTGAAGGATATAATTGATATCTTGTCCAGAGGACACGGGGAACCTGATGTCTTCATTCTCCGCATTACATTAGTAACTTTTTCATAAGATGGAGGAGATTGGTTGAAAGGAATTGAAGGGTCAGGCAAAGATGGAATCCAGCTAGGGCATTTGAATATCTTATTTGGAGTGGCTTCACGAAATAAATGAAGGAAGAATCTTGTGCAATGATCTCGCGAAAAGGAAGGCATGATGGAAGATCCCTTCTCAAGTGTATTCTTAACAAAGTTCCAAAAGTTTCGACCTATGTGATAATCATACTTGTCAGTAGCAGGCAGTTTATTAGAAACACTAGCAGTAGTTTTCAGCTTTGAACAAAGAAGGCCAGATACATATTTAATATCTTGTAAGGCTGAACCTTGATGTTTCAATTTGGCAAGCTCTTTTTTCATCTGCTTAACAGTAAAGTTGTTGTATTTCTGAAAATTTTCGTTAGTTTCATTAGTGGACTTACACGCTCCGTAGTTGAATTTAAAGAAATCATAAATAGAATCGTTCATAAAGTTAATAGTTTCATGCAAGGACTCTGGTTGTAATTTGATGTGTGAAAATATTGAACGAAAGTAGGTATTCGCTTCAATCCATTGTTCATTCGATTTTGGCAGCTTAATCCCCGGCTTTAATGCAAATATATTGAGTGACTCAGCGGCTATTTCCTCTTGCTGTCGTTCAATATCAACTTCGCGGGAGTCAATATTTGAATTTTCAAATTGTGGCGGTTGACAAGATTCCGTATTATCCATAACTCGACATCGCCTTTGGTGCATATTTAGCCCTTTCATCCCTTTGCATTCCTTTCCACAGACACAATTAACGATATTACAGCCACTGACAGGTTCAGATTCCAATTGTACAGCCGTATTCTCGGGTTCGTTTGGCTCGCTCGTATTATTAAGCTTTTTCTTGCACCACCAGGTATGCCGGCCTAACGACTGAAAGTCTTTTCCACAGTACATGCAAGCAAGAAATACAGCAAAAAGTGACAGTAAACGTGATCCAAACATGTTGAAACATAAGCCTTGTATCCAATATAAGTATAAAACAGCAAAAACTACGCTAAAGAGTAATAACCAGGTCAATCAAGTGATGTGAAACGAGAGCTGTGTACAGAGACGTCTTAACGCCACTGCTCAACCGTAGTAATTTTTTTTTCTTGTTTTTTTTTGAAACTTCATCATATATATCATATCAAAATCTACAAATACAAATCTCACTAAATAGGTAATCTGTATTTGGCTGGCTAACAATGATACACTAAATTAAAAACAAAACGCATATGAAATAGATTATAATAAAAGAAAAATACACACTAAAGTATTTCAGTACAGAGGCAGTAGTAATATCAACTTATCAACTAGCGTGTTCAGTAGCTGAGAAGCTCTGGGTTGCACAATGTTTTGTTTCTCATGCAAAATATGTAAAAGGTCGTGCGAATAGCAATAGTAGATAGCTTGGAAATAATGAAATTGAGATGTTGATTATCAAAACCTAGTTTAGTACACATTGTGAGGAAGGATTCTGACGACTGACCAAATATGCCAAGACAGCTTATGGAAAGGTTGATGAATTCTATTGAGTGATAGTCATTGCTGAGATCAGTTACGAGGGAACGATATTTGAGTTCTTTGCGACGAGCATTGTTTGCTAGATTTGTCTCAAAGCCTACGGTTAATTCAATGATGTACAATTTATCAGCGGTGGAAAGAATCATGTCAGGCCGAAGGCTATCGCCCGTAATAATACAAGGAGACAGGTAACCAGGAAGATCAACGTACAATTTTGATGAATTTACAGATTGGAGAGTTTGAGCTAGGAAACGTAAAGCGGAATTATGTCTCCAAGTAAAACGGCCCTGGTCGAGATATGTTTTGCAACCAGCTACAATGTGGAGTAGTGACTCAGACTAAAGACAAAAGGAGCAGTCAAAAGTGTTTGAGAGGCCCCATAGATAAAGGCTCTTTCTAGTGGCGAGTGTATTGTTAAGGTATTTGATTGTGAAATTAAAGATATTGGCAGGTAATTTACTTTGAGCCCGAGACCAGAGTGAATTGAGATTTTTTAAAGAATGAGCAAGAAGGAATGAAATAATGAACCCTTGTGATGGCAACCCGGTTTGGAGTCTGTCTGTATGTTCAGAGCAAATCGATTTCAGAACTTGCTTTGTATTTTTATAAATGTCGTATTGGATGTTGGATCCGCAGTTTGTATTTCTCCATACTCTTTGGCTTCATCCTTCGAAGATTTCAATGAAGAACAGAGGACTGTTTGGCACTGCTGAAATTTAACAGCGGGCAGCTGAAATGCTAGACCAAACTTGTTGGCAGAGAGAACGATTGAGCTTAAAGTGGCAGAAATGGGAAGCTCAAGCCACTGACGGATATATCTAGAGACAATGTTATCCAAGTTTTCTGAAATCCATGTCTTACCCAGATCTGTAACTGTAAAATGCCAAGAGATTTTGGAGAGGACGTAGCGATGGTACAGAAGTAGCTTATTTTTTGGATGAATATACATAGAGTCCACTGTTTTTAACATAGTTTGAAGGGAGGACTTAAGAATTTCCTTACGATCCTTGTTATTCATATCAAAGTTGAAGAAGCGTCCAAGGTATTTGAAGAACTCACCATTTCTAACAGGTGACACGATTTTAGAATTGATGAAAAGCTTTGGCTGGAATTGAAGTGAGGAAGTTGAAAACTTTTTGATTCCGAAAGTGATGCATATTTGTCCACGCGAATTAACATACAGGCCCATTGACACCAGCGTGAGAAACAGTTTAGCAGCAATTGATTTTCGCGCTCATTGGTAGTAATGACAGCAGCATCGTCAGCAAATTGAAACCAGTGAACCGGATGGAACAAGCGATCGGTTTCATCATGGGGAGAAAAGCCTAATTGATTGTATTTTTCTTGTTTAACAAATTGTATAAATGTATTAAAGCACATGTTGAATAATAGGGGGCTTAGGCAATCCCCTTGAAGCACTCCACGTTTGAAGGAATAGCTGGAGTAGAGAAACCGTCAGATATAATATAAGAATGGAAGTCTATGTAAAGACTAGTAACTAGGGGCTGAATCGCTTCAGGGACATGATGATAAGCAAGGACACTTTTAATCAAATTGGGATGGACTTCTCCGAATGCATTTTTTAGATCTAATAAAGTAATGATAGCAGAGCGCTGTTTTACTCGAGCTTTGTTGATTAGATAGGCCATCATTGATGTGTGTTCCAAAACACCTGAGACTCCATGAGTGAAACCTTTTTGTATCTTTTGTTCGATCAGATGATTTTGTGAGAGAAAGGAAAAGATAGAATCACGCAAGCACGAAGTAAATATCTTCAGTGGAACCGACTCAAGGGTAATAGGTCTGAAATTCGCTGGGTCATCTTTGTCCCCTTTCTTGTGCACTAATACTGTGCAAGCTTTTTTCCACTTGCGTGGAATGTTGCCTGACTTCCAAATAGAGCATATGAGTCGTATGATTACAGATCGGAGATATGGGCACCTTTTACAACAGATTATTGAGATTTGATCTAACGGACAGGGACTTCCTGAAGCTTTCATTCTCCGGATGACATTAGTGATCTTATCATAAGACGGGGGCTCAAGATTAAATGGTATAGATGTTTGCTTTAAAGCCGGAATCCAGCTTGGAATAGGAAATTGACGGTTAGGCGAAGTAGATGAAAACATTTTGAGAAAATGATTTGTACACTCCTCGCCTGAAAATGATGGTAAGACTTTGAGTGGCTTGTCAACAACAATTTTGACAAAACCCCAGAAATTCTTTGATATGTATCGATCATGATGTTCGTGCGAGGAGGAAGCGATGGATGAAAGTGCGCTGTGTTTTAGTTTAGATCGTAACAATCGAGAGACGTATTGTATTTCTGCTAGTGGGGCATCATCAAGTTTTAGTTGTTTCAGAGCCTTTTTCAATGCATTAACTGAATAAGTGCTATATTTCTGTACAAGCTCCTGTTCTACGTGGCTTCTGACCGTTCCATAGTGATCCTAAAATATCTATAAATGGTATTGTTTATCAAGCTAACACAGTCATCAATCGAGTCAATGTCGTCCGAATTGAAATGTAAATCATTAAACACAGATTTGAAATAATCGTTTGCCAAATTCCATTGTTCACTTGTCTTCGGTAACAACATGCCTGGCTTTATAGCAGCAATATCCTCCATATCCACGTGACTATCTCGTTCTGTTTCGTCCAATGAGCTGTCAATCCCTAAATTTGAATTGCCAATTTCCAACGGATCTACGTTTAGGCCCTTTAAAACTCTGCATCTCCTTTGGTGCATTTTAAGACCCTTGGCACCCTTGCATGCTTTTCCGCAGCAGCATTTTACAGTCTCAACTATATTAGCGGGGTCTTTTCCAGCAGGCATTGTGATATTGATGGTATCATTAGGTCCGTGACTACTCGGCATCCGTTTCTTGCATCGCCATTGGTGCCGGCCTAATGTAACGAAATCTTTTCCACAATATGACAATATCACAAAAAATACAAAGAACCACAGCATGCGTAAACGAAACATAATTCCTTATAACCAGACGAATCAATAATTATGATCTTGAAAAGTCGTAAAATCTTTATAAGCCAAATTTCAGCCTCAAAACTATTACACGTGCAATATACGTCTGCACGCCATTGCTCAATTTTTTTTCTGAAACTTGCTCATATAATCTTTATTATCTAATCATACAAATAAAAATCTCGCTAACAACAGGTAACTTGTATTTGGCTTGCCTGGTAATACAATAATTATATAATGCTACAATGCTACAAAGGATAAGTAAAAGGGGTATTAGTAGATAGTGGTAGTTAGTAGGTTAGAAGTTCTGGATTAGTCCATGGCTTATTTCGCATACAGAAAATATAATATGTAGTGCGGATTATGATTGTTATCAATTTCTTGAGGATATAATTAAGATGCTTTTCTTCGCAATTAAGATCCTTGTACATTTGGATATAAGCATCACAAGAATTCCCGAAGATACCAATCGAACTGATAGAGATGTTTATAAATTTAACTTCATGGTAATTAGATGATAGTTCTTGTATAAGGTTACGGTATTTCTCATATTTTCTACTTGCATTATTATCAATATTAGTTTCAAAACCCACAGTAAGTTTGAGTATATATAGGATGTTATTAGCAGTGGAAAGAAGCATATCAGGACGAAATTGCTCGCCAGTAATGATACAGGGGGAGAGAAAGCCTGGAAGGTCGACAAAAAGGGAGGTATCTTTGATATCGTTCAAGGTTGAGGCAATAAAATGAAGTGCTGAGTTGTGTCTCCATGTGTAGCGACCTTCTTCCAGATATGTTTTACAACCGACGACAACATGAAGAAGGGTCTCAGATTTTAAGCAGAAAGAGCAATCTGAGGATTGAGAGAGATTCCACTTTTGAAGATTGTTACGTGTAGCAAGAGTATTGTTGAGGTATCTAATGGTGAAGTTAACAATTTTTTTCGGAAGTTTACTCTGTGTAGAGGACCATAAGTAGTTAAGAGCTTTCAAGGAATGATTGAGCAAAAATGATATAATAAAGCCTTGAGATATCAATTGGTTCGAAAGTTAATCAGTATGTTCTTGTTGTACCACCTTTAAAACCTGTTTAGTATTTTAATAAATATCATATTGTATGTTTGTTCCACAACTGGTAGATTTCCATAGTGAATTAATAGTATCACTGGATGAAGATTTAAGAACGCTGCGGAGGACATTTTGACACTGCAGGAATTTGGTAGATGGAAGCTGGAAATTTAAGCCAAATTTGCTTTGTGGAAGAATAATTCCGCTAAGAGTAGCGCTAATCGGAAGTTCTAACCATTTGCGAACAAATCTTGTAGTAACAGAGTCTAAGTTTTCAACAACCCAAGTCTTAGAAAGGTTTGTAACAGTAAGCGGCCAAGACAACTTAGAAAGAACCCAACGATGATATAGAAGTAGCTTGTTTGATGGTAGGATTGTAAACGAATCTATACGCTGCAACATATTCAAAAGACAATATTGTATTTGGACCTTGTGGTCTTTATCATCCATCTCGAAATTAAAATAGCGGCCAAGATATCTAAATGACTCCCCAGATTTAACAGAAGGAACAATTTCCTTATTTATAAAGAGCTTTGGTTTAAATTGCATGGAGGGAGTAGAAAACTTTTTCAAACCAAAAGCAACACATTTATCGACTCTAATTTTCATCATAGACCACTGACACCATGTAGTAAAGTCTCCTCCTACTTATCAAAAATTTACTCGTGTCATACGAAGAATGAAGTCATCAGGTTCTCCATGCCCGCTCGACAAATTGCCGATAATATGCTTCAAGAGATGTCCTTATCTTAGATCTATATTGACTGAAGTAATTCGCGTTGTATGGGAATCTCGTCAAGTGCCTACTGAGTGGAAAAAGGCATGCACTGTATTTTGAATCGGTTCCTCTGAAAGTTTTTACCTCTTGTCTCCGGGATTCAATCTTTACTTTTCTCAAGCAAAACAACTTTATTGAAGTTGAGATTCAAAAAGGCTTTACACCTAAGGTATCAGGAGTGCTAGAGCATACTTCTATGATGGCGCATATCATCAACAAGGCACGCATAAAACAGAGATCTGTAGTGATAACCTTACTCGATTTTAAAAATGCATTTGGTGAAGTTCATCATAATTTAATAAGCGAAGTCTTTTACTATCACTATGTACCACAGCAAGCTCAAGCTTTAATATCTAGTCTTTATGAAAATTTCCATACATCTATTATCACTGATGAATATACTTCTCCTGCCATTCCTGTACGCAAAGGTGTTCTTCAAGGGGACTTCCTCAGCCCCTTGTTGTTCAACATGTGTTTCAATACCTTCATACAATTTATTAGACAAAAGAAATATAAGCAATTTGGCTTCTCTCCTCATGATGAAAATGATTGCCTATACAATCCCATACACTGGTTTCAATTTGCAGATGATGCTGCAGTTGTCACGACGGATGAACGAGAAAATCAATTACTACTCAACTGAAAGCATCGACCACATTTTAGCTGGGTGCCCCGAGTTAGCGAAAACAGAGTACATCAAAAGACACAACAACGCAGCAGCTTACATGCACTGGAAGATCTTGCAGTATTACAATATCAAAACAGCCGACAAGTGGTACGAGCACCAACCAGAAACAGTTACAGAAAACGAAACAGTTACAATTCTCTGGGATATGCAAGTACACACTGACAGAACCATCAAAGCCAATAAGCCTGACATCATTATCAAGAACAAGAAAGAAAAGACATGTATGTTGATTGACATGGCTGTACCATCTGACCGAAATACATCCGTTAAAGTAGCTGAGAAACTCTCCAAGTATAAAGATCTGGAAATTGAAATCACAAGAATGTGGGGAATGAAGACGCAAATTGTACCAGTAATCATCAGAGCACTAGGAGTTATCAAGAAAGGAATTGATAAAGAAATCTGCAAAATTCCTGGAAACATCAATGTCATAGAACTCCAAAAGATCGCCCTACTAGGATCCGCACATATCCTCCGAAAAGTCTTATCCATCAAGTAAAATGACTACCCATTAGAGCCTAAGAGCCTGGATTGGATCCGGCGCTAATGGTGAAGAAGAAATTAAAGCAAAGACATTTCAGAGATAATAATAATAATAAGATATGAGTGTACCTTCAGACAAAAATGTTGCAGCAAAAGTGTTTGAAAAACTGAGCAAATATAAAGATTTAGAAATCGAAGTTGGGAAGATGTGGCATCTAAAAACAACAACAATTCCAGTGGTTGTTGGTGCACTTGGTCTCATAAAGAAGGGCACAAATGCATTTATTGAGAAAATTCCAGGGTCCCCATCATTTCAAGAAGTACAAAAAATAGTCTTGAATAGTACAGCACATGTGGTAAGAAGAGCTCTCTCGCTTTGAATCTTTTCTTCTCCAATTCTATTTTGTTTTATGTCTTTGTTGTACGAAAACGTCCCCTTCAATCACCCAAGGCTACTAGTAGTAGCCCGGTGATTGATTGTAATATAGCTTATCAAAGAAAACGCATTCAAATAATGATAATAATAATGGATATTAACAGATCCCCTTGACATGGCTATTCTCTGTTAAATGCTATCTAACATGTTGCCTTTAATTAAAAGTAAAGATTGTCCTGAATAAATTAAAGTTGTCCATAATACATTGAAATATACTCTTACACAAACTTATTACATTATACCTCATTAAAAACTTATGTAAAACTTATGTAACAATTTTATTTTTTAAAAATTCTTTAGATAATGTTAGGAACTTATTGTAGATACGGCAGTTTCTTATATGTTCGGGCAAAGAGTTAAACAGTTTTGTCGCCCTATCCTGAAAAGTTCCAGATGCCATTGGGATCACAAGTGATCTTGCACTGCTTGATCGCAGCTCTCTGGTAGACTTTTTTCCTCAAGCGTCAGGTATATTGGCCAGGACTTATAGTTCATCGCCTTGAATGTCGTTTTTAAAAGGTTGAGTTCCCTCCTTTCCTTTATGGGTAGCCATCCCAGTTTCAAAATCGTTGTTGAATCCTTTACATAATTACCAGTTACGAAAGATGCTGCAGCGAATTGTATTTTCTGCAAGCGTTTATGCTGTGCAACGGTGAGTGGAGTATAGACTTGATCTCCATAGTCAGTTTTTGAGAGGATGAGTGACTCTGCAAGTTGCTTTCGTAGATTGAAGGGTGCCATCTTTTTCAATTTCTTTAGAATAGCTAGCGTACCGTAGCAAGAGCCAGTAATGATCTTTATATGATTATCCCAAGTTAGATAATCATTCAAATGTATGCCCAAAAGCTTGCATGTATCAGTTCTATCTAATTTCTTTTCTTTAACGCAGATTTCAGGTTTGAAGTCTTCAAGGTTGTGTTTGGCAGACATCTCTCTTGTAGAAATAATCATAAGCTTTGTCTTTGTACCATTTAATGCAAGGCTGTTCCTATCGGACCAATCACTCAGGTGTGATCGCGTATCTGATGTTGTCTTTTGTAAAATCTCGAGGTTCTTAGGCTTGGCATGAATGTACAATGTTGTGTCATCTGCATACTGATATCCTTTTGTTGACAATTCGGATTGGAGGTCTGCTACGTAGATATTGAAAAGTACCGGACCGAGGATTGACCCTTGAGGAACACCAAACTTCACTGTAGTCATATTGGATTATAACCATTGTTTCGTCATGAAAACTCTGTCCATTCTTGCTTTTTCTGTGTTTGC
This sequence comes from Cassiopea xamachana, assembly GCA_900291935.2. NCBI lineage: Eukaryota > Metazoa > Cnidaria > Scyphozoa > Rhizostomeae > Cassiopeidae > Cassiopea > Cassiopea xamachana. Next base: position 13,448,548 of record OLMO02000275.1, read on the forward strand.
CTTTATTTGTTTCGAGGAAATGAGTGACAATCATTGAGAAGACATGTGTTATCCGTACTTTTGTATTGATTCTAGTAGGTTAGTCAATGTTTTCCCATGAGAAGAGAGTTAGTTTACGTTGTTTTAATACATGTAGCTTAAAACTGTTTATTAGCCGCAATAGTGACAATAGTGTGCACACAACTATAATCATTGGAAATACGTGTATTCTATAGCAAAACCATGTTCTGAACGTGTTTCTACGCTGAATTTAGCATTATACACATTGTTTCGCCATGAACACTCTGTCATTTTTGGTTTGTCATTGTTTGCATACCTAGGCCCATTAGGCCGGCTACAATGAACAAGACTGCACACAATATTGTTGGAGGAAAATTTCAGGGAAATGAGTGAAAATCATTGAGAAAGCATGTTTTATCTGTACTTTTGTACTGATTCTAGTAGTTTAGTCAATGTTTCCCCATGAGAATAGCGTTAGTTTACGTTTTTGTAATACTTGCTCCTAAACTAATATATAGTAATCACAATTCTGAAGGTTTTGCTATTCCAGTTGAACTACGGGTAGTTCTTAGTAAGTTGAACTTTCACAAGTTCAGACATAATATCAATTACGCAGTGAACCTTCGGTGCCCCGCAAACGTTAAGGGTGAGGATACAGAACATTTTGCCACAGCACGAAACAGCGGCAACATTCTTTTGACATACTTAAAAGCTTTCGTTATCCGAAGCTCTTCAGAGTATGAAAACGTCGGATAGTGACCTAAAAGTTAACCGAAATATATATGTCCAGATGCGGTTACATGTGATAGGATGCGTCTAAGTGGCCCCAAGTTTGACCAATTAGGACCTATTAACATTGTTTACTTGAAGAGTCCCAATGAGAAAAACCAAACTCTTTTTGTCTACACAAGAGTGGGTTTTGAGTCTTGATGTAGACAGATTCCAAGCACTTAAATGAAAAGACGATATTGCTTGCCCAATGATCCGAAAATTGCCGTCTGTAGATGTTTTGGCGCATTCTGGATTTGCAATAAGGTGTTGCCGATTCACATTTAATTTCAGAATTGTTTGTTTTACATATACGAGGTGGCTGTTCTCTTATGGTATTGCCTTTCTTCCTGATGCTCGTGGGGACATGTTGTTTTATTCTGTCTGCTAGTCTCTGTGTAGTGCGTCCTACCTACCGAGCGTTACATCGGCACGAAAATTCATAAACAACACAACTTTTTTGAGTGGTAGGAACGCAATCTTTTTTAGCAGATGGTAGCATAACTCTAGTGTTGTAAACCACACAGGGCTTTACAGCATAGTAACAAGATGTAATGGCTTTACTAACTTGATCTTCAAACTCTGATGAAACATTACCAATCCAAAGCAATTTTAGGTATACCGGACACTTCTCTGGACCAAATGGTTTTCTGCAGCAACGTTGGCTAATTTTGGTTGATGCAAGAAAGTAGAACAACTGCTGGATATCCGTTTTCGATGAGCAGTTGTTTTATTTTGTCGAGCTCTCGGCCTAATTTAGTTTTAGAACAAATCAGACGCATCCTATCACATTAACCGCATCTGGATAGATATTTCGGTTAACCTTTAGGTCACTATCCGATGTTTTCATACTCTGATGAGTATCGGACGAAAAAGCTTTTAAGTATGTCAAAGAATGTTGCCGCTGGTTCGTGCTGTGGTAAAGTTCTGTAGTACCAACAGACTATTTACAGAACATTTCTTGCTGCACTGCCATTGTTATGAGGTACCGAGGTCTGATCTTCTCAACAGTGTTAATGCATTATTGTTACCCTATGGTTTTTCCTCTCTCTCTAATGAAGTACTACTCAAATATATGTTATATGGCGACGAGATTTTTACTTTGAGACTAACAGAAAGTTACTAGAAGCAACCCTCAAACTCATTCAAGCCACAGAACGCTTTTAAACGATTTCAGTGCTTATTATCCCATACATTAGCTGCTATCTTCAATTATTGTTTAGTAAATCATGAGGCGTTTTGGCTTCAAAAATATTACTGGGTGATACCATCTGTAGTTGGGTGTGCACGTTCCACGTGGAGCGCCATCCATAAAAATCTCGACATTCTTAGTCCCCCTACTTACTTAATTACTTACTTACTTACTGCCCGTTATGCCTCATGGCACAGGGCAGCAACAAAATTTCTCCACTCGCCGCGGTCTTCAGCCAGCCGATTCAGTTGTTCCCAAGTCTTTCCTCCATTCCGCATTTCCGTTTTGCTGTCGTTCGTTGGGACATAGCTCTGTATGACAGTCATATTGACGTGGCGTCCTTTCAGTCTGGCACTCATCATGCGACTGCTTACTGGTTTCCACTGCAGGAGGCATTTATCTGCCCCTTTTTCCAAAATCAAGGCGACTACTTCTCTGTGCTGTCCATCACTCGGGCCTGAGTACAGGGCTTTTTTTCCTGTTGCAACTTTTATTCTCCCACTGTCAGTCCACCTTTATTCACTGATCCCTAGTAAAGTTAAACCATAGCGTCTCAGTTCTGATGTTACTTGAGCTAGACGTCCTATTTCATACATGGTTCGGACATTCCAGAAGCCTACTCTGGTTTTGTATTTGGTGGTCAAAACTTCCATCTTCGTGTCAGCAGCTTCCCGAAGGCTTTCACTATTGCCAGTCATACTAGCTCCATTTTGTCGCTCTGGAAGATCACCACCAACAGGCAAAGAAATGTTTTTTGCTGTTTCCGTAACGTAATATTTTTTACAAGATCTGGTTGTTAGCCAGATGCTCAACCTCCCATAAAACTGGAGGAAAGGTTGGAGGAACTTTGTCTGGTCACTCCCACAAGACCAGTCTGGCATGGGAAACTCTGTCAGAGCCATAAAGGCTCCGCCAACAGTGCTCTTGAGGTCATTGAGACTCGCAAGCCCCTCCACAGCAACAACGTACCATCCTTGGAGGGTCTTAGTCCCCCTATCTCACGTAAATTTTTTTCAAGTTTCTCCCGGCCACTTGCTTGGCCACAATGCTCTTGAGATTAATTTCTACCAGGAAATTTTCCGTTTTCCTTTTAGTTATTTTTAAATACTTATTTTAATGTAGTGATTTTTTCTGTGTATAGACCAGGGGGTAGTCATAGTCTTTTGCTCCCCATGGTATCTTCTTTGTATTGCTTGTATGTATCTTCTTTTTATGTATAGTCTTTTGCTCCTCATGGTATCTTCTTTGTATTGTTTATTTTTTTTGTAGTGTAATTGTAAGGATTTGTATATATAAAAAATATCAGCCAGAGAAGGACGCAAAATGGTATCCATCGATGTGCTAAAAGTTATGAAGGATCTTATAGCAATGTTTGAAACATTTCGCATTTATTGTGCTAGTTTTAAAAAGGAAGAATTATTCGAAAGTGTTGTTGAAGGATGCAAAGAAAAATATATGTTGAAATAATTAATGTTGATTAACAGACTTCAAATAGCCCATATGTGAGTTTCATTTTAGAAAACAAACTTTCAGACGATAAAACTTTCGGACTAAAAAGTATTTTGACCAATTACACTTTCAGACACGATTTTGTCCGAAAGCTCGATTGTTCGAAAGTTTTCCGTTTTAATGTTCTTCTAGAATATGTGAACTCGAGAAAGTTATATTTTTGAAACACAGTTGACACTATATACCTCAACTACTCGCCCATTGGAGCAGAATTTTTTAACAATGAGAAGGGTATGTTTAAAAGAGTATGTTCCAAAAACTTTTTCTCAGGCAAGTCCCCAGATCCCACTTTCTTCAGCTATGCTTGGATATCAATTCAAATACTTTACAGCCATATGGTTTGCTGCTCTACTGTGTTGATTTCATAAAAAAGTGTAGGAGACGGGGTGGCATGGGGGCTGCAGCCCTTCAGCTGGACAAAAATCAACCTCATTCGGACAATTTTCCTTAACGAGCAATAGGAAATCTTCTGATTGCTATAACTTTACTGGCAGAAAATCTATAGCCTCCTTGCATTTGAAGTTCTTCTACTCCCATGATTCCATATTCAATTAAACTAGGTCCGTTTCTTTCTACAAGCTACTCCTGGGTACCTAATAGAAGGGGAATGGAGATATCTGGAAGGGATGGAAAAATCCTAAGATCCTAATAAGCGGTGGGATTAGACTAAACGGGAATAATCAACAAATTCTATAAAAAATGTAATTGTTTCTTTCCAGAAGTTATAGCTAAGTAACATTGCCAAATTCAAAGATAGAAATAATGCTGAACAATACAACATATGTGATCTGCGCGATTTTCTCAATGATATCTTTATTGCACACCAAAGTACTTCCTCTAGAAATTATCTTGGGTGGAAACTCATTCATTGATAGTCTGGTGTGCAGTGGCGGGCATATTAACATTTTTTGGGAAGGTGCGAAGCCTCTTGTAAGAAGACAAAAGAGAAAAAGTAGCTGGAAAGCTATAGTTATGAAAATATGTGAAAAAAGTTAGAGGAAACTGGGGTATAGGGGCCTGCTTCCCGTAAAAAATTTTAATAGCATGCTCTCTAGAACGTCGTAAAGTGCTCTACCAAATAGGATTTTACTTATTTTCTCTATTTATCTCCCTGTTGAGAAAGAAAAACTTATCATCTACTTCAAAATTCCTGTGCATTCTGGAAAACTCATGGACACCCCCTAGGCAACTCCTTGAGTTTCATTGAAAATTATCAATAGCCATCCTGACTGAGAGTACTCATTTACCTTATGTTATGTATTATTACATTTGTATGAACTTTTTGAACTATTCATCGTTATAACGGTATCTTAAGTTTGGCTTCAAACTATGGAAGATAGCCCTTTGCATTAAGAATAAACATGACTTAAGTTGACACCTTTATATATTAGAAAGGGTAGAATTTCATTTTCTTAAAAAAAATGGAATTGACTTTTTGTTATGTTTAACTGAATCTGTGGTATTTCTATTTAGTAATATGCCTTCCTTATATATTCATTTATAGGATAAGCAGTCAAGATATTGACTGCTACAGCATAGCATTATTTATCATGACAATCCTATTCCTTATTGCAATTGTATTGCCTGTTGTGTGGAATCTCAGAACAAGGAAGCGTCTCAAACACTTAGAAGGTGTATAAAGGCTACAAAAATGATGAATTCCTAAGCGAAAATAGATGAAAGATTAGATGAAGGATGGAAGATTTGATTTCATCAAAATTTCTTCCTTGCAGTCGCATTTCAACAATCACTTTTCAATTGTATCCATATAAATGCTTGATTTGTTCGGGATACGAATCCTTAAAGTTTACCCGCTTGCGGTAATTCCCTTAAGGGAATCTAAGAGCATGTGTAGAAGGCAGATTTTCATTGTACTTGATATTGGGCAGTGCAGTTGGCATGGCTCGCGCATGGCAATAGATTACCTGGTCAATGATTGGCTTTAAACTTCAAAGGTGTAACAATAGGTGCTAACAATAGGGGCAGTCCTTGTTATCCTCAGCAATGATGCTATATCAATTTATTATCAATTTGATGCAAGAGTTTTTGTATTTGCTCGATTGTTTCCTTTATTCATATAACATTGTTATTAAATTCATAATCTTCTCTTTCTAACTATATTTTTATTTAATTCCTTTTAAAAAATTCCCTTTATGCTGTTAACAGTTGTGTTGAAATGTATTAAGCGTTTTACTCATAGTTTTAAATCCCAAGCCCAAATAAATAACCTCAATCGTTTTCGCTGTCGTCTACACGTGTGACGTTACGTGCTATTGAAGGCAAAATGCATCAGTTTACAGTAAAGTGCCAATAATAAACAACATTGAAATTCGCCTTGATTTTCCCGCTTGTTTTTCTCATTTGTTTTCCCCTTTAGCTATATAAGCCTATTTACTTATTATTTAGAAGCTGATAATGAGACACATTGTCTTGAAACGTTCATAAAATATCATGGAATTGTCCTCTCGTTTATGTCTTAGTTCTCATGTTTGTGTCTTCATTACACAGAATGTCTTCTTGCATTCTGGTTATATCGCAATAACAGAAAAAAGAAATTAAAATATTTTTTGTTGTGACCCTTCTTCTGAAGAAAACAAAATTATAAAAATGCTTAATATTCGGATTTTTTGTCTCAAATAGCTGAATACTCTGGAGTTCGCCACTACACGCGGGAGCATTTTCGCTCATGGCAGTTTTCTTAGCAAAGTGGTGCATTTACTGCGTAAATGTACTTTAACGACAAGGCGACGCATGTTCAGTATTTCATTAGTCCCAGTCCTCAAAAGAGATCATACGATTAGGACGTCATGTGTTAGAGCAGAACACAAAACCATAGCATGCCTAACTTGGATTATCAGCAGAAGTAGTGCCATTTAACCATTGAGAAGCTTCTTCAGAAGTCAACTTTATATGTATCTTGTTTGGAATCTTGTCTGATCAGTTTTCTCGGATTGTTTGGTTCGTGCTTCGTTAAAAATACAGATTAAAGTGTACGCGAGTCACTTATATGGTAGGCCTCTTGTCGTCAAGTTTTATCAAAAGTTCTTTGAGTGAGGGTATATGCAGCCGCAATTTAAATAACCAAGTCTGACGGATAATTTGGGGCATTAATAACGGATGTACAAGAGAGCTATTTCAAGGTTTGTCAAATCCTTCTGAAGCGCTAACTTCAGTTATTAAGTCGGGTTGTTTACGCACTGTTGGGAAGAAAAGGCAACACGTTTGTTTTATCCCTTTACCCGAATTTGTGTTGCAAAGCTGCTATTAGAAATAGCTAAGGTACTGTTAGGTTCCTCCACCCTGCGCCAGCAGCTGTTAAAAGTATTTCACTAGTTGTTCTTTAGCATGCAATACATTGTGCAAATAAAGAAGCATCCTGTCCAGTTCCGGTTTTATCAGTCGATCAGTTTTTGTCAATCTTATGAATGCCTAGTAAGCATATATGTTAAGCAAAGAACCCTGATCGTCATGTCCGATTCCAGGTTGAACGTGAGGCTATTTACAACTACTTCAATACATAGAATAAAAAGTTTTATTGTGATCAACTTAGGCCTGATTAGCGCATAGGTTCGATGTCCAATTATGGATACAAACCACACTTCCTGTAGTTAGAGCATTCTGTCATTCGAATAACCCCTACCTTCAATCCTAGTACCGTTGTATGTAAGGGTTAGAATTATAGGTCATTGGTATTACAGAGTCCATGGAATCAATATTGATTCCAAACTAATTTAGACTTAACTTAACACATCAACCAAGATCACTTCGGTTAGTCCCTCGTAACAAGCACTAATCTCAAGCTGAGTCACCAGCCCAGCGGAAATACCACTTCTGTGAAGTGACTCAACACCTTGTACTATGAC
>OLMO02000275.1:13553629-13568902 GCA_900291935.2 Cassiopea xamachana
TGAATCTATGACACTGTAAGTTCCTTGGACGTCCTCTAGGTCTTCTTCTCCTGCATATATTAGGTATTCTGTCAAAGCGAGAATAATTAGGCAACACGTCATGAGGTCCTAGAACACTAACTATTTGTTTTTTATTGCTATCTCTGTCTTCAACTGCAATACTCCGCGACCATTCGTTTTCCTCTGTTGCCTGGAAAAACTCACGTAAAGCCTCTCTACTGAGGCCAAGCTCAGGCCTTTCTCTTACTTCTATCCGAGAATTTCTACTATTCGCCATCTTAACTTCCACCTGGATCACAACAACACATGGGCCTCCTTAAGCTGGGCGAATACTAAGGTGGTAATACTTTGATGGTTGGAAAAGGATCAAAATAAGAAACATTTCATACCTCAATTTTCCTGCACCAAGGGATTGTTCATTGTAACCGGCCTAATGGGCATAAGCATGGAAACACTGACAAAAAAAACTGGAAAGAGTGTTCATGGGTAAACAATGTATATAATGTAAACTTTAGCGTAAAATAACGTTTAAAACATGGTTTTACCATAAGATACACATATTTCCACTGATTGTAACTGTTTGCACACTATTGTCACTATTACAGTCTATAAAGCGCCTTACGATGCATGTAGTAAAACACCGTAAACTAACGCTATTCTCATGAGGAAACATTGACTAAACTACCAGAATCAGTTCAAATGCACGGATGAAACATGGTTTCTCAATGAATTTCACACATTTCTATGAAACTTTCCTGCAACACGGGATTTTTCATTGTAGCCGGTCTAATGGGCCAAAGTATGCAAACACTGAAAAGGCAAGACTGGACAGAGTTGTCATGACAAGACTATGTTTATAATGCTAAATCCAACGTAAAAACAGGTTTAGAACATGGTTTTGCCATAAAGGACAAGTAGTTCCAATGATTTTAACTGTTTGCCCAATATTGTCACAATTACAGCTTATAACGCGTCTTAAGCGTCAAGTAGGAAAGCAATGTCAACTAACGCTATTCTCATAGGGAACAATTGACTAAACTACTAGAATCACTGCAAATGTACACATAAAACATGGCTTCTCAATGAATTTCACTCATTTCTATGAAATTGTCCTGCAACAAGGGCTTTTTAACTGTAACCGGTCTAATGGGCCTAAGTATGCAAACACTGAAAAACAAGACTGGACACAGTTGTCATTGTGAAGCAATGTTTACAATGCATACTTCAGCGTAACAACACGTTTAGAACATGGTTTTGCCATAGAATACACGTATTTCCAATAATTATAACTGTTTCCACACTATTGTCACTATTACAGCTAATAAAGCTCTTTAAGCATCATGTAGTAAAACAATGTAACCCAACGCTATTCTCATAGGGAAAAATTGACTAAACTACTAGAATCAGTGCAATTGTACGGATAAAACATGGTTTTTCAATGAATTTCACTCATTTCCATGAAATTTTCCTGCACCAAGGGATTGCTCATTGTAACCGGCCTAATGAGCATAAGTATGCAAACACTGACAAAACAAAACTGGACAGAGTGTTCATGGGTAAACAATGTATATAATGTAAGCTTTAGCGTAAAATAACGTGTAAAGCAAGGTTATACCCATAAGATACACATATTTCCAATGATTGTAACTGTGTGCACACTATTATCACTATTACAGTCTATAAAGCACCTTACGATGCATTTAGTAAAGCAACGGAAACAAACGCCATTTTCATGGGGAAACATTGACTAAACTACTAGAATCAGTGCACATGTATTGATAAAATATGTTTTCTCAATGAATTTCACTCCTTTCTATGACATTTTCCTGCAACAAGGGTGTTTTCAGTGTAACAGCCCTAATGGGATTAAGTATTCAAACATTGAACAAGCAAAACTGGACAGAGTTTTCATGGCGAAAAAATGTTTATAATGTTTATAAATTCAGCGTAAACACACGTTTAGAACATGGATTTTCCATAGAATACACGTATTCTCTATGATTTTAACTGTTTGCACACTATTGTCACTATTACAGCATATAATGCGGTTTAAGCTTTCTTTAGTAAAACAACGTAAACTAACGCTATTCTTATGGGGAAGCACTGCTAAACTACTAGAATCTGTGCAAATGTACGGATAAAAAGTTTCATTTAAGTGAACTTCACTTGTTTCTATGAAACTTTCCTACAACAAGGGTGTTTTCATTGTAATCGGCATAATTGGCCTAAGTATGCAAAGACTGAAAAAACAAGACTAGACAGAGTTGTTATAGCGAAGCAATGTGTATAATGCTACATTCAGCGCAAAACACGTGTAGAACATGGTATTGCCATAGAATACACGTATTTCCAATGATTATAACTGTTTGCACACTATTGTCACTATTCCAGCTAATAAAGCGTTTTAACCGTCATGTAGTAAATCAATGTAAACTAACGATAGTCTCATGGGGAACAATTGACTGAACTACTAGAATCAGTTTCAAATGTAAGTATAAAACATGTTCTTTCAATAAATTTAACTCATTTCCATGAAATTTTCCTGCACCAAGGGATTGCTCATTGTAACCGGCCTAATAGGCCTAAGTATGCAAACACTGACAAGCCAAAACTGGACACAGTGTTCATGGCTAAACAATGTCTATAATGTAAACTTTAGCGTAAACTTACGTTTAAAACATGGTTTTACAAAAAAATACACACATGGTTATAATGAAAACACCCTTGGTGCAAGAAACCTGGATGGAAATGAGTGAAATTCATTGAAAAACCAAGTTTTATCTTTACAATTGCACTGATTCTAGTAGTTTGGTCATTTTTTCCCTGTGAGAATAGCGTTGGTTTACATTGTTTTACTACAAGACACTTGAAACTCTTTATTAGCTGTAATAGTGACAATAGTGTGCAAACAGTTATAATCATTGGAAATACGTGTATTCTATGGCAAAACCATGTTTTAAATGTGCTCCTATGTTGACTTTAGCACTATAACTATTGTTTCGCTATGACAACTCTGTCCAGTCTTGTTTTTCAGTGTTTGCATAACTAGGCCAATTAGGTAGGTTAATGTTAAGAAACCCGTGTTACAGCAAAATGTCATGGAAATGAGTGAAAATCATTGAAAAACCATGTTTTATCCGTGCATTTGAACTGCTTCTAGTAGTTCAGTCAATGTGTCTCCATGAGAATAGCGTTGGTGTACATTGTTATACTACATGATGCATAAAACGCGTTATAAGCTGTAATAGCAACAATAGTGTGCAAACAGTTATAATCATTGGAAATGCGTGTATTCCAAGGCAAAACCATGTTCTAAACGTGTTGTTACGCTGAATTTAGCATTATACACATTGTGTCGCAATGCCAACTCTGTCCAGTCTTGTCTTGTCAGTGTTTACATACTTAGGCCGATTAGTCCGGTCACAAAGAAATCACCCTTGTTGTAGGACAATTTCATGGACATAAGTGAATTTCATTGAGAAACCATGTTTTATCTGTACATCTGCACTGATTCTAACAGTTTAGTCAATGTGTCCTCATGAGAATAGCGTTAGTTTAGGGTGTTTTACTACATGCATCGTAAGGCGCTTTATAGACTGTAATAGTGACGATAGTGTGCAAACAGTTACAATCATTAGAATTACGTGTATTCTATGGCAAAACCATGTTCTAAAAGTGTTTTAAAGCTGATTTTAGCATTATATCTTTTGTTTCACGATGAAAGCTCTCCATACTCTTGCTTTTTCCATGTTGGTATACTTAGGCCCATTCGACCGGTTACACTGAAAACACCCTTGTTGCAGGAAACTTTCATGGAAATGAGTGAAAATCATTGAAAAACAATGTTTTATACGTGCAATTGAATTGAATCTAGTAGTTTAGTCAATCTTTCCTCATGAAAATAGCGTTAGTTTACGGTGTTTTACTACAGGCATCGTAAGGCGCTGTATACACTGTAATAGTGACAATAGTATGCAAACAGTTATAATCATTGGAAATACGTGCAGTCTATGGCAAAACCATGTTCTAAACGTGTTTTCACGCTTAACCTTGCATTATAAACATTGTTTCGGAATGACAACTGTGTCCAGTCTTGTCTTGTCAGTGTTTACATACTTGGGCCAATTAGCCCGGTTAAAATGAAAACACCCTTGTTGCAGGAAGACTTCATGGAAATGAGTAAAATTCATTGAGAAACCATATTTTATCCTTACATTTGCACTGATTCTAGTAGTTTAGTCAATGTTTCCTCATGAGAATAGCGTTAGTTTATGTTGTATTGCTACATGCAGCTTAAGACGCTTTATAGACTGTAATAGTGACAATATTGTGCAAACAGTTAAAATCAATGAAAATGCGTGTATTCAATGGCAAAACCATGTTCTAAACATGTTGTTACGCTCAATGTAGCATTATACACATTGTTTCGCAATTACAACTATGTCCAGTCTTGTCTTGTCAGTGTTTACATTCCTAGGCCTATTAGGCCAGTTACAATGTAAACACCCTTGTTGCAGGACAACTTCATAGAAATGAGTGAATTTGATTGAGAAAACATAGTTTATCCGTACATTTGCACTGATTGTAGTAGATTCGTCAATTGTTCCCTATGAGAATAGCGTTAGTTTACATTGCTTTCCTACATGACGCTTAAAACGCTTTATATGCACTAATAGTGACAATACTGTGCAAACAGTTAAAGTCAATGAAAATACGTGTATTCTATGGCAAAACAATGTTCTAAACATGTTTTTACGCTGAATTTAGCATTATAAACATTGTCTCGTCATGACAACTCTATCCAGTCTTGCTTTTTCTGTGTTTGCATACTTAGGCCCATTACACCGGCTACAATGAAGAATACCTTGTTGCAGGAAAATTTCATAGAAATGAATGAAGTTCATTGAGACTGTAATAGTGACAACAGTGTACAAACAGTTACAACAATTGGAAGTACGTGTATTCTATGGTAAAACCATGTTTTAAACGTTATTTTACGGTAAAGTTTACGTTATATACATTGCTTACCCATGAACACTCTGTCCAGTTGTGTTTTGTCAGTGTTTCCACGCTGATGCTCATTAGGCCGGTTACAATGAACAATCCCTTGGTGCAGGAAAATTTCATGGAAATGAGCAAATTCATTGAAAAACCATGTTTTATCCTTGAAATTGCACTAATTCTAGTAGCTTAGTCAATTTTTCCCTATGAGAATATCGTTAGTTTACATTGATTTACTACATGACGGTTAAAACGCTTTATTAGCTGGAATAGTGACAATAGTGTGCAAACAGTTATAATCATTGGAAATACGAGTATTCTATGGCAATACCATGTTCTAAACGTGTTCTTTTGTTGACTTTAGCATTATAAATATTGTTTCGCTATGACAACTCGGTCCTTTCTTGTTTTTCAGTGTTTGCATACTTAGAACCATTAGGCCGGTTTCAATGATAAAGCCCTTGGTGCAAGAAAATTTCATGGAAATGAGTTAGATTTATTGAGAGAACATGTATTATCCTTACATTTGCACTGATTCTAGTAGTTTAGTCAATTGTTCCCTATGAGACTATCGTTAGTTTACATTGATTTACTACATGACGGTTAAAACGCTTTATTAGCTGGAATAGTGACAATAGTGTGGAAACAGTTATAATCATTGGAAATACGAGTATTCTATGGCAATACCATGTTCTAAACGTGTTCTTTTGTTGACTTTAGCATTATAAATATTGTTTCGCTATGACAACTCGGTCCTTTCTTGTTTTTCAGTGTTTGCATACTTAGAACCATTAGGCCGGTTTCAATGATAAAGCCCTTGGTGCAAGAAAATTTCATGGAAATGAGTTAGATTTATTGAGAGACCATGTTTTATCCTTACATTTGCACTGATGCTAGTAGTTTAGTCAATTGTTCCCTATGAGACTATCGTTAGTTTACATAGTTTCACCTCATGACGGTTAAAACGCTTTATTAGCTGGAATAATGACAATAGTGTGCAAACAGTTATAATCATTGGAAATATGTGTATTCTATGGAAATACCATGTTTTAAACGTGTTCCTATGTTGACTTTAGCATTATAAACATTGTTTCGCCATGACAACTCTTTCCAGTCTTGTTTTTCAGTGTTTGCATACTTAGGCCTATTAGGCCGGTTTCAATGATAAAGCGCTTGGTGCAAAAAACTTTCATGGAAATGAGTTAAGTTTATTGAGAGAACATGTTGTATCCATACATTTGAACTGATTCTAGTAGTTTAGTCAATGTTTCCCCATGAGAATAGCGTTTGTTTACGGTGCTTTATTACATCCATCGTAAGGCGCGTTATAGACTGTAATAGTGACAATAGTGTGCAAACAGTTAAGATCAATGAAAATACTTGTATTCTATGCCAAAACCATGTTCTACACCGGTTTTACGCTGAATTTAGCATTATAAACATTGTCTCGTCATGAAAACTCTGTCCAGTCTTGCTTTTCAGTGTGTGCATACTTAGGCCCATTAGACCAGTTGCAATGTAAACACCCTTGTTGCAGGAACATTTCATAGAAATGAGTGAAATTCATTGAGAAAACATGTTTTATCCGTGCATTTTAACTGATTCTAGTAGTTTAGTCAATGTTTCCCCATGAGAATACCGTTAGTTTACGGTGCTTTATTACATCCATCGTAAGGCGCGTTATAGACTGTAATAGTGACAATAGTGTGCAAACAGTTAAACTCAATGAGAATACTTGTATTCTATGCCAAAACCATGTTCTACACCGGTTTTACGCTGAATTTAGCATTATAAACATTGTCTCCTCATGACAACTCTGTCCAGTCTTACTTTTCAATGTTGGTATACTTAGGCCCATTTGGCCGGTTACAATGAAAACACCCTTGTTGCGAGAAACCTGCATAGAAATGAGTGAAATTCATTGAGAAAACATGTTTTATCCGTGCATTTTAACTGATTCTAGTAGTTTAGTCAATGTTTCCCCATGAGAATAGCGTTAGTTTACGGTGCGTTACCAGATGCATCGTAGGGCGCTTTATAGACTGTAATAGTGACAAGAGTGTGCAAACAGATATAATCATTGGAAATAAGTGTAGTCTATGGCAAAACCATGTTCTTAACGTGTTTTCACGCTTAATTTTGCATTATTAAGATTGTTTCGCAATGACAACTGTGTCCAGTCTTGTCTTGTAAGTGTTTACATACTTGGGCCAATTAGCCCGGTTAAAATGAAAACACCCTTGGTGCAGGAAAATTACATGGAAATGAGTAAAATTCATTGAGAAACCATGTTTTATCCGTGTATTTGAAGTGAATCTAGTTGTTTAGTCAATGTTTCCTATGAGAATAGCGTTAGTTTACGGTGCTTTACTACATGCATCGTAGGGCGCTTTATAGACTGTAATAGTGACAATAGTGTGCAAACAGATATAATCATTGGAAATACGTGTAGTCTATGGCAAAAACCATGTTCTAAACGTGTTTTCACGCTTAATTTTGCATTATAAACATTGTTTCGCAATGACAACTGTGTCAATTCTTGCTTTTTCAGTGTTTGCATACTTAGGCCCATTAGACCGGCTACAATGAAAAATCCCTTGTTGCAGGAATGTTTCATAGAAATGATTGAAGTTCATTGAGAAATCATGTTTTATCCGTGCATTTCAACTGATTCTAGTAGTTTAGTCAATGTTTCTTCATGAAAATTGCGTTAGTTTACGGTGTTTTACTACGTGCATCGTAAGGCACTTTATAGGCTATAATAGTGACGATAGTGTGCAAACAGTTGTAATCATTGGAAATACGTGTATTCTAAGGCAAAAGCATGTTTTAAACGTGTTCCTATGTTGACATTAGCATTATAAACATTGTCTCGTCATGACAACTCTTTCCAGTCTTGTAGTGTCAGTGTTTACATACTTAGGCCAATCAGTCCGGTTACAAAAACAACACCCTTGTTGCAGTACAATTTCATGGAAATGAGTGAAGTTCATTGAGAAACCATGTTTTATCCGTGCACTTGCACTGATTCTAGTAGATTAGTCAATTGTTCCCTATGAGAATAGCGTTAGTTTACATTGCTTTCCTACATGACGCTTGAAACGCTTTCAAATCTGTAATAGTGACAATATTGTGCAAAAAGTTAAAATCAATGAAAATACGTGTATTCTATGGCAAAACCATGTTCCAAAAGTGTTTTTAAGCTGAATTTAGCATTATATCTGTTGTGTCGCTACGATGGCTCTGCATACTCTTCCCTTTTCAATGTTGGTGTACTTAGGCCCATTTGGCCGGTTACAATGACGACAACCTTGTTGCAAGACACCTGCATAGAAATGAGTGAAATTCATTGAGAAACCATGTTTTATCCGTGCATTTGAACTGATTCTAGTAGTTTAATCAATTTTTCGCTATGAGAATAGCGTTGGTTTACATTGTTTTACTACATGACGCTTAAAACGCTTTATTAGCTGTAATAGTGACAATAGTGTGCAAACAGTTATAATCACTGGAAATACGTGTATTCTATTTTAAAACCATGTTCTAAACGTGTTCCTATGTTGACTTTAGCATTATAAATATTTTTTCGCTATGACAACTCTGTCCAGTCTTGTCTTGTCAGCGTTTGCATCCTTAGGCCCATTAGACCGGCTACAATTAAAAATCCCTTGTTGCAGGAAAATTTCATGGAAATGAGTGAAATTCATTGAGAAAACATGTTTTATCCATACATGTGCACTGATTTTAGTAGTTTAGTCAATGTTTCCCCATGAAAATGGCGTTAGTTTTGGTTGCTTTACTAAATGCAGTTTAAGAAGCTTTATAAGCTGTAATAGTGACAATAGTGTGCAAACAGTTATAATCATTGGAAATGCGCGTATTCTATGGCAAAACCATGTTCTAAACGTGTTGTTACGCTGAATTTAGCATTATACACATTGTTTCGCAATGACAACTGTGTCCAGTCTTGTCTTGTCAGTGTTTACATACTTAGGCCTATTAGGCCAGTTACAATGTAAACACCCCAGTTACAATGTAAACACCCCAGTTACAATGTAAACACCCTTGTTGCAGGACAATTTCATAGAAATGAGTGAAATTCATTGAGAACACATATTTTATCCGTACATTTGCACTGATTCTAGTAGATTAGTCAATTGTTCCCTATGAGAATAGCGTTAGTTTACATTGCTTTCCAACATGACGCTTAAAACGCTTTATAAGCTGTAATTGTGAAGATATTGTGCAAACAGTTAAAATCAATGAAAATACGTGTATTCTATGACAAACCATGTTCTAAACATGTTTTACGCTGAATTTAGAATTATAAACATTGTCTCGTCATGACAACTCTGTCCAGTCTTGCTTTTTCAGTGTTTACATACTTAGGCCTATTAGGCCAGGTACAATGTAAACACCCTTGTTGCAGGAGAATTTCATAGAAATGAGTGAAATTTATTGAGAGAACATGTTTTATCCATACATGTGCACTGATTAGAATAGTTGTTTAGTCCATGTTTCCCCATGAAAATTGCGTTAGTTTCCGTTGCTTTACTAAATGCAGTTTAAGAAGCTTTATAGGCTGTTATACTGACAATAGTGTGCAATCAATTATAATTATTGGAAATACGTGTATTCTATGGCAAAACCATGTTCTAAACATGTTTTACGCTGAATTTAGAATCATACACATTGTTTAGCCATGAACACTCTGTCCAGTTTTGTTTTGTCAGTGTTTGCATACTTATGCCCATTAGGCCGGTTACAATGAGCAATCCCTTGGTGCAGGAAAATTTCATGGAAGTGAGTGAAATTCATTGAAAAACCATGTCTTATCCGTACAATTGCACTGATTCTAGTAGTTTAGTCTATTTTTCGCTATGAGAATAGCGTTAGTTTACGGTGTTTTACTACATGCATCGTAAGGCACTGTATAGGCTGTAATAGTGAGAATAGTGTGCAAACAGTTATAATCATGGGAAATACGTGTATTCTATGGCAAAACCTTGTTCTAAACATGTTCCTATGTTGACTTTAGCATTATTAATATTGTTTCGCTATGACAACTCTGTCCAGTCTTGTCTTGTCAGTGTTTACATACTTAGGCCCATTAGACCAGGTACAGTTAAAAAGCCCTTGTTGCAGGACAAGTTCATGGAAATGAGTGAAATCATTGAAAAACCATGTTTTATGTGTACATTTGCAGTGATTCTAGTAGTTTGGTCAATGTTTCCCTATGAGAATGGCGTTAGTTTAAATTTGTTTACTACATCTAGCTTACAACGCTTTATTAGCTATAATAGTGACAATATTGTGCAAACAGTTATAATCATTGGAGATATGTGCATTCTATGGCAGAACCATGCTTTAAACGTTTTTTACGCTGAATTTATCATTATAAGCATTGTTTTGCCATTACATCTCTGTCCAGTCTTGCCTTTTCCGTGTTTGCATACTTAGGCCCATTGGGTCGGTTAACGGTAAAAGACCCTTGTTACAGGAAAGTTTCATAAAAATGAGTGAAGTTCATTGAGAAAACATGTTTTATCCATACTTGTGCACTGATTCTAGTAGTTTAGTCAATGTTTCCCCAGGAAAATGGCGTTAGTTTCCGTAGCTTTACTAAATGCAGTTTAAGAAGCTTTATAAGCTGTAATAGTGACAATAGTGTGCAAACAGTTATAATCATTGGAAATGCGCGTATTCTATGGCACAACCATGTTCTAAACGTGTTGTTACGCTGAATTTAGCATTATACACATTGTTTCGCAATGAAAACTGTGTCCAGTCTTGTCAGTGTTTACATACTTAGGCCTATTAGGCCAGTTACAATGTAAACACCCCAGTTACAATGTAAACACCCTTGTTGCAGGACAATTTCGTAGAAATGAGTGAAATTCATTGAGAAAACATATTTTATCCGTACATTTGCACTGATTCTAGTAGATTAGTCAATTGTTCCCTATGAGAATAGCGTTAGTTTACATTGCTTTCCAACATGACGCTTAAAACGCTTTATAAGCTGTAGTGGTGACGATATTGTGCAAACAGTTAAAATCAATGAAAATACGTGTATTCTATGACAAACCATGTTCTAAACGTGTTTTACGCTGAATTTAGCATCATACACATTGTCTTGTCATGACAACTCTGTCCAGTCTTGCTTTTTCAGTGTTTACATACTTAGGCCTATTAGGCCAGTTACAATGTAAACACCCCAGTTACAATGTAAACACCCTTGTTGCAGGAGAATTTCATAGAAATGAGTGAAATTTATTGATAGAACATGTTTTATCCATACATGTGCACTGATTAGAATAGTTGTTTAGTCTATGTTTCCCCGTGAAAATTGCGTTAGTTTCCGTTGCTTTACTAAATGCAGTTTAAGAAGCTTTATAGGCTGTTATACTGACAATAGTGTGCAATCAATTATAATTATTGGAAATACGTGTATTCTATGGCAAAAACCATGTTCTAAACATGTTTTACGCTGAATTTAGACTCATACACATTGTCTTGTCATGACAACTCTGTCCAGTCTTGCTTTTTCAGTGTTTGCATACTTATGCCCATTAGAACGGCTACAATGAAAAATCCCTTGTTGGAGGAAGATTTCATAGAAATGAGTGAAGTTCCTTGAGAAACCATGTTTTATCCGTGCATTTGAACTGATTCTAGTAGCTTAGTCAATGTTTCCTCATGAGAATAGCGTTAGTTTAAGGTGTTTTACTACATGCATCGTAAGGTGCTTTATAGACGGTAATAGTGACGTTAGTGTGCAGACAGTTATAAAAATTGAAAATACGTGTATCCTATGGCAAAACCATGTTCTAAACGTGTTCCTATGTTGACTTTAGCATTATAAATATTTTTTCGCTATGACAACTCTGTCCAGTCTTGTCTTGTCAGTGTTTGCATACTTAGGCCCATTAGACTGGTTACAGTTAAAAATCCCTTGTTGCAGGAAAATTTCATGGAAATGAGTGAAATTCATTGAGAAAACATGTTTTATCCATACATGTGCACTGATTTTAGTAGTTTAGTCAATGTTTCCCCATGAAAATGGCGTTAGTTTTCGTTGCTTTACTAAATGCAGTTTAAGAAGCTTTATAAGCTGTAATGGTGACAATAGTGTGCAAACAGTTATAATCATTGGAAATGCGCGTATTCTATGGCACAACCATGTTCTAAACGTGTTGTTACGCTGAATTTAGCATTATACACATTGTTTCGCAATGACAACTGTGTCCAGTCTTGTCTTGTCAGTGTTTACATACTTAGGCCAATTAGTCCGGTTACATAGAAAACACCTTTGTTGCAGGACAATTCCATGGAAATGAGTGAAATTCATTGAGAAACCATGTTTTATGTGTACATTTGCAGTGATTCTAGTAGTTTGGTCAATGTTTCCCTATGAGAATAGCGTTAGTTTACATTGCTTTCCAACATGACGCTTAAAACGCTTTATAAGCTGTAATAGTGACGATATTGTGCAAACAGTTAAAATCAATGACAATACGTGTATTCTATGACAAACCATGTTCTAAACATCTTTTACACTGAATTTAGCATTATAAACAATGTCTCGTCATGACAACTCTGTCCAGTCTTGCTTTTTCAGTGTTTGCATACTTAGGCCCATTACACCGGCTACAATGAAAAATACCTTGTTGCAGTAAAATTTCATAGAAATGAGTGAAGTTCATTGAGAAGCCATGTTTTATCCGTGCATTTGAACTGATCCTAGTAGTTTAGTCAATGTTTCCTCATGAGAATAGCGTTATTTTACTGCGTTTTACTACATGCATCGTAGGGCGCTTTATTAGCTGTAATAGTGACAGTAGTGTGCAAACAGTAATAATCATTGGAAATACGTGTATTCTATGGCAAAACCATGTTCTAAACGTAATTTTGCGCTAAAGTTTACATTATAGACATTGTTTCGCCATGACAACTCTGTCCAGTTTTGGCTTGTCAGTGTTTGCATACTTAGGCCTATTAGGCCGGTTTCAATCATAAAGCCCTTGGTGCAAGAAAATTTCATGGAAATGAGTTAAATTTATTGAGAGAACATGTTTTATCCGTCAATGTGAACTGATTCTAGTAGTTTAGTCAATGTTTCCTCATGAGAATATCGTTAGTTTACGGTGTTTTACTACATGCATCGTAAGGCGCTTTATAGACTGTAATATTGACGATAGTGTGGAAACAGTTATAATCATTGAAAATGCGTGTATTCTTTGGTAAAACCATGTTCTAAATGTGTTCCTATGTTGACCTTAGCATTATACACATTGTTTCGCAATGACAGCTGTGTCCAGTCTTGTCTTGTCAGTGTTTGCATACTTAGGCCTATTAGGCCAGGTACAATGTAAACACCCTGTTGCAGGAAAGTTCATAGAAATGAGTGAAATTTATTGAGAAACCATGTGTTATCCGTGCATTTGAACTGATTCTAGTAGTTTAGTCAGTTGTTGCCTATGAGAATAGCGTTAGTTTACTGTGTTTTACTACATGCATCGTAAGGCGCTTTATAGACTGTAATAGTGGCAATAGGGTGCAAACAGTTATAATCATTGGAAATATGTGTATTCTATGGTAAACCATGTTTTAAACGTAATTTTACGCTAAAGTTTACATTACATACATTGTTTACCCATGAACACTCTGTCCAGTTTTATTTTGTCAGTGTTTGCATACTTATGCCCATTAGGCCGGTTACAATGAACAATCCCTTGGTGCAGGAAATTTTCATGGAAATGAGTGAAATTCATTGAAAAACCATGTTTTATCCGTGCAATTGCACTGATTCTAGTAGTTTAGTCAATTTTTCCCTATGAGAATAGCGTTAGTTTACATTGTTTTACTACAAGACACTTGAAACGCTTTATTAGCTGTAATAGTGACAATAGTGTGCAAACAGTTATAATCAATGAAAATACTTGTATTCTATGGCAAAACCATGTTCTAAACGTGCTTCTATGTTGACTTTAGCATTATAAACATTGTGTCGCCATAACAACTCTGTCCAGTCTTGTTTTTTCAGTGTTTGCATACTTAGGCCTATTAGGCCAGGTACAATGTAAACACCCTTGTTGCAGGAAAATTTCATAGAAATGAGTAAAATTCACTGAGAAACCCTGTTTTATCCGTGTATTTGGACTGATTCTAGTTATTTAGTCAATGTTTCCTCATGAGAATAGCGTTAGTTTACGGTGTTTTACTACATGCATCGTAAGCTGAATTTATCATTATAAACATTGCTCCGCCATGACAACTCTGTCCATTCTTGTTGTGTCAGTGTTGTAATGCTTGGACCCATTAAGCCGTTTATATCGAACCAACTATAATGATTGGACATAGGCGTATTCTATGGCAAAACCATATTCTAACCGTGTCCCTACGTAGACTTTAGCATTAGAAGAAGTGCTTCGCTATGAAAACTCTGTCAGTTCTTGTTTCTTCGGTGTGTGCATACTTAGGGACATTAGGCCGGTTACAATGAGAACAAAGTTGTTGGAGGAAGAGTTTGAGGAAATGAGTGAAATTCGTTGAGAAAATATATCTCATCCCTACTTTTTGCAATGATTACCCATGGGGATAATGTTAGTTTACGCTTTTTCAATGCATTGAGCGTAAAACGCTTTATAAGCGGTAATAAAGACAATAGTGTGAAAACAGTTAAAGTCATTGAAAAACTATGTAGACAATGGTAAAGCCAAGTTCTGATCGTGTCCCTACGCTGAATTTAGCGTCAAAAACATTGTTTCGCCATGAAAACTCTGTTCATTCCTGTTTTCTTAGTATTTGCATACTTAGGCCCATTAGAACGGTTACATTTAAAAGAAAGTGGTTGGGGGAAAACTTCAAGAAAATGAGTGAACTTCATTGAGAAACCATGTTTTTTCTCTACTGGTGCAATGATTCTAGTATGTTAGTCATTGTTTCACCATGAGAATAGCGTTAGTTTACGTGTTCTTAATACATGCATCTAAAACGCTCTATAAGCTCCAATAGTGACAATAGTGTTCACACAGTGAAAATCACTTCCAATACGCGTAGTCTATGGAAAAACCATGTTCTATACGTGTTTCAACGCTGGATTTAGCATTATAAGCATTGTTTCGCCATGAAAACTCTGTCCACTCTAGCTTTTTCAGTGTTTGCATACCTAGGCCAATTATGTCGGCTAGATTGAGAAAAACATTCTTGGAGGAAAAGCTCGATTAAATGAGTGAAGTTCATTGAGAAACCATGTGTTATCCGTACCTT
>OLMO02000275.1:13574382-13587264 GCA_900291935.2 Cassiopea xamachana
CAACTACCCCACACAAATCTGTATTTTGCATCAACCATTGCCATGAGTACCACTGAATAAAAATTTTTGAAATTGTGATACTCTTTGCAAGACTCTTGCCCCCCAGGTGGGCACTTAATTGGGATATGGCATCCATCTACAGCTGCCCAAGAACAGGGAAACTGCCACAGCTCCTCAGTGTCCAAAATTTTTTCTTTAAAGTCGTTGTCTGTTTTTGGGAGCAATTTGTTTACATTTGCATCCCACATACATTCCACAATTGCTTGGCACACTTCAGAAACTATCATTGAAGTTGTAGACACTCCAATGCCAGCCATTTCTGCTATTGTGTATAGGTAGTCGCCTCTTCCAAGACGGTACAAACAAATTCCCAGCCTACATTCTGGAGAAATTGGCTCTTCCGTCATGGTTTCTCTCTCCAACCTGGGCCTAATCTTGGAAAGAATGTAATTGAATGTTTCTTTGGATACCCGGAATGTTCTTTTAAAACGTACATTAGAGTAAGAATGCCAAACAACATTCCACCATCCCTTGTTACGAGGCAGTCTTCGGCAAGATCTTGTTGTTGCAGCTCTTGTCAACGTTAACATTTTGGTGCCTTTCAGCAATAAAAGCAGAAGCAGGGCAACTCGAAGTCTTCTTGCGAGCGTCATGGTGATTCGTAATCTCGATTCAGCAACTCGACGTTTTCGTCTACTTTCTGCCAACATTCGCTTGATCAAGAACATGTTCTTCTTGTTGTGTGCAGCCATCTTAGAAACATGTGTTGGCGCCAGATTTCGACGATTCGCGCGCTCGTGCCAAATACTTCATGTAAGTTGCTTGAATTAATTAAGTGCGGCACAATAAGTTCGACGTCTGAAATGACAGTCGCTCCAAAGCCGCTCCAGAGTCGCACTTAATTGCATTTAGTTCGGCGCATGAGAAGTTCGACGTTTGAACAGGGCCTTATACTCATTGGAAATACGTGTAATCTATGGGAGAGCCTTGTTCTAAGCAGTGTTTCGCCATGAAAACTCTGTCCATTGTTGTTTTTCAGTGTTTGAGAAATGAGAATAGCGTTAGTTTAGGTTTTCTCAATACATGCAGCTTAAAACGCTTTATAATCTGTAATAGTAACAATAGTTTGGAAGCAGTTATAATCATTGGAAATACGTGTATTCTATTTCAATTCCAATGTTGTAAACGTGGTTCTACGCTGAATTTAGCATTATAAACATTGCTTTGCCATGATAACTCTATCCAATCTTGTTTTTTCAGTGTTTGCATACATTGGCCCATTCGGCCGGCTGCAATGAGAAAAACATTGTTCAAGGAAAGTTTCGAGGAAATGAGTGAAACTAAATCAGAAAACCAGTTATAATCATTTTACAAGCAGTTATAATCAGTTATAATAGTGATAACAGTTATAATAGTTATAATAAAACTCTATCCATTCTTGTGTTTCCAGTGTTTGCATACTTAGGCCCAGTAGACCGGTTGCCTTGAGAAAAAAATTGTTGGAGGAAAGTTTCGAGGAAATTAGTGAAATTCATTGAGAAAACATACTTTATCCATACTCTTGTACTGATTCTAGTAGTTTAGTCAATGTTGTCCTATGAGAAGAGCATGTCTTTACGTTTTTATAATACATGCAGCTCAAAACGCTTCATAATCTGTAATAGTAAAAATTGTTTGTAAACAGTTATACTCATTGGAAATACGTGTATTCTATGGCAAAGCCTTGTTCTAAACAGTGTTTCGCCATGAAAACTCTGTTCAATGTTGTTTTTCAGTGTTTGAGATATGAGAATAGCGGTTGTTTGCATGTTTTCAATACATGCAGCGTAAAACGCTTTATAAGCTGTAATAGTGACAATCAATTGCAAATAGTTATAATCATTGGAAATACGTGTGTTCTATTTCAATTCACATGTTCTAAACGTCTTGAACGCTTAATTTAGTATCATAAACATTGTTTCTTCATGAGATTAGCGTTAGTTTACGCCTTTGTAATACATGCAGCTTGAAACGCTTTATCAGATGCAATAGTTGTCATATTCTTGTAAATAGTTATATACTATGGACTCCCTGTAGAGCAGATAGATAGAGAGGAAGGACGGATTGTTGATGTTTTAAGAGTGCTAGTTTTTACTGTGCAATACCTTTTTGAGTAGGATACAACATTGGCGACGAGTTTTACGTTCCCTGCGGTATTCTGATCTTCTATTTTCAGAATTTCGTGCTACAAGCATGGCTTCTATTAACTTGCAACTGGTACCTCCGTTTGTTGTGGATGCGGAACTAGGCCTTAGTCTTGCTTCGAGGTAGGCCTTGTGGTTACGCGAGTTTAATACATTTCTCCTCGCTAGTGGTGTCACTGATAAGAAACGACAGCATGTGTTGTTAATTATATCAGGCTGGTACTCAAGTTCGGGAGATTTTTGCTCAGTCAACTGATGTTGGTGGAGAAAGTGACTTCGAGTTGGCAAAAGAGAAGCTTACATAGTACTTCGAGCCGCAAAAGAATCGGAGATACGAGGTGTACCGTATTCGAGAACTTACACAAAGGGAAAAGGAATATCTAGATCAGTTTCACACACTTCTTCAAAATATGGCCAAGGTCTGTGATTTCCACGACGAAGATTTCGAGATAGAGGAGCAGATACTCATCGGAGGGCGTTCCTCGCGTATACGGAAAAGAGCCTTACGTGATCCGGCCTATTCAGTAAAAGAGATGCTCATTGATGGTCGAAGAGATGAAACGAGGTCGTATCAGGCCAAAGACATCGAGTCAAGGGTAGAGGAAACTCCGGTAGCAAACCGTTTTAACGTTCAGCGCTCTAAATCAGCAAATTCCCAGCAACGTAATTGCTATAGTTGTGGCGGAGCATGGCCACCTGAACAACAGTGCCCTGTAAAGGGAAAACTCTGTCGCAATTGTCAGAAAAGTGACCACTTTGCAAGTGTCTGCCGCAGCAAAGGCAAAGCAAAAGGACAAACCTCAAACCAGACGGCAATTAAACCCCCATCAGGCAAGAGAAATTTAGTAAATCCCTTACACCTCCATCAGCATCATGACACAGACTCAAGTGATGATGAGTATTTGTATACAATTAAAGACACGTCTCTAAACAAGCACACAGGTTGCCCATATGCTAAAGTAAAGATTGGTGGGCAATCAATATCTTTGATGGTGGATACTGGAGCATCCATAAATGTGTTGGATCGAAATACTTTTGAAAAATTGACAGCAGTTAAATTGCATCCAACCAAAATTAAAGCATACCCTTTCACCTCAAAGCAACAGGTTGAATTCAAAGGAAAGTTTGAGACGATGGTCGAGTCGAAATCGAAGTATTGTGTTACTACGTTCTATGTCATGCACGAGAAGGATATCGGATGTTTATTATCAGGAAGCACTACTCAGGAACTGGGAGTTTTCAAATTCAATTTGAATACAATTGCTGATAAAACAGGGTCCTTAGTCAACACCAAAGATCACGCGGTACAACGCATTATCCAAGAATACAAAGAGGTGTTTACTGGGCTGGGCAAGTTAAAAAATCATGCTGTAAAATTGAACATCGATAAAGAGGCGATTCCCCAAGCACAGCCCCAAAGGAGGATTCCCTTTCATATTCGAAAGAACGTGAAACATGCTGTACAAGAGCTTCTGAAGGAGGATATTATAGAAGCTGTCCCCGAGACACAGCTGACACCGTGGGTTTCGCCTATTGTTGCTGTGCCGAAGAAAAACGGTTCAATACGTATATGTGTTGACATGCGCAGGGCAAATCAAGCCATACACCGTGTGCGATACCCAATCCCTACAGTAAATGATATCAGTTTTGATTTGAAAGGGGCCAAATATTTTTCCACATTAGACTTAGCCCAAGCGTACCATCAATTGCCTCTATCTGAGACGAGCCGTTACATCACTACGTTCAGTACACATATCGGTTTATTTCGATACAAACGGCTGGCTTATGGCATTAACACCACTGCTGAAATATTCCAGCATGCTTTGCAGCAAAGCCTTCAAGGGATACAAGGGGTTTGTAATATAGCAGATGATATTATAGTGCACAGAAAAAGACGTGAAGAGCACGACACGGCACTTCGCAACTGTCTACATCGTTTGTTTGAGCAAGGACTAACGCTCAATTCACGAAAATGCAGTTTTCTTCAGCCTACATTATCATTTTTCGGACAGATATTTTCTGCAGAGGGTACATGCCCCGATCCAGAACGATTACAGACTTGCAGAACTTGTCTACTCCACGAAACGCTCAAGAAGTTAGAAGTCTATTAGGCATGTCCAATTATAGCTCCAAGTATATTCAAAACTATGCAACAATAACAGCACCTTTGCGTGAGCTACTGAAGAAAAATGCTCGTTTCGAATGGTCTGATGCACATCAGAATGCGTTCATGACATTGAAGAATGCCTTATCAGCCGCGCCAGTAATGGGTTATTTTGACATGTCCAAACACACCACTGTTACGGTAGACGCAAGTCCGGTCGGTATTTCTGCCATTCTGGCACAGGGCCTTAACTCGGATTACAAAGTAATTGCCTATGCAAGTCGATCTCTGACTGAAGTTGAGAAGAGATACTCTCAAACTGAAAAAGAGACTTTGAGCATCGTATGGGGCATCGAACACTTCCACATATATTTATAAGGACAAGAATTTACACTCATCACGGATCATAAGCCCTTGGAGATTATATAATCTCCAACCTCAAGGCCATCCGCTAGAATTGAACGCTGGGTGTTACGTTTGCAGCCCTATAAGTTTGTTGTGCAATACAAAGCCGGTGCAGACAACCCGGCAGATCCTGGCTCTAGCATTGATTCATATGAAATTGCAGAAGAAATGGAAGCATTCATCAATTTCGTTACTCAATTCTCAGTTCCAAAAGCTATGACGATTACGGAAATATCTGAGGCAACAACTGCAGATCGAACGTTGCAAGGACTTCCTGCCGCAATACGTACTGGCCATTGGGAGACTGTGAAGCAATACAAACCAATTAAGGACGAAATTACTATTGGTTTCAATTACATTGTACTTCGTGGGTCAAGAATTATAATTCCAGACAGTCTGCATCAGAGAGCAGTTGATATTGCCCATGAGAGTCACCAGGGTGTGTCTAAAACAACAGCTTTATTGCGAGAAAAGGTGTGGTTTGTCGGTATGGATGAACTAGTGCAGAAAACTTTAGAGTCCTGTCTCGGATGTCAGGCTGTTGGCAAGCCAGCTCCACCGGCCCCCATCCAACAAACAGGGATGCCAAACAATCCCTGGGAACAAGTACACGTGGATTATTGTGGTCCACTGCCAACAGGTGAATATTTGCTGGTGGTGATAGACAGATATTCGCGTTTCCCAGAAGTGGCAATCGTTTATTCCACTAAAGCAAGCTCGTTGTTTATTGAATTGGATCGAATATTCGTCGTACACGGTATTCCAGAGCGCATTATATCGGATAACGGACCTCCTTTCAACAGTAAGGAATTTAGTCGATATGTGAAAGCGATAGGTTCGAAGCATCACCCGATAACACCAAGGTGGCTGCAAGCAAATGGTGAAGTTGAGAAACTCAATCAACCATTGGAAAAAGTAATTCAGGCCGCAATTGTTGAAGGAAAAGTTTGGAAGCAAGAAATACAACGGTTCCTTCTCCAATATCGTACAACGCCACATTCAACTACTAAGATTGCACCATGTGAATTATTATTCAACAGACCTGTTCGTGGCAAGCTGCCTACACTTAAGCGAAAAGGCATTGTAAACAAGAACAAAATCGCTTGAGAGAATGAAGAGAAGGCCCAGAAGTATAAAAAAGAGTACATAGACAAGCGAAGACGCACGAAAGAAAGTGACATTGCAGTGGGAGATTTGGTACTTGCGAACCAACAATATAAGAACAAGTTCTCTTCAAAATTTGATACAGTTTCATTCAACGGAAAGGAACAATGATAACTGCCGAAAACAAGAAGCGACGTATAACGAGAAATGTGTCGCATTTTAAGAAATTTAAAGCTCGGGTGGACTCGCAGAATGAGAATGATTGTGATGCAGAACAGGATATGACCAGAGGAGAATTTCGACCAGAACAGGAACATGCGCATGAGAGCAATGTACGCCGTCAAACAACGAGAAATAGGACTCAACCGGTGAGATATGGAGATTTGATTCCATCTAGACTGATCCCCTGAACTTTTTCATTAAGAGGGGAAGTGATGTCATATTCTTGTAAATAGTTATATACTATGGACTCCCTGTAGAGCAGATAGATAGAGAGGAAGGACGGATTGTTGATGTTTTAAGAGTGCTAGTTTTTACTGTGCAATACCTTTTTTAGTAGGATACAACAATAGTGACAATAGTGCTCAAACACTTATAATCATAGGAAATACGTGTATTCATTGGCAAAACCATGTTCTAAACGCATTTCTACCTTAAATTTATCATTATAACCACTGTTTCGCCATGAACACTGTCTATTCCTTTTTGTCCAGTGTTTGCATACTTAGGCCCATTAGGCCGGTTGCAATGAGAACATCATTGTTGCAGGAAAGCTTCAAGGAAATTAGTGAAATTCATTGAGAAAACCTGCTTTATGGACTCTTGCACTGATTCTAGTAGATTAGTCACTGCTTTCCTATGAGAAGAGCGTTTGTTTACGCTTTAATAATACATGCAGCTTAAAACGCTTTATAATCTGTAATTGTGACAATAGTTTGCACACATTATAATCATTGGAAATACGTGAATTCTATGTGAAAACCATGTTCTAAAAATGTTTCTACGATTCATTTAGCATTATAAACATTGTTTCTTCATGAGATTAGCGTTAGTTTATGGCTTTCTAAGACATGCAGCCTAAAACGCTTTATAATCTGTAATAGTGACAATAGTTTGCAAACAGTTATGCTCATTGGAATAACGTTTATTCTATGGCAAGGCCATTTTCCAAGCATTGTTTCGCCATGAAAACTCTGTCCGTTGCTGTTTATCAGTGTTTGAGATATGAGAATAGTTTTAGTTTACGTTGTTTCAATACATGCAGCGTAAAACGCTTTATAATCTGTAATAGTGACAATAGTTTGCAAACAGTTATAATCATTGGAAATACGTGTATTCTTTGATAAAGCCATGATCTCAACGTGCTTCTAAGCTGAAGTTAGCATTATAAACATTGCTTTGCTATGAAAAATCTTTCCATTCTTGTTTATTCAGTGCTTGCATTCTTAGTCTTATTCGGCCGTCTACAATGAGAAAAACATTGTTGGGGGAAAGTTTCGAGGAAATGAGTGAAACCTATTCAGAAAACAAGTTATAATCATTTTGAAAACAGTTATAATCATTGGAAATACGTGTAGTCTTTGACAAAACCATGTTCTACACGTATATCTACCTTGAATTTATCATTATAACCGCTGTTTCATCATGAAAATTCTGTCTATTCATGGTTTTGTAGTGTTTGCATACTTAGGCCCATTAGGCCGGTTCCAATGAGAAAAACATTGTTGGACGAAAGTTTCGTGGAAATTAGTGAAATTCAGTGAGAAAAGAGGCTTTCTCGATACTCTTGCACTGATTCTAGTGGATTAGTCAATATTTCCAATGACAAGAGCGTTTGCTTACGCTTTTATATTACATGCAGGTCAAAACGCTCTATAATCTGTAATAGTAAGACTACTTTGCAAACAGTTATAATCATTGGAAATACGTGAAATCTATGTGAAAACCATGTTCTAAACACGTTTCTACAATTCATTTAGCATTATAAACATTGTTTCTTCATGAAATTAACGTTAATTTTTGGCTTTCTAATACATGCAGCTTGAAACGCTTTATAAGCTGTAATAGTGACAATAGTTTGCAAACAGTTATAATGGTTGAAAATCATCGAGAAAATATAATTTATGGGTACTTTTCACTGATTCCAATACTTTAGTGCATGGTTACCCATGGGATTAGATTTAGCTTACGGTTTTACACAACAGGCAGCTTGAAGCGCTTCATAAGCTGTAATAGAGACAATGGTTTGCAAACAGTTATACTGACTTGAAATAAGTGTGTTCTATGGCACAACCGTGTTCTAAACCTGCTTCTACGGTTACTTCTGTATTATAAGCTG
Organism: Cassiopea xamachana; assembly: GCA_900291935.2. Lineage (NCBI taxonomy): Eukaryota > Metazoa > Cnidaria > Scyphozoa > Rhizostomeae > Cassiopeidae > Cassiopea > Cassiopea xamachana. The sequence goes on from OLMO02000275.1 coordinate 13,582,517, forward strand.
TGTTTCGCCATGAAAACTCTGTCCATTCTTGTTTTCTCAGTGTTGGCACACCTTAAGACCATTAGGTCAGATACAATGAAACAAACAATGTTGGGGAAAGATTCGAATAAATGAGTGAAGTTCATTGAGAAAACATGCTTTATCCGTACTCTTGCACTGATTCTAGAAGTTTAGTCAATGTTTTCCTATGAGAGGAGCGTTTGCTTACGTTGTTATAATTCATGCAGCTTAAAACGCGTTAGAAGATGTAATAGTGACAACAGCTTGGAAACAGTTATAATCATTCAAAATACGTGTATTCATTGGCAAAACCATGATCTGAACATGTGAACATGTATTCATACTTAGGCCTATTAGGCCGGATGCAATGAGAAAAACATTGTTGGAGGAAAGTTTCGAGGAAATTAGTGAAAGTCATTGAGAAAACATGCTGTATCCATACTCTCGTACTGATTCTTGTAGATTAGTCAATGTTTTCCTATCAGAAGAATGTTTGATTACGTTTTTATACTACATGCAGGTTAACACGCATTATAATCTGTAGCAATAGCAACAATAGTTTGCAAACAGTTATACTCATTGGAAATACGTGTATTCTATGGCAAAGCCTTCTTCTAAACAGTGTTTCGCCATGAAAACTCTGTACATTCTTGTTTTTCAGTGTTTAAAGAATGAGAATAGCGTTAGTTTACGTTTTTTCAATACATGCAGCTTAAAGCGCTTTATAAGCTGTAATAGTGACAATAGTTTGCAAACAGTTATAATCGGTGGAAATACGTCTACTCTATGTCAATTCCCATGTTCTGAACGTGTATCAATACATGCATGCAGTTTTTTCAATACATTGTGACAATAGTTTGCAAACAGTTATAATCATTGAGAATCACTGAGAAAATATGGTTTATGGGTACGTTTCACTGAATCTAGTACTTTAGTCAATGTTTCCCCATGGGATTAGCCTTAGCTTACGTTTTTACACTACTTGCAGCTTGAAAACGCTTGATAAACAACAAAAGTGACAATAGTGTGCAAATAGTTATAATCATTGGAAATACTTGTATTCTATGAAAAAACCATGTTCTAAACGTGTTTGTAAGCTGAATTCAGCATTATAACCGATGTTTCCCCTTGAAACCTCTGTCTGTTCTTGTTTGGTCAGTGTTTGCCTACTCAATGCCATAACGCAGGGTACAATGAGAAAGACTGCTTACAACATTGTTGGAGAGAACTTCGAGGAAATATGTGAACATCATTGAGAAAATATGATTTATGGGTACGTTTCACTGATTCTAGTAGTTTAGTCAATGTTTCCACATGGAATTAGCCTTAGCTCACGTTTTTACACTACTTGCAGCTGGAAAACGCTTGATAAACAACAAAAGTGACAATAGTGTGCAAATAGTTATAATCATTGGAAATACTTGTATTCTACGGCCAAACCTTGTTCTAAACGTGTTTCTACGCTGAGCTTTGCATCATAAACATTGTTTCGCCATGAAACCTGCCAATTATTCTTTTTTCATTGGTTGCATAATTAGGTCCAATAGGCCGGGTATAAGCAACAAGACTGAACACAACAGTGTTGGAGGAAGAGTTAAAATCATTGAGAAAACATGCTTTATGCGTAATATTTCACTGATTCTAGTAGTTTAGTCAATGTGTCCGCATGAGAATAGCGTTAGTTTACTTTTGTACACTATATGCAGCTTTAAAGGCTCTATAAGCTGCAAATGCGACAATAACGTGCAAACAGTAATAATGATTGGAAATACGTGTATTCTATGGAAAACCATGTTCTAAAGGTGTTTCTACGCTGAATTTAGCATTATAAACATTGTTTCGCCATGAATCCAGTGTCTATTCTTGTTTTCTCAGTGATTGCATACTTAGGCCCATTAGGCCAGTTGAATGAAGAACACAACTGTTTTGGAGCAACACATCCAGGAAATGAGTTACGTTCATTGAAGAAACGAGTTGTATGTGTAGCCTTGCGCTGATTCTTGTAGGTTATGTAAAGCTTCTCATGACAATAGCGTTAGTTTAAGGTCTTATACCATATGCTGGTTTAACACCAGTTACAAGAGGCAATAGTGGCATAGTGTTGAAAACGTGATATTCATTGGAATTACATATATTCTAAGGCCAAACTATGGTCTAAACGAGCTTCTATGCTGAACGTAGCATTATAAACATGCTTACACCATGACGCTTCTTTCCATTCATGGTTTTTAAGTGATTGAATACTTAGGCCCATTAGGCCAGTTACAATGAACAACACTGCATATACCCTTGTTCGAGGAAAACTTCTAGGGCATCAGTTATACTCATTAAAGAAACACGTTTTACGTGCACTTTTGCACTGATTCTTGTAGGTTAGTCAAAGTTTCCCCATGAAAATACCGTTAGTTCACATTATTACACTATATGTAGCTCTAAACCGCTTTGTAAGCCGCAATAGTCCCAATAGTGTTGAAAACGTTATATTCAATGTAAATGCATTTATAGTATAGCCAAACTATGTTCTAAAGGTGCTTCTAAGCTGACTTTAGCATTATAAACAGCGTCTCACATTAAAATCTCTGTCTACTCTTGTTGTTTCAGTGTCTGCATACTTAGGCCTCATTAGGCCAGTTCAATGACCAGCACTGCATGCAGCATTGTTGCAGAAATATTTTTAGGAAATGAGTGAAGTTCATAAAAGAAACATTTCCTACGTGTAAATGCGCTCTTATTCTAGTAGTGAAGTGACAGTTTCCCCATGAATATTGCATTAGTTTAAATTTTACACTATATGCAACTATAAAACGGTTTATAAGCTGCAATAGTCGCAATAGTAGTTCAAACGTTATATTCAATGCAAATGCATGTATTCTATGGCCAAACTACATTTTAAACGTGATTCTCAGCTGAGTTTACCATTATAAACATTGTCTCACCATGTAATATCTGCCCATTGTTGTTTTTCAGTGTTTCCATAATTCGGCCCATTAGGCCAGTTACAATGAACAACACTAAATGCAACATTGGTGGAGAAAAAGGTCCAGGAAATCAGTAAAGTTAATTGAACAAATTATTTTACGTGTAGTTTCGCACTTATTCTAGTAGTGTAGTCAATGTTTCCCCATGAAAATAGCATTAGTTCACATTGTTACACTATATGCAGCTGTAATACGCTTTATAAGCGGTTACGGTGGCAATAGTGTTCTAAAGGTCATATTCATTGGAAATACATGTATTCCATGGCAAAACTATGTTCTAAACGTGCTTCTACGCTGAACTTAGCATTATACACATTGATTCATCACAAAAACCTCTATCCGTTCTTGTTTCTTTAGTGTTTCGATACTCAGGCCCATTAGCCCAGTTTCAATGAACAACACTGCATGCAATGTTGTCGGAGGAACATCTCGAGGAAATCAGTGAAATTCAGTGAAGGAACATGTTGTACATGTGCAAATGCACTAATTCTAGTAGTTTAGTCAAAGCTTCTCATGAAAATAGCGGTAGTTTAAGTTTTTATACCATATGCTGCTTTAAAACGGTTTACAAGCTGCAATTGTGGCATAGTGTTCAAAACGCTATATTCATTGGAAATACATGTTTTATACAGCCAAGCTATGGTCTAAACGTGTTTCTACGCTGAACCTAGTATTATAAATATTGTCTCATATTGAAATATCTGTCTAATCTTCTTTTAGAGTGTTTGCATACTTAGGCCCATCAAGCCAGTTTCAATGAGCAACACTGTATACTACATTGTTGGAGGAAAAATTCCAGGAAATGAGTTAAGTTCATTGAAGAACCATGGTTTACGTGTATTTTGCACTAATTCTAGTAGTTTAGTCAAAGTTTCCCCATGAGAGTAGCGGTAGTTTACGCTGTTATACCATAGTGTTCAAAACATTCTATTCAATTAAAATACATGTATTCTGTGGTGACCATGCATAAGAAAAAGAAGGTCCTTCTCCATTTGGTTCTGATAATCTATCTACCTGCCTTTCGCTAAGTGTAAAACGAACAGTGGTTTGCAGGGGCCACAATTCAGCTAAGCAGAGTTGCCTACAATACATATAAGAAAATAGTAGAAAACTATTGTAATAGTAATGCATTGGTACAAAAATTGTTTCCAGGCAGTTTTTAAGCAGAACCTTCAAGTTGGCCAGAAAATACAATGACTATATGAAAAACTTGTATACTAGATTTAATAACAAAAAATAATGGAGTAATGTTAGTTTACAAAAATACCAGGACTTAGATATTACTCTATGGTAGAGGAGCCCCATGAAATATAGCACACGATTCTATGCTCAATTGGAATGATACGAGGTTACGAGTAGTTAGACTTGTAAATGATAGCATTCAGCAGTTAGCAGCCAATTGCGAAAAAAATAAGCAAATGTTTGGAAAAGTAGGTAGAACAGGTAACAACTGCTATCAGGGAACAAAGGCAGCTTCAAATGTGGAGGCTAATGAATCCATAGTAACTTTTAACAGCATCAATGAGAAATCTAAGTAAAAAGCAAAATTAAGTACAATTCTTCTCTACCGATGTTGCTACAACACTTCAGCAATTTATATAAGGCATATAGTTTGTCTTCATTTCTTTACTTACTTGTTAATATTACTTTGCGTTCAAAAAGCCAATGTATCTTATTTACTTATCCTTTTCAGAACTTTGCAATCGTTAAGTTAGTACAACGGGAGGTTGGACTTTCTTGAAAACTGCTTAGTTGGGGGGGGGGGGGGGG
>OLMO02000275.1:13587272-13597763 GCA_900291935.2 Cassiopea xamachana
GGTGTATAAAAAGAATGAAATTGGTGATGACATTTTCTAAAATCTGCAATCGGGGTCCCCGAACTATTTGGTGCCAGAGAGTAAGAATGTTCAGGCTCAGTGGAATATTGGGTATTCTTATAAAAAAAATGTGTAAATACCAACGACAGAAGACACAAGGAAGTAACAACCTAATCGACTGCTCCTTTGGCACTCCTTGAAAATCATACCAGGGGGGCATGGCCCACCAAACCTCTATGCAACCACAACACCGATTGAGGATATTTGTTAAAAATACTCGTCTTGCACGTATCCTTATATATTTTCAATGATCAACTGTCTATAAGCGGGTAACTTTTTGAAAGTCTTAAATCCCTTGAATGAATCTGGATCCACAGCTTCATATAATATTATGTCAGATTTTGAGGTCTAAAAATACAAAAAAGTAAACATTCACAATGATACAAATATGAAGTTAACGGGAAATATAGCAGAAAAATTGATTCAGTTATAGAAAAATACATGAGTACATGCAATACATTCAAACACAGTATGTGGGGCACATGTCTACGTTTACAGCCCATTGCACTGTGCATTAGGGTCATGACTAAAACCTTGTTTCAAAATTTTCATTTTCCTGATATTCCATTTGTTGAATTTTTACCCAAAAAAGCAAAATGCTTTTCTACTCACTGGAAAAATTAACCATCAATTATTCATGTACCTTGCTCCAGCATCGTAGCTGAGTCAGCTGACAAACTGATGGAGGAGGTATATGCTACTTGCAAAACTGAAAAATACCTTAAAAGCGAATTTATCAACACTAACATCCAACTATAAAACACTATTTAAACACATAAGAAATGATAATCTAAATATTATTATCTTCGCTTATGTATGTTTTGTGTGAAAAAGACATTTGTTAATAAAGAGTGTGTTAGTCACTAGTTGTCAAATGTGAAACTGTCTTGGGTGCGGAAAGTTATTCCAAGATCTGGTAAAACCAGAGTTAATTTTGTGAGTCATAACCCTACTGTGTATGACACGATAATTTCGAGCTATATACCATCAAGGCAGAGAAGCTACCTCATTATAAAATTTATGTTCATCCAAGTTTCCACTTTCTACAAGCATTTGCTGCTTGCTGTGTTCCCCAGAACGTGTGAGTACAGAAAATCTAACTAATGCTATGGAATACAATCAATGACGAGCGTAAATTGGCATCCTCCTTAGGGAAATTAAAAAGGAAATACGTAGCATATTATGGTGGCAGTATCTGTACATATTATATTTGAGCTCAATGTAGTTTTATTTTTTGAGTAAACAGTTGGTACTAATTATTTCTATAAACTATATGTAACCAACTGTAAGCATGTTCTATGATTGCTTGGTTGAAGATCATGCAGTGATCACTAATGCACGGTTTGATGAATCCAGATCGGTGTATATTACTTGCATTTGTTGTGGTACTGTGACCCTCGATAGATGATGTACTAGTGGTCAGCCTATTTGCTCCCTTTGCTATTAGGGTGTACCCAAAATGTTCATAAAATTTAAGTTTTCCGCATGATTGAGTATACTATACTAACTACTAACCAGCTGTCTTGGGATCTCTGGTCAATCTGCTGATTCACGCACTGATATGTACTAAGATTAACATTTAGACCAAAATCATCTCCGCTTCATCATTAAGAAGACCTCAAACTATCATCCGATCAACATATTTTATTTTCTGCTGCAGAAGCAAACCTTGGACCAATCCAGGTTTGATTTGATATTAGTTAGATGCATTTACTTACATTTTTGCTTTGCTTCTGTTGTTCTTTATACTTTTAATTAAGTTAGCCAATTCAAACCACCTTTGATAATGAGGTTTAATAAATATATATAAATATATATCAATACACACACGATTAAAAATAAATTTTGATTCTGTTGATTCCACTAAAAATAAATCGCAAAAGCTACAAAATTGGGCAACTCGGGTAGTTACTAACAGCCCTAATGAGCAATCATTGTTGCCATTGATATTACAACTAGGATGATTGACTTTGAGGCAGCTTGTACAGCCTATAAAGTTTTGAAGGGACTTACCTCCTTACATGCAACTAATGTTTCACAGCAGGTCTGAGTCCTGCAATATAATCTTAAACAACACAAACACTGACCTTAAAATTCTATTATGTAAATGCTCTAAAGGGCAGCGCAGCTTTTCCTATCGAGGATTCACTATCTGGAACCAGTTAAGCCATGGAATAAAAACTGCTCCTTTGCTAGCTACTTTCAAAATGAAATAAATGTTTTTGAAAAACCAAAGAAGTTGATAATCTTCATCAATTCTCTCGAGCTCGCATATACGCATATACATATACTTTTTTGTCTTTTTTGGTTTTTGCTTTACAAGTATACTAGTATTCTAAGCAGCACTTTAATGTAATTACGATTAGCTTTGTTGTCCATTTTATGCTCTCAGGGCACATTGTAAACCAGTCATACAATGGATGTATGTCCACTTTGTTTAAATAAGTACAAATGAAATGAAATGAAATAAAAATGAGTGGAGATCCCTGATGGCCTTTCCTTTGTTGTTGAGAGATGGATGGTATGTAAGCATCAATGTTATTCTGTCCACCCTCCCCGAGTTGGTTTCTTTATCAACATTAGCAAGAAGAGCATCTCATGTGTCCTTCAATCTAACTAATGGGCTGTTTAAGGTTGCCCTCTCCTATCGTTCAGAGCTTTCCATTCTCTTATCAGTTGCGCATTGTTCGTCTTGATGTTGTTGGTTATGTGTATGCTTGTATAGCTGGAATGACCTAAACTGATGAAGCTGTTTCTTGACAATCTACCAATTAACATTAATTAGAAATTAAATTAAATTAATTAATTAAGTTAATTAATAGGAAATAATAATCTGGCAGCCCATTTCTTTGTAAGCATCCAAAAGATGTACGAGTGACTTTCTACCGAAATTTGCTGTGTCCTCACGAATAGTGTATTTGTATTTTACCTACAATTCATTGATCAAGTTGCAAGTAACTGCTTCTATTCTTGATAATGCAAGTTGGCACTAGTCAAATCTAGGCTATGTCTTTCCACAAACATCGAACAATATTGGTGCCTCTGCTTTCATGTAGAAGCTTGTGGATGTATTTCCATTCTATAAAATGCCAAATCTGGCAGCACACACTGATTGAGCAAGAAACTAGGATGAATTGCCTACCATGATATGCGCGCATATACTCGCCGATGCCATGATAACATACAGTGAACTTTCAGTGTCACCTGGGAATGACGTCACAAGGCATAAGATGGAATTCGCACTTAAAATGCTAAAATAGCGACGTTTGAGGGCTCATAACATTTTTCTATATTAGCTATTATCACATAGTTTGCAGCATGATCATCACAGTAAAAAGTTGCATTAGAACATACTAAAAATGAATACCAAAATGTTTGATGCATAAGCAGTTTAAGAAAGCTTGTGATACAGTTGACGGTAAAACAGTATTGCTGAAGCTAGGAAAGTATGGTATCAAGAGTACTTCCTACCAACTAGTTCACTTCTTACCTGACCAATAGGGAACAGTTTTGCTACTGTGATGGAGCTAACTCGAGCAGAGGTATTTTGAAGTGTGGAATACGACAGGGCTCGTGTTTGGGACCCTTGCTCTTCTCATTGTACATTAATGATTTTGAGAGCTGCTTGGAATACATGGCCCCAAATATGCATGCTGATGATACATGTGTTACCATAGAAATAAGAGGACTAGAACACATGGTTAACTGCCTTCACAGAGAGATAGCAGCTGTGGTATAGAGAAGTAAGATGGTGGCAACAAAGCAGGAAAAATCAAAAGCCTACTCCAGTTTTGTTGCCGCCATCTAACTCAAAAACGAATGTTCATAAAAGAAGCTGCCTGGTACAACATCTTGAAAAACACTGTTTCCATTTACTTGCAGAGTATTTTTGTCTGTAATTTCACTATGCGACCAGGAATCGAGGACACAAGAGCTTGAGCAGTCTAAAACGGCCTTCTGTTGTTAAACCCCAGAGCTTGTATAGTTACTCAAAGTGTTACATAGAAGAAGTGTATTCTGTTCCAACTGCACTTTACTGTTAAATAGTTGACTATAATGAGCTATGAGATTAAATTAGATTGCTGCATGCCATAGCATAACTCTGAGAGAGGCATTCCGATGCTGCGATTGGTATTACTACCCAGAACTACAGCTTGGTGATATAAAGCTAAGTGATTGAAAATACCTAATAAAGTAATGATTTAAATATTGGCAAGAAATTTTTAATAACTCTATTATTACTAGCAGATTATGTTCTGCCTTCACAACAGTAAATACAACACAAATATGCTTTCTTCTGACAATTCATGCATTGGCAATATTTATGACAGATATCTTTTCTGGTCAATGCTCACCTCTTGCAGAAAATAAACAGTAGTGGCATGATAGCTTTATTCCAGTTTAGAGCAATCAAACATTGCCTCTGCACCACACTTAGAGCTACTTATAGTTTTCAGTACCTGAAAACTATGCATCTAGTGTGACAAGAAAAGATGGGATAGTGCTGTATGAACTTGGAAGTTAAGTTGCAGGATGTAATTGCCACACTTTAAATCTTTTCATTATATTCAAGATCAAAGATCTCAATGCATTTTTGATTTGCATAACCTTTGGTACTTTAAAAAGATACCCAAAATCTTGGATAAATACTCCTCAATGGTATTCTGAGCTTTCATAATACCACTAGATGCTGAGAGATACTTGACTGCTTCATAAGAGAAATACATAAGAACATATCAAGTGATCACGTGCCTCTCAGCAACATTATCTACTGAAGGAAAATAACGAAAGAGCTGAGTGTAGAAATCAGTGAGGAAAAACTATATTGGGCCACTAATTAGTGGTCGTCATGAGGTCTCTTTTAAAGGCATAAAACATCAATTGGAATCCTTTATATGTGCTTCAGTATCAAGAAAATCTCTAGATTGATTCAAGTCTCCTTTGTATGCTTTCCAAAGCTGCTTTTATAAATAAGTATACCATTGGTTCTTCACAATTGATATAAATTCAATGACAAACTTGATATCGCGAGCTTTTCAATCTGTAAGTTTCATAAAAATTTTATATCTGCACCAATTCAGCTATGATAACTGCCAGTGGTGTAGAGGTAAATGGATAACTAGAGAGGGTGGGCTCTATTCTTGGACATATTATTATAAGAAACTTTGATGTCAATCCACTCATTTTTAAAACAGTGGGGTTCTGAGAATCAAAATTTCGGAACTTGGGTTTTTGATAGCGTTGATTTAATGGTAGTAATAAAAATTACAGGTATTGAGCAAAAATGTGTAAATTAGGTGGGAGGGGGTACACTTATGCTCCCAGTAGTTTATTGATGATTTTTTACGTATATGCTCTGAATTTCCTAAGATTTTCATTAAAATAGAACTGGATACTGCAGGAAGAAATACCATATTGCTTTTTAAGTTGCAAGACATATTTCAAAATAATTTTAATTCAGTTTCAGCTAATAGATAAGGTAAATCTCTAGAATATAGTGAAAAACATCACATTAATTATTGAACACATTAATCGAACAAATAACTATGGGAACGGAAAAAGGCGTGAGAAACGTTAATTTAGGGTTGCCCAGAGACTTCTAAGACACTAGCGTAAAGAGAAAGATGTGCCCCATCCTAGCAAAAAGAACTGTCAAAGTTAAGTCTATAGTTTAGCGCTCAATGCATTGGGAATACATGTTTATACACAGATCGCAGGGGCAATAATTTATGCATTATGACCCATACCTCAACCTAATTCCAGCAGTGCAATAACGGCATCTGAAGAAAGTACCCTCTCAAACTACTTTTCAGCAAAATCTCCAGTGCGCATTCTATCCATTCGCCGTTGTAATTTTATAGGTTGTTAAACAGCCTAAATCAAATAAAAGTATCTTCCTTCTTAATATAGACTAGAACGTGACACACAATAGCAGGGGGGCATTACTTTGATTATCGATAAGTACTCTCATAGAGTTCATTATTGATGACGTCATAAGAACAAATTTTTAGACTTTTTATCTTGTGACAGCGTGGAGTGAGAGAGCACAATAAAATAGACATGTTTTGACAATTTTAGGTGAATATTTTCTAAATGGATGGAATACGACCACTTGACGATTGAAAACTTGCTATACAGACCACTGTATTCTTCTTATGGTTGTAAACGTTTAGAACCAGACTCAAAATACAGTGATTTGATAGGAGCTATGTGATTCAACTGCATATACCTCGGTGATTATTTTTCAAATCAAGCCAAAATTTGTCGATAGCAGCTATTTCTAAGTGTTTTCTAGGAATTTAAAGCCAAAATCAAAATATTATAAGCATAGAATTTTCGTGACGTCAAACTTCTGAACTCTAAGGTGAACATAGAAGATCTAGTAGATATATAGATGGGCCTACCCACTATGCTATGAGATATATAAAGCTAAAAGTATCAACAATGAATCCAGTATCATAGACCCCCTATACTTCATATATGCATCACAGTGGTGTTGTGTCAAATGCCATACCTACCTCAGACAAGCTCTGCCAAAAGTCATTGGAACACGAATTAATTAATAGATAGTTTCTGATAAAAATGATATTTTCATCCATGGCGAATGATTGAAATCCCCTCCCCCCTAAAAACAATGTTGAATTAAATGTTTATTTGTGAGAGAAGGGTCTGCAAGCATAGTAAATTTTTCTGTACCTGAGAACATTGTATTTAACAACATTGCTTTGAGGGGGAGAGGGGGATACTACTAAATGAGCAGCAGAAATAGTGCCAGTGTTCCAAGATTTTTGGCGGATATTTTACATATTCTTTTTTAGTTTTTCATCTTGCTAAAATGAAGTACGTGTTACAATATTACGTGAAATGAACTTAAAATGAAAAAGTATTATTGCCATACCTTAGATTGAAAGACACTTATTGCTACAAACAAATAGCAAAGAAATGGCAATTTACCTGAAATATGTCAATGCACATGTCTATAGTGTCCCTAAATACTCTTATTGGTGGAATCATGGTTCAGGAGCAGCTAGAAGCGACTACATAGCGTAGCAAGCTAATGCAGGGTTGACAGGGCCTACGCTTGCCGCTATCAATGCAATATTGTGAGTGAAGTAGAAATGCTGCAACTGCTATTGTGAAAATGTCCACTCAAGCAAGAAGTTTGGAAATAAATAGAATTACAATAAGTATCATTGTCTGTGATAAGACAGAAAATATGTTTCTACTTCTCAACAACTTTATATTCGACTGTTCAAAGACAAATAATCATCAGAATGAAGTACTTTTACAAGTAAAGAAAGATATGTATACCAGGATGATAGCAACGATGAGGAACATTGTAGACAAATTAGAGAGAAAAGCCAGTTTCATTTCATTTCAAGATTGACACCGACACATCCATTAATATTGAAACATTGAGCTTTGAATGAAGCTAGAGAGACATGCTCATTTACATATTTCAGGTGCATTGTCCATTTCTTTGCATTATGCTGGTAGCAAAACGTCTTTTGTCGATCACATACCAACATAATCCTATACAAATTGTCTCAACCTGTTAAACATTTAAGTGCTAGTACCACAATGCAATGCCAGCAGTATGATCGTTAACGTCATAATCAGTTAAGGTTTATAAAGCCTTAAAAAATTGGGTTTGGCATCAGTGTCTACTACACTTAATCTGCTTAATGAAATTACCAAACGTAGCAACAAAGAAACATTTCAAACTGAAATTTGCTGACATACTAAATTCATTTAAAAAGAACAATAAATCTAACCTCATCTTCCAAGGAAAGAACTTGGTTTAGAAGGAGACTTTGTGTGGACACCCTGATTTCTGCACTATCCTGCTTTAAAACAAACATAAATCCTGTTTACATTACATAAACTAGCCTACGTTTCTCCTTCACCACAAAATTTCAGGTGACTAGCAGTGCAATTTATTGAAATGTAAATGAAATGCATGTGCAGTAGAACAAAGCTAGGAGGAAGGTGAGAAAGATAAATGAAACATATAAGGGAAAATTAACTAGCAATTGAAACTACCAGCATCCAGTTGGGTAAAGATAATGTGCTTTGAGGCTACAGAAAACTAGTGTGCCTAAACACAGCCAGGATCACTGTAACATGACTAGAAACATAATAATCGAATACAACAATTGCTGTTGAAGAAAATAAACTTTGACTGCAATGGCGAGTTACTTTTGGGACGATCATCTAAAAATTCGGCATGGTACATGTGCATTACGAAACGAAATCGTCAATTAGTGTGCCAGTTGACGATGGAAAAGAATAAAACAGTTCAATTGAAGGTAGTCATACGTATTGTCTAGTGCAGTAACTCTCAACGGGGGTAGCAGTGCCCCAGGGGGCTTTTGAGATCTAGGGGGTGTTAGGGAGCTTACCGTCTCATCATAAAGTCAATGCATTTTGTTGGTTGTTATAAAAGTCTCCATGGACATTTTGTGCATTTTACCATTATTGGAACATACTGATTAAAAGTCTGTAAACTGCTACATGAAGAAACTAGCAATTATCAAGAATATCCTCAACTCTGGAAGAGCAGACATTTTATCAATGAACTTCTGACATAGTACCTTGTCAAAATACATAGAAATTCAAGAGTAAAATTACCTATACTCTTCAACATTGCCCACGTAGTAGATGCAATTTAACCCTACAAAGTCACCTTCGACTACATTACCTATGGCTCAAATTGTGATGGTGTCGTTTTGGTGGTTTCATTAAATTCTTTATACAGGGTAAAGCAGACCTTCCTACCTCTGAAAAACCCAAACCTTGGGATCTCAAAATGAGGGTGGAAAAACTTTGAGGTTCAAGCTCACGACCGTGAGTATTTCTTCCAGTAGAAGAAACCAGGGCCAGTGATCAGTGGGGGGGGGGTTGAAAGGGACCATAATATGTCAACAATTTAGAAGGAGAGCAAGGGGTCGGAGAAAGCGGGGGAGTCAGAAACAATAGAAGAAGTTAATACATAGAGGTTGCGATCAGCGGGGAAGCTTGAATAAATGTCTTGAAATCTTAAATAATACTGTCAAGAACTCTTTCTTCACAAATCAGGCCTCTTTGGTGGTTAGGAGGTAAGGAATGCAAAAATATTGCTGAAAGAGAGCACGATTTGTTGAAATTATCTGTTGCGAATGTTTGACAACTTTTCACGCAAAAGTAATAAGTAGAGGGTCCTAATAAGGGCGGGGAGCTGGAAGATATTGAAAAATTGATTGGCGGGGTGACCAGATTGGACAACATTTCTTTCTACAATTGACAAAGGTGTGTCATCTTATCAAATCAAAAGGTCAGACTCCTCCTAAATAATTGGTTGCTACCATAGAGATAGGATAAATCCAACCTCTATGGTTGTTACAAAGTATTCAAAAACAAAGAACCTTACAATAAATGTCCATATTTATTGTCAGCTCTGGATGTGATTACTTTTTATAGACTATCTGTAAACTTTATGGTTTTTGAGTTCAAGTTATAGGCTTTTGCTGCCATTTAAGAGTCTTCTATTCTGGAAGAAAACTGTGAGATTTCGAGGTTACACCGAGAGATTTGACTGGAAACCGTAAGTGTAGCAATGTCGGGTACAGTGTCACAAATCTGATTTACAAACTGCTCTGATAAAACCTAAAAGCTAAGTATAACATACCTCTAAATAAAAAAGTTGTATGTTTAAATCAAAGTTAGATCTTATAAAGAATAACGAAAAATATACATGAAATACATGGAAACAAGAGAATATGTGAAATGACAACATAGAGAAATAACAAAATCTAAACTAAAACAAAAGCTCTTGCATATTTAATCTAAAGAATTGTGAAATTGACCTTGTAGTAAATTTATTGTTTAATTCTTTTACAAAGCATTCTTTTGAAATCCAAGTAGGCTCTGGTTCCCCAAGTCTCGTCGAATAATTTATATCCGAAGCTTTTTTGACTCATAGAGTTCCCTGAACGGGGAATGTACAAGTCAGTTTAGAAACGATATGCGGTAGATATGAAATATGTTGAAGTCTTTGCAGCTAACATGAAGGATGCTTCAATTATAAAACAGATTGTTAAAACTGTCGAATATCCTTAGTACTAGCGGCAAGCATGATATGAACAGAGGCATTTTAAACCAATGTAAGAAGTACTGCGACAATAATTTTCCATTGGGTACTGCCCCTAGAACTCCTTTTTGAACAAGTTAGAAATGAGAGACATTACACTACTTGCTACTGAAACTTATTAATGATCTTTTCTAAAACTACAATTGAAATGCATTTGCATTTATGAGACATTTCAATATCCAGTTAGAAAACGAGTTAAACCTTTTCGAATCCATCTTTAAAGAGCACATGACATGTAATGTGAAAAATTGATATCCTGCGTTATTTTTAGCGCTGAAGATCATGGCGTAGAAAAAAATTCG
>OLMO02000275.1:13597863-13622841 GCA_900291935.2 Cassiopea xamachana
TCTAGCCTCAAGAAACTAATAGCAATGCATACATTCTGAATGAAAATTGCAAGAATAAAAAGGCCAAATTCGGGCCTGCAAGATAATATTGAAAATTTAGGCCTACTTACTAAACGCTTGGAACGACAGGACGTCTTCTTAGGCGAAGGCAGATGTACGGAATCACGAGTTGGAACGGATCCTTTGATCAAATTCCCTCTCCAAGACACTCCAGTTGAATCTGTTTGAGGCCGAAAGTAGAAAGTATCTTCAAAATGTGCAGAACATAAGGAAGAGTACTTGCTTGGGATTTTGCATGAAAGCCTGTCTTTGAACGAACTTGACCCACTTCTGCCGAACTACTTCATCTTTGGGAAACTGGTGCATTTTGATACCAGGATTATAGCTTGTATTTGTGCAGCTTGTGCTTCCTGGACCTCCTGCTACACAATATCGGCCACCTCTTTTAACTTTTTTTGGATTGCGTGCCCTCCATGTTGTTTTGGTTTGGTTGGGTCCTTGCAAACAATCTGACGTCATGATCGAGAAGTCATGTGATTCAGACCGCGTCTTTTTGGGCCCACAAATCCTCTCCATCTACTCATTTCAAAAGCGCGTTTGCAAGGTGAATATTTGTGCCATCACAAGGAAACTTCAAGAATGCTAACAGAAACTACCTATATTTTGATTTTCGAAAATAAAAAAATATGTGTCATGTGCTCTTTAAAGGGCGGTTCAAGCTGTTTAACTTACATAAGAAAGTACTCTAAATCCCCAAAATTTTTCTTTGAGTTTTATCAAACATATCCTCTTTTCTAAAGATTGCACAGCAGTACATATTTCTTAAAAATACTATGCAAGAGAGGATTCAGCGCTGGCTACAGCTCCCTGAGAAACAACGTAACTTTTTGGACAAAACAAAGAAAGATCTAAGACTTAATGACTGAAATGAAGCCCTAGATCGAGCTCAGGCATTTATTTTGATTGCAGTTTAGGTTATGTTCGTGAATAAAACATCTTGATGTATTCCAAGAACTGACTCGTTTAATTCCTCTTTGGAATTTGTCCTTTGAATATATCCTTTGAACTAGGGAACCGTCTTTATATCTATGATTGTACTATCTAATATTGAAAACAAAGTTGTTGGAAATAACATGGGGGATCAATTAATGTGGAAACCTCAAAGGGGGTGATGGCCCCAACAGGTTGAGAACCACTGGTCTAGTGGATATCCTCTTTAAGAGAAAACATTAGTTGAGCTATCCTATGTTCATCAATGGTTGAGGTGGTTTTAATTTAGTCCTTTTCAAAAAGACAGCTTTTATTAAAGGAATGTTTCCATTTGAAGATAGCAGTATGTCATGGCTTTTGCTAGGAGCGTGGAAAAGAGCAGTTGGTAATTTATTCAAATAAAATCAAATGCAATCAGCTGTCCAGACAATTTGGGGTTGTTGAAATGTAAATTAAGTAATAGAGAATGAGCAAAATGTAGAATGACTAAATGGTAAAGCAGTTGTAGATGGCCTATGTTAGGAAATTTGGAAAGGGGAATTTAGTTGGTATTTTTCTGCACTATGATATAAATAAGGGTACCTATGTATGATGAGGAGATTAGAAGGCATTATCTAGATGAAAGGGGAAGCCGCTAATAAATGAGGCTTAACGAAGGGAAGAAAACTCGGCCTTGGAAACGCATGGGAAGAGCTGAGGAAGAGCAATTTTGCACCAACAGTTAATATGTAAGTGAAAACAGAGAAAAGAAACAAAAGACTAATACAAACTCATGGAGACAGAATGAGCAACATGGGAGGGGACCAGCTGCTAATTCTAAGAAGGAAGTTTCATAATCTCTACATTGGTATATGTACCTTTGGTATAACACTGAGAGAAAAAAAACTCACAAGAGGGGAGCAAATGACAAGGGAAGCACAAGCTATTGCAAAATGATATTAGGTAAGTGGACTACTCTCAGGTACTTAACAAAGGGGGAGACACTTGTTACTTTCTCAGGCTTCTCCTCACCACCATGATCCTAGAAAGCTATCAAGATCCCTTCGCTTAGTAATTTCAGTAGCTGGAAGTGTTCAAGGCCCATGCAAAGATGTAGTTTCTTTCTCTCTGCAATATCGAATAGGTACTATGCTAGTGCATTCCCATTTGGAGTGCTTCTTTTAGTTATAAATTCTTTCTCGACATATATTCTTAGACAATCTACTAACTTTTGTTGCAAATTCATTTACAGTTCCTTTGAAGATACTTGCATATATAACAAGATCTTTTATTTAAGGCATGACAGGCCTGCTAACAGGAAAATCCACTCCATCCCAGAAAATAAAACCGTCCCGTTTAAACCGTTAAGACCCCTTTGTATAAGTACCCAAGAGAACGAATGATACTAGGATTCCAGCTATCCAAGAACATTGCTGTGCACACTGGTGAGAAGCATTCCACCAATGAGCAATAGGAGCTCAAAGAAAAAACTAAAGGCAACTGGCAGAGCAGCAATGGATAAGAACCAAACAATTCATTAGTCATGAATTGAATGAAATCATGGAGCAGGAGAAACCCCTGATGAAAAGCATGAAGTGCAAACTTTCAAGAGCCCAAGGTGCATCATATAATATGCAAACTATTGAGACAAAAGTTGAGACCAGGGGTAACGCCAGGCGAGGGTTAGAAGGGCATAGCACCCTTCCAAACATGCAAGCCCCCGTCGGAAGGTGAAAAACAATTTCTAGGAGATTTTACCGCTTAAATGTCCCTATTACCTGTATTTTAGCCCCCCTCATTAGTAGAGTTAGCCCCTTTCAGGAAATTTCTGGTGCCACCCCTGGTTGTAGCATGAAAACCACAAACTTGAACTGCATCTGCAGGAAAGTTGATTATGTTCGAGATCGTTCTAGCTAGTATAAGCAATGGACAACTTTGATCCAAGATAGGGAAGTAAACTATGAATGCCATCCTCTAATGCAGCTTCAGAAGGTTTGCTAAGGCCAAGAAAATATACACTGACATGGAGAGGATAAGATGGGGTGCTATAATAGGAGCTTTTTTGGGAATATAAGAAAAGGGTGTGCCTGAGCAGCGCACCACAGAAATCCAAGATATATGATCAAAACCGAAATGTGGTGTGCAGTGC
The DNA here is from genome assembly GCA_900291935.2 of Cassiopea xamachana. NCBI lineage: Eukaryota > Metazoa > Cnidaria > Scyphozoa > Rhizostomeae > Cassiopeidae > Cassiopea > Cassiopea xamachana. Next base: position 13,600,982 of record OLMO02000275.1, read on the forward strand.
ATAGAAGACAAGCATTCCTAATTGAAGTTAGCAGCGAGATCGAAAGGGTTTATACGGACTTTCTGACAAGTATTCTCAACGTTTAACAAAAAGGCACAAAGCTCCCATGATATTTTCAAAAAGCTATATTTTCCAATAGATTTAAGGATCGGATTCCGCTAGGGTTAAATGTGGTTTAAAGTTGAGAAATTTTAAAGTCAGCTCAGTATCATTTTTAACTCATAGTGGAAACCGGGTAAGATGTAGAAATCATGCTGGTTTTCATAATGAGTTGTTGACGTTCACCCGTGAGCTTGGAATCAAAATTTCTTATATGCTAGAAACGCCATTGCATGCTAGGAGGTATTACGATCGTAATTGGTGATAGAATTTGAAATATTCGGTTTCTCTCGGTAAAATCCAGTGCTTAACAATGGGATTTTCATGACCCATCAAAGGCACAAGGCATCAATAGAAGTAGACTAAACCATAGTGATACGCAAAAGCTATATAAAATGCAGTAGATTTAGAAAATTATCAGTGAGCAGAGAAGGACAAATGCTCTAGGATCGTTTATCACTTTTCCAAAGAGTGCACCCCACTTGAAAGGAAAGTATTTAAAAAATGGTTTTGGAATGGGACGTCAAAGCTTGTAGAAGAGAGGGACTCAGGCTTCATCTTCCCTCTGTAGTATGTGAAGGGGCTTAGCTCCCTTCTGTTTTTCTAGGAAATTTGATGTGATGTTTGGAATCCATTATGCATTCTGAGATTTTTGCTTGCCACGGATTCTACCCAAAAGTTTGCTTTTAGGTTGGTTGACCTTGACGTAAATGCTGATAGAACTCAGCAAAACTCGCTAAACCACAAATCACGAATTGGAATACGTTTCATTCCCATCTTTGAAGGAATAACACTCAAAGAAGCTGCTCGAAAGTGGAATCAAGGTTGACTTCAAGGAAACGGTACATAACGTCAAAGAAGAGGGAAAGATAGGCTAATATACGAGTCGTTCTAGGATATTTGTTGCTAAACCGTGGGATTGATGGTGACTGAAAGCTAAATTTTTTCTAGTTTCTGTTTTGCTAACATGCTCGTAATCTTCTTTCATACCCATGTTTGTTTCGGGATTTTTTAGCGCAGCTTATACTCAAATTCCATACAAGTACACATAAGCGCCAACATCCCCCTCAGATATTATTTCGTATTTTCTGAGCCATGTCTATGCGTTTCCACTTGAACTAAGTGTTTTTGAATTTTTAGGTTTCAACAGATATACCATCTTTGTACCGGATTCCAATATATGCGTATTCAACTTTTCACAGGCAGCAGGGCTGAACCTGATGCATTTCTACCCATTTTCACATGTTTTCGAGCAAACGAAGGCTGGGCTTTCATTTTATTTTGAACACCATAAAATGACAAATGACAGCTGTGGCTTGTATTAGCCAAAATTTCCGTGCATGAGGGGTTATGCCTTCCTACAGTCTCTTCAAGTCTCCGTTCTGCCATGTTACTTTTATAGTATCAAACTGTTCTCCCATGACTGGGCATTCTATTTATTTAAAAAAGGTCCTTACACGTGCAGCAGAACACGCTTACACTACAAAATTTGCGAAGCAAGAGTGAAGTAAGGGTGAAGCAGAAGCAGAGATGAAGAAAGTTTATCAAATTTTTTTTGATATGCTTCATGCTTCACTCCTCACTTGCTTCACGGACGTTTATACGCGGCTTGCTTCTGTGTCTGCTTCTTCTGCTTCACAAGGTTTTACGGCCTGGTTCACAAGGTGTCTATCTTTGGTTGTCATTGATATTCAGTGGGGGGTGCGTAGGTTTTTAAGTGATTAACACTGGATGAACACTGTCGGAACAGAGCTTTTGCAATTCAAAAGTGATCTTATAATTGGAGAGTGATGATGGAATATTTTCTGTGTTAGCATGTCTACAGATTAAAAACATTTTATTCTGTGCAACATAGATGTTGGGGCAGAGTCGGGACTAGACTTTTCATACCTCATTTGTGAAATAATTTGGTACGTGCCTCATCATATCCAATATTAGAGGGTGCAACAAAATTATCTCCAAATGCATGAGAACATCCCCAGTTTTGCACGATTAGGACAAAAGATTGAGGCAGTGACTGCATTTCTTGCATACTTTTTTCGGAAAATACAGTATGTATGAAAAGGACCCCAGAGAGAATTCGGAGGCCCCGGGGCAATAGTGAAAGATGAAGCTCCCTGCAAGCGAAGCGAGCAGGAAAGCTTTAGGGTTTAGAAATCAACTATGGAAAAGTACTGCTGGTTTAGTTTATGAGGCCTCCTGGACCTTGAAGCATTGGGAGGATGAAGCCACCTGAAGCTCGAGGCCCTGGGGCAAATTGCCCTATGCACCCTCTCGGCGGCTCTGGACTTGGTATCTACAATTTAAAACAAGATCTAGAAAAAGTGTAATTAAGCGAAAAGTTTAAATGTCCATGAAGTTTGAGTCTTGCATTGTGTTAAAAGTATTCTTTTGAGCTTTTATATTCCTTTGCACTACATAAAGTACTAAATGAAAACGGCAAACTAAACTACCATTTCATCCCTACAAGCCTGTTTCGTGGTTGCCCACTCATCAGGGGATACTATAAGAATACATTAAACCACCGTTTAAATATAGAAAAAATTCGAATAATGAAAGCAAGTTCTAATGCGTTAGTCGAATGCCAACGGTCAAGCATTGCACAGCAGAGATTTGTTTCTATGGCGACAAGATGATACTAGTTCATTGCGTCTGTTCAGGGTAGAAAGATCCGGTCTGCAGATTATGAAGAATTTTTCTTTGAGACACAAGTTGCATAGTTTACTTGAGCTGTTATAGGGTTGGTGTGATGAGATGATACGCCAGGAGATGGAATGTTCGATGTTGTTGTCCTTAAGAGCCCAGATGTACTTGCTCAGTTCGGTGGAGTTTCTGTCCTTGTTGTGGTAAAATGTTGCGATATGATTTCTATATCTTACTTTGAATTCGTTCTCTGTTAGTCTGATGTATGTTTCCGTTTTGTTGTTATCTTTCCGTGTAACTGAAGCTTGGTAAATTACATACATATATATATATATATATATATATATATATATATATATATATATATATATATATATATATATATATATATATATATATATATATATATATATATATATGGATAAATGGAGGAGGAGCAAGGAAAAGGATGGAGTATGGATGGAAAAGGAAGGTGCCTGGAAGGATCTCTCACATTGTAGTGCAATACTTCATAATTCATGATTTGGAAACGGTGTCTCTATTCTCAAGTACCGAATAATCCAGGGTAGGAATAACTTATGTGTTGGAAAATTAGCAATCAAGGGGATGAAATAAATAGAGAAGTTGGAAAAATAGAAGCAATTCATATTTTGATAAGCTACTTCCATACTTTCTTTCATATGCTAAGAAGAAGTCAGAAGAGAAAAATAACATCAACAAACATAAATATCAATGAATATCTTTATGAAGAGTTAAATGAGGTGTTTCCGTCATAAAAAAGAATAGATGGTGTGTATGGAATGTGCAGGGTACTGGAGATGGTACCATGAGTGAGGAAGCAGAGGGATAACAACAAGGAATTGCACGGGGAAGAACTGGAAATGATACAAGTAAGAAAACGACAATAGGCTTGAGGTTCTGGAGATGGTAGATAGCCACAGAGACTAATTACCTAAAAATGAAAAGGGCAAAAATGAGAAAGCGATCAAATAGGAATCTTTGACTATGATAACACCCCTAAATATAATAAGCAAGATAACACTCTAAGCAGGTAAAATGCTAGAGCTAACACCCCTTGCTTTGCCAATTGGGAAACTGAAACTTTAAAAAAGGGTGAGAATAATTGGAGGGCAGCAACACTTAACTATTTGCCATAAAAGCGTGGCCCATAGTTGCAACGGATTCTATTCGAAGGAAACTCTATCCAAGAGAATGAGATGAAATCTCGATTAAAATGAGATGAATCTACTGATGCAATCAAGATTCATAAAGCCTTGCAAACTCATAGAATTTGTATCGTAAATAATTCGTATATCAACAGAGCCCCCAAGACAGGACTGGGGGGCAAAACTGTCTGAGGCTTCAAGGCATAAAGAGCCTCGTAAGCCTCGAGGTCCAAGGAGGGGTGGGTAAATGAGGCTTGCAACAATTTTTCTGAGGTTAATACCCAGAGCAACTATTTTTCCATTTCCTTCGCTTGTACTCTCAAGTGACAAATAAAAGGGGGTCCTAATAAACAGGGGTTCGGAAAAAAATCCGAAATGTAATAAACAAGGGGGTCGGAATATTAGAAAAGGCTATGATTGATTATACAAGGACAGAAAGAACAAAAACAAGCTATCATAAAGCATAAAACTAAAATATATACAGCAGTAAGCTAAAATGCAATGAAAATTGGGCGTAAATAGTACTAACAAAGAAAGGAAATGAAGTATTTGTAAACAGTTAATGCCCTTACAATTAATAGACTGGGAGTCCTAATAAGGTCCTAGGGGGTTGGAAAAAACTGAGAAAATAATAAGTGGAGGGGACGTTTATTTGGCACCTGAGAGTAGAGGGCATCGTATTTTCTATTCTACCTTAAGGTCTCAGGAATCTCTCAGCAGCCCTTTATAACATTTCAATACCTATTCTTAACTGCATGAAATGTTTCTCATGCTATAAGAAAAGAATTTGTGCCTTAATAAAGAGTTCACTTGTCGATCTTAAGCCTTGATGGAAATAAAAAAAAAGTAAGGAATGTTGTGCGAAATGATGGATCTGCCTGACCACTCTACTGAGTTTTTGTCTAATATTGGATATGATCTCCTCGTATTATTTTTACATGCTCCGCAGTGTCTGGAATACTGCGCCTAGGATCATGAGATTCAACAGATATGTGAAAAAATTGTTAGGAGGCATGTTCGTGGTGGCCAAACAGAATGAACATTTCACCTAACATGGCTTCAAATATACAAACCCCAACCAGTGTGACATCAAAAATGTAATGACACAAATGATGAACAGCCACCAAATAGAAGAAAGGGCACCGACTTGGCCTGAAAAAGTTACAAATTCTTATCAAAGAAGACCAAGCGATAAATTATTAACCATTGCTGTACAAACGATTGCAGTAGCGAAAATGAAGCAGTAAAGGCTTCAGTTGCTATATGGGAATTTTCAATATCAATTTCATAATAACAAAAGTCTTTCATAGCCAAAATATTACCTAGATAAAGCACTGTTCTAATAAGTGGCCCCTGTAACATTTTTCCTAAATCAGCATCCTCCCCACGAATATTTCCATTTCTCAATAAGTTGTGCTATTTTCAATTTTTCAATGAAGCTAGGTTTACCAAACTGTCTAACTTAGTTTATCCATAGAAGCCCAAAGAGAAATAGCATTAACAAATGATCGTATTCAATAAAAATTAGTGGGAAAAAGGGCCAGTAATAGTCTCTGATTTTGCACACAGTGTAAAGAAAGTTATTTCATCCTTAGTGGGTAACGTTGATGGAGGTGAAGATTTTTAAATTCACTGCCTACATGAATGTTCTGCCGATCTAGGAAAGAAGCAAAATTCCGAGTGAGCCTAATGCTTTCATAATTCAAATAAAAATGTCAGACGACGACGTAAATGACCCTACACAGGAGTGCAAGCTCATTGATGCAAATGCAGAGAACGAAACTGACGATATACTAAGATATTAAGACTATTTCATCGTGAAATCATGTTACTTCCCCCAATCTCTTTCATATCAACAGTCTCATCTATTTTCTAATAACTGTACATCTATGAGTCAAATAAAGGCCCTTCAAATGCTGATCATGGCTGAGCTTCCTTTCCAAAGAGCACTCTCTTTGAATTAGTACTCTCCTCAAAGGCTGGCTTTATTTGATCACCCCGAGTATTCCCTGGAAGAAATCAGCATCTACAGCTGTTTAGTCACTCCCACATTGACAAGCAAAAAGAAGCATTTCAGACAATATGGAAAAGTTTGCAGACTAGTACCAAATAAAAATAAATACGAAAAAAGTAACATAAATATTCAGCATTTTCTGCAAATATTGCAGCTCTACACAACTAATGGCTATCCTTAGCTGTTGTCACACTCCTGTCACGAAATTCTAAGCATCTCATGTTTCGCTAACACATTTTGCAAAATGTAGTCACAAGATTACATTCAGCCCATCAGCCACTTGGGATTATATTATCTATCAGGTCACAATGTGTGACTGTATCAATTATTAGGTCACAATGTGTCACAATATCAATGTATCAGGTTACTATCAGGTCTCCTTTCTAACTCTGTGTGACTCCCTTCTATTTCTGCATGACTCCTCTTCAAATTCTGCGTGGTCTCCTTTCTATTTCTACGTGAATCCCCTTCTAATTCTGGGCGACTCCCGTTCTAATCCCGTTCTCTCTTCTCAGAAAGCAGCAGTCGTATATTCATCTTTATTTGCTTCCATCATATGCTTCCTCATAAGGGCTGTCTACTTCATTGTTAGTATTGCATACTACATTATTAATCTAACGCTAAAGCTTACTGTCCTCTTTTCTGATGACAGAGCTTGTTGCCTCTGGACTCGTCTAGACAATTATGCAATACAGGAACTGTTGACTATTGGAAGTATCATTTGAAAAGGTTCTGTTGCATTTAATATCACAAGCAATCTGTCGAAACCAAATATTCTGTAATAGAAGGTAATTGATTCCCAGTAATTTACACAATTATACAGAACTTTTAACTTTCTCACGTTTCAAAAGTCTTCAAAATACTTAGAAGAAGGATCAAATCGAATCAACCAGCATTTAAAGACATTTCAAACCAAGAAGTTTTAAAAAGCTAACAATGCTTACGAAACATTTTGCGAAATGATGTTTTTCAAATAGAGTTGTAATAATTCTTCATCTTCTTCAATAACACCAAGAAAACAGGAAGTATGCATAAGCACCTAAAAAAAATTTGCAAAAAAATAAATAGGAAATTAAGAAAAATATATAGAGATAGGAACATTAAAAAATGGAGTGATAACGAGGCTTGAGCAAGTGAAGCACCCCCAGTGCCATTTTGTTGAAGGTAAGTGCTGTTAGGAGTTGTGGGTCTTAGCTATAGAGTTTAATTGTGTGCATGCGTATGTGCCAGGTTAGTATATTCACTAATTTTCGATCAATGCATAGACGGTTTAAACAAATGTGTACCCAAGTATGTGAAATTGGGTTTAATGATACTGCAAAGCCAGTTAATTAAGATAGAGCGGTCGATCTTAAATGCAGTAAAGAGCGCGATTGAGCATATACTACTCATAATTTTTAATTATCTCACTTGGTTGAACATTCTCTCTAGGGGCTGGGATGGAAGTTTATTATTTCAACCTCTTTTTTAGGTGATTTTAATATCGCACGTAAGTATTTTTGGAGGTAGGAGGGGCGTTTTCAAATTAGCAGAAAACCATGGTATGTTGTAGGACAAATCTGAGTAAAATCTGAGTAAAATCTGACAACACTCATTCATTATGGTTCACTACTGCATTTGTCATGAAACAAAGAGGGAGAGAGATATATATTTAGTGCTATTTCCAAAGGATGAGCTGTTCTTTTTCCTAATGTTGGGGTATATGAGCTTCTTAAAAGTTTATCCTATTACACTGGCATGTGAAAATATACATTTGGGTAAATTACTTATACTGTTCAAGATATTTTTTTCAGCATTAGTTGATTGATAGAGTATGTTCATAATAGAAATAATGTACGTTTTGGGCTGTGTATAGTTAAGTGTAGTAGCTATAGTTAAGAGTTTTCTTTCAAATATATGATATGACTGCATCAAACATACACCAAATGCAGAGATAAAGAAGAGGGGAAGTACAGGGAGACACAGTCATCTGTTGAAACTTGAGGGGGATGCAGCCATCCCAATATTTGGTAAATTTCTTACAGAATTCTATTTAAAAAGTGTAGTTCAGTTTGGAGGCTGCAATTGGAAAAAGAAATTGGCAGACTAAGACGACTGCAAAATGTAAAGGCAACAGCAATTTCTTAAAAAAGCAGATTACTTCAAAAAATAGGTGCACGTTCTGCAAGCACTGGGTTTGGATTGGGTGGTAGTCGGGGCCGGATCTGGCCCCAAGGCAAGAGGTTGGTGACCCCTGAAATAGAGCTTTGTTGTCCTATCTTTATCTTTTACTAAAAATACATTGAGAAGTAATTGCTCACATCCTATCAAGATCTTTGTTTTAAGCCCAATATTGATGAAAGATACATTTTATAAAACCTGAGCTTTTAGAAATTACACTGGTATTTACAAATGTAGGCAGAAAAAGTTTATAAACTAGGGCATAATGCTGCAAGACAAAGTAGCAAGCTGCAAGACAAATTAGCAAACCTAGAACGGAATTAGGGAACTTCCTACGCTTTGTCACTTTAAAGAACACTAGAAAATGCACTTGATGAGCTGAAAATCAATCAAGCACAACCCCTTGGTAGAACTGCTAAGATTGATTGTACTTTTTCTTTATGAAGTTGGACTAGACCATTATGATGTACTTAGATTGTTATGATTTATCATTTAGTTTATTTTAATATAGCTGAAATGCTATTCATGTGAAAATAATATGAATATGGATACAAATAGCTACAAGAAAGGGTTCTTTAAGTGTGTGCTAAGCATCTACAAGTAGCAGTGTGAGATGGCTGCAAAAATTTCTTGAGACAGCATTCACTGCAGGACCATCTAGAGAGTGCATTTTGACTATAGCGACCGGGTTCAGGGCAATTAAGTAATTAACACGAATCAAGACGGCAAATTCACCTAAAACTTGTTAACCATTATTATTTAAGGGACTTTTACTTCCAGTGATCTTTTGATCTTTAGTGCAAATAAGCTCTCGCCATTGCGAATCTCACACTGAAATCTCTTATTTCTGGGCAATCATTACATAAGAAGAAGCAAAACAAAAGGTGTCATTGCTACTAGGAATCATGCAATGCCAATGTCTTCAAAAGATCTATTTCTATAACTTTAATTGCACAAGGTTCATAACGACAAAATTTGAGTTGATGCTTATATTCAATGTTCCCATCACATTTCTCTTGTAAGAAACCAACGTGTAGTAAATCCACCTCAAAATTTACATGAAACTGATGATGCCATACAAAACTGACTAAAAACTTCTAACCATTGAATTCTCTTCCTCTTTGAAAGGAACAATTATTGACACTGAAGTACCCCGCCCACCCCTCCCCAACTCTACATATTTTTACTGATAAGAAAAGGCTTAAAAAGCAAATATGTAAAAGCGGAAATAATAGTGACATTTTGTGGGTCTATGATAGGAATGAAGGCGGATAAGAAATACCGTAAGGTCAAAAGTTCAGATATTTTAACAACTAGGTCCAGACGTATTGACAAAAGAAAGATCTTTGGTAATATTCAAAGAATGATGCAATGAACGTGACTTGGATGCTTAATCTTTTACTTTTATTTCCTAAACCTGTAATTATATATACTTCATTTTCTAAGTATTTTAGTTTTTGGTATTAACAGAACTTTCATTGATAGCAGTTTTTTAGCTGACCAAGCTGTCCTATATAAATATAGATCATTATTAATACTATTTTGGGATTTTAAGCATTTCCGCAATGGCTGGTCTTATTGCCGTTTTTCCTCCTGTTAGGCGAGAGATAGCAAATGACTAAAGGCCAACAGGTGTCCTTCTCCTTTAAAGTCCTAGCACTTTTCTCAGTATTCTTGCCATCCCCAATAAAGCAGTCTTCTGCAGCACTCCAACCTCCGGCATACTGTCCATATTTTCAATTCAACATTCAAGATTTTTTGCAATGCTTCCGAGGGCACCAAGCACTACTGGAACAACTTTTGCACATCGCAGTTCCCACAACCTTTTTATTTCTCCTTTCAGATCTTGGTACTTTTCTACCTTCTCTAACCTTTTTCTGCAATCCTCGTATCCGCAGGAACAGCAATAGCAATAAATAAAGCCTCATTATTTTCCTTATTAATTACTGTAACATTTGCTCCTCTTGCCTGAATGACGCTATTGCATTGTAAACTGATATCCCACATAATTTTCACAGCCTCGTACTAAAGAACACCCTCTTGGGTGTGCTCATACCAATTATCTGAGTGCTCAAGCCCATGCTTCCTAATAACAACCCCAGTGTACTTTCTTTGCCGTTATCCTGACGTCTTTTTTACTCCTTCTGGACTAATTTCTCGCACTCTGAAACAATATGTTGCGTGCTATCTCCTCCTTTACCACACTTTCTACACAGTGGACTGTTCCTGCTCTTATCTACATAATGCTTCCCGTAGTTGGTCCTTATTGCTTGCTCTTGTGCAGCACATAGGAGAGCGTCTGTTTCCCACCTTCAAATCACTCCTTGACAGCCGTTCCCAAGATTTTACTCTGTCTACCTTTCTCGGCTTTCTCTAACAAATTGCCCATGAATTGCCTTTCCTGCCCATTTTTGTTTGAGCTCTTCTGCCTTTCTCCTCTTGAAGTCTTCTTTCTCCATTGTTCCATCTGTCTGATTAGGTCCTTATGTACACACATCTCTTATTAACAACTCTTCTGAGTTTGCCACATAAGAACCTAAGCTGTTTTCTTCTCCTTTTACACATTATTCCACACCAATAAAGCGATGAGCTCCTTCCTTTTCATATATATTCTATTTACATCACTCTTTGGGAGAATGTCACCATACATTGTCAGGTCTTTTCTTGTCTTTCTATCGATACTTTTCAGTTCACTCTCTCCAACATATTATTCCTGCTCCATTTCTGTATATTGCTACTGCCCAGGTATTAATTGCAGTACTCTTGTCTCTTCCATTCAACTTGGGCTTTAGAATTAACCTAAGCTGTTGTTAATACTCCTTCATTGTTTTCTCTTTCATTTCCTTCTCCTTCACCTTATATAATTTCAAAATACCCAGATAAGTATATACTTCTTGTCCCAATTTTTTTATTATCTCATCACTCGGTAATTCTATGTCCTCACATCTTACAGTCTTCCCTTTTTTAGGACTAGAACCCCAAATTTCTTGATTCCAAATTCCATGCCTATATTGGTACTAAAAATTTGAGTAGTCTATATTAGGGAATCTATCTGTTCTATCTCTTGGTATATAATTTTAAATCTCTTGGAATATAGTTTTAAATCATCCATAAAGAGTAGGTAATTAAGTTTTTACTCTTTTTTCCCCACTCAAAGCATGAAATTACCTTTCTGAGTAATGACGATAATGGTATCACGCTCAAGACAAATAACAATTGTGACAGACCCTTGGAATATCCCTCGTTTACGATCAAAATCGCCAAGTTGCTCTACATTGGAAGTTGGCATGCACTCACTAATCCAATTATGGGGAAAGAAGTCATAAGGATTCTTATAGCTTATACACACCATAGGCAGACTAGTGTGCTTTTTCCTGCAATCCTTCAGGGATTGTTATGTCAATCAAAAAGTAGTCTTTTGTACCCCGGTTCTTTTGCTTGCAACCTATTGCTTCATCAGGTAGTATATTTTCTCTTTCTAGGTAATCGTACATATGAGCAGCTATCAGTCCTGTCATCGGTTTCCAAATCAGTGGTACGCATGTTATTGGCCTATAGTTTTCAACTGCATTCCCTTTCCTGGGATCCTTCTGGCACAACACTGTCCGTCAATGTGTTAACCATTTGGGAACGGTATTCATTCCCATCAATATCTTATTTAGATGATCAGCAATTCTGTCATGCATGTTGGTCAGGCTTTTGATCCAATATCCCTGGACATCATCTTTGCCTGGAGACTTACAGTTTGGCATTTTCTTAGCTTGTTTCCTGACATTTTCAATACTTACAGTGCCCCTTACTGTGACTGTCTCCCTTCAGTATTTTCACACATCAAATTACAAACAGAGTTCTAGAATGAAACTATTAACTTTATGACTTGCTTTCCTCTACATCTTCCCGTATTTTCTACTTTGCTGATGACACTTATCTAAGTTCTTTTTCATCCAATCCTCAACACCTTGCCTATTCAAATATTTCACCATATCATAACACTTCAGCCTCACTTCTCACCAATGACTTGACGAGTATAGAGAAGTGGGGTGGTGACAACCTTATTAAGTTCAATGAAGAAAAGACAAAACAGGTTGTCACAACACGTAAAAATCACCAAGATTTCCCACCTGGTTTCATGAACGGCCATAAACTGGACATTTCATCTTCTATCACTCAACTTGGTCTTTCTATTTCATCTAATCTCACTTGGAAACCCCATATCAATTCCATAGCAAAGCATGCATCTCAGAAACTTGGCTTTCTTTCTAGAGCCCGTAGCTATATCTCACCTTCTCAACTAGTAACTACACACAAATCCCAGATGTGTCCTTCGCTGGAGTACTGCTCTTATGTCTGGGGTGGTACTCCTAAATCTTCTCTCCATCTTCTTGACAGAGTCCAGTCTAAAGCTATCCGTCTCATCAACAATTCAAACCTCGCTAATTCTCTACAGTCTCTCTCCCATCGTCATCTTGTTGCAGATCTTTCCACTTTCTACCACTATTTTCACAGACATTGCTCTCAGGAAATCAAGAATATTATTCCTGATCCAGTGAGGCGTGTTCGAACCACCAGAAGCTCTACCTATTCACACCCTTTCCAAGTTACACTACCTAATTCACGAACTCTATCTCACAAATCTTCTTTCATTCCTATATCGTCTCAACTGTGGAACTCATTGCCACCCACTACTTTCCCTGAATCCTACAATATGTCATCTTTTAAATCTCACATCAAAAAACTTGATCTTGTCTCCTTTTCTACTTAAACTTTCTTTCATTTCTCAGTTTTTCCTTTGTCAGGGCTATGTTATAGGCCCTACAGCCTTCCCCTACATTAATTACTAAAAAATACCTTCATACAGTATATTCGCCAAGAAAAGTATAAGCAACTCAGTTTCTCTTAACACGATAAGCTGGATTGTCTATTCAAACCAAGTCATTGCTTCCAGTTTGCAGGTGATGCAGTTGTTGTGACAACCAATAAACGTGAAAATCAACTTCTTTTGAATTGTTTTAACAAATGGTGTACATGTCAGACATGATCATCAGAGTGGATAAATGTGTGGCGTTTGGGATCAAGAAAGATTCTTCCCATTCTCCAATATGAACCTAAGCTGTTTATTGTCCCTACAGCACATCAGGTGATTCCTTCAAATACTTTGGTCCCTATTTCAACTTTGGAATGGACATCGATGTCCATAACGAGAAGCTCAAATCCTCGCTCCCATATACGTTAACTCGTAATGATGCCCTTCCAGTCTTGCCTAAAAACAAATTACTTCTCTACCAGCAGTACATCCTTTCAAAACAATCTTGGCACCTTACTGTTTCAACTTTACCTAAAACTTGGGTGATTCAACATCTTGATAACAATGTAATTAGGTTTGTGCGTCAATGGCTTCATCTCCAATTAGTGCCACTTTTAAGTGGCATTATACTTCCCAAAAACAAATTTGGTCTCAATCTCCAGCTTCCTTCTGTTACATTCATCCAATGTCAAACCATTTTGCGAAATTCTCTGCAATCTTCACAGCATGATGCCATTATGTCACTTTGGAAAAGTACTAGTCAAAGCATGAACCTACAATATGACTCATATAAAAACACAAAGCATGTTCTAAAGATGGTGAGGCACGAGCACACTGGAAAACTCCAGTCCCAGCTTCAATCCCAAGGCTTTATTATTACTTTCCTTTTAAATCATAGAACTTGCTGTTGGGTTTGAAACTAACATCAATCTAAACGCTGAGAGAAAGAAAGATAAATACATGCAACTTACGTGTGATATTTCTTCGAAGTACCGTAGTGTCAATTTCATTAATCTCTCCATTAGCTCACAAGGTATTTTTGGGAAATCTTGTAACTTCATTGCCATGTGCAATGATCTTAATATCGACAAACAAAACGTAAATTATGCCTTAAGGAAAATAACTGCCATCATCATCCGATCCACCTACTACATATTCTGCATGAGAAACTTGCCTTGGCCTAACCTTGATCTTCTTACTTACTGAACTATAAAGTTACATGATATTTCACTTTTTAGTTTGGGGTTTTTTATTTTACTGACTAAATGTAACCTTGTCAGCCGATACAAATTACCTGTATTCAGAGAGATTTGTATTTGTAAATTTAGTTGGAATATATGCGTGAGAAGTTTCAAAAAGAAAAAAAAAATACTATTATTCCTTGAGAAAATGGCAGACAGACAATAACTCTGCGCAAAAATAAGGCTGTTTTATAGTAATTACGTTTCTGTTTGTACGATATACTGTATTACATTTTTATCTATCATCTTAACGGATAATTTTGAGTTTTGAAATCATGGCACATTACACTTTTGCAACAATTTTACTTGTCCTGGTTGCTTGCTCCTTCTGGGGCACGGAATTTAAGTCATTAGGCCATCATGTCTTGCGTTGCAAACAAAAGATTAAAGGAAACAAAGAAAAGGATGAGGATGATGCTACAGATGATATGGGTGCCGAAACTTCTCCTAAAAGTCTCTCTTCAACAAGTAGAAATCCTCCCACAATAAATTTCAGCTGCGGAAAATTGTGCAATAGTCTCAAAGGTGTGAAAATGCACTAACACAGGTGCCGAGACATAAAGGACCTTGCCGGTGAAACATTTGAGATACAGAGTACTGTTGATAAGATTGTTGAGACAGATAGAAATTAAATAATAGAAGATAACGTTTCAATAAAAACTGGAGTTAAATTGCCAAAATCTTTCGACCAGTGGAAGTATGCTAATGACTATTTCAGAGCTACATTATCAATAGCAGAAATCAAAATATCCAATCTTCCTAGCAATGTTAACAACATGAGTAATGTTATCTACAATTATTTCGCGCAAAAGGTTGGACTGGTAAATTCTGCTGTGAACGCTGATCTGGATAGTAAATATAAAGGCTACTCAAACCAAAGCTTAAGTCATGTCTAAAACAGTTTAAACACAGTGGAGTGGATACTATAGAGATTTGGTGTGGCTGTCATCTTCTAAGGAGCAGATTAAACACATCACGACTAACAACTAGAAAGGGATACGATGATGAAAAGATCAAGAACACTTTTGGGGCTATGTCAAAAACATGCACTACCCTCTTTGCTAAATTCATTAGTCCTGTCAGTGCTACCAAGAAGTTTGAAATTCCAGATTGGATCCCAATCCTTCCCCTTCCAAATTCTCAATTTGAATCCTCTCCACCTTCATACAAAGGAATCACTAAAGTTGTTAGACGAATCAAAGCAACTGGTTCTCCTTGTCCTCTCTGTCAACTTTCAAGAATTCCTTTCAAGCGGTGCCCTTACCTCAGAGACATGAAATCACTTTGGGTCAATACAAACTTCCATTATCAAAGAAGAATTTCAAACTACTGCTATCTCTGTTCGTAGAGGTGCCCCTCAGGGGGACTGCCTGAGCCCTCTTCTTTTTAATTTTTGCTTCAACAACATTTTGGTCTCTCTGTCCATGATGGAAGTGAATGCATGTTTCAACCAGTGCACTGGCTTCAGTTTGCTGATGATGCAGCTGTTCTTACTAGCGGTGAAAAAGAGAACCAAATCCTACTTAATTGCTTTACATGGTGGTCCAAAGGGCAAACTTTGTTATAAGGGTTGATAAATGTGTCACTTTTGGTGTCAAGACATATACAAAAAGATCCATTCAGTTTCAGCCAACAATTTTCATTGAAAAGTAACTTGCTCCTCCTGTCAAAAATGGTAAATCTTTTAAATAGCTTGGCCGCTAATTTGATTTTGAAAAGACTAATGAACTGCACACGTCTAAACTGCTTACTCTCTTCTCCACTGTCATGAAAGGAATTGACGATTTGCCTCTTTATCTTAAAAATATGCTTGTAGTCTATCACAGATATGTACTATCCAAAGTTGCATGGCATTTTACTGTTGCATATCTACCTACAACTGGGGACACAGACAATCTTGACTATCTTGTATCCAGATATATTCGCCATTGGCCCGACTTTCCTGTCAGCCCAACATTGACAAGTTTAGCTCTAACTACAAAGCATATTGGTCTGAATCTCCAAATGCTATCTGTCAGATTGACTCAGTACCAAACTGTCTCCAGTAATATACAGTGATCTTCCCCTAATATCAATGTCCAGGCTCTCTGGACAAACATTAGTACAGGACCGAACTTGCAATATAACATTTATCATAATACCAAAGAGGTACTAAAAGAAGTCAAATCAGGTAATAAAGATCGGATAACACACAATTTGCCATCATAAGGTGCTTTACTTCCATTCTTGCTGGATCATTAACTCAAAAAATTAAATGGAATTTGGTTTGGGGGATCTACCAGTAAACATCTACAAATTTACCATAGAATACCTTAGTAATACACTACCTACTCGCAAAGATTTTTATCTTTGGAAGCTCAGAAAATCATCTGACTGCCAAGTTTGCCTTCTTCCAGTAACTTTACTTCATGTTGTAGCGGGTTGCAAAGTTTACCAGGAACAAGGTCAACACACTTGGCAGCACACTGTCCTAAATTTTCTTGCCATATCATTGGCAGTAGTTGAAGGATCTTCACTTTATGTGGACATTCCAGGCTTCCCTTCACCCTCCATCATTACTGGTGATGATTTACGTCCTGACCTACCTTTGAAAACTAAGGATAACTGTGTTTAAATTACAATATTCATGGCTAGTCTCAGATCTGAGAAGTCAGTATAAATCTGTCACCTTCGTAAACCTCTCAATGGACTCTCTGAGGACCTATGCTAAATCATGTCGTTCATTTCTTAACATGTGTGATTCCCTCTCTATCGATAACCAGTACAAACTCGTTCTCATTTCTAAGCTATTTACAATTTCAATTCGAACAACCAACTACATCTTCTGCTGCAGAGACAAAAGCAATGTAGCAGCCTGGATCGTTTTGTCTTATATACAACAATTGTTATTTACATTTTTGCATGTATTGTAACTCAGGCTAGCCAATTACAAATTATCTTGCAATAGTGAGATTTTTGATCATAGTCTAATTGAATGACATATCATTGTTTCCATTATTATAACTATTATCACCTATTACAATTATGACTGTTCAGCTACAGATGTGTTTGTGCATGGCCTTACGTCATACAGTTATTTCTTATGTCAGGTTTGTTGTATTGCTTATCTTTAACTGTTGCTGTCATTAATTTTGTGTGCTTCGAAGATGCTGAGATGCAGTATTTTGCTTTCTTTCTCTGTAATGGTGATTTGCTCATTTTATGGAGATGATTTTACATCATTAGGCAGCCATTTGTGGCAATGCAAGAAAAAGATGAACATGAATAATGGTGATAGATTTACTGGCAATCAAAAGTCTCAATAGCAGTCTCATTTGTGAGTTTTACTTCATTCTCGTAATACAATACAAATAGCAATTGCCATAGTGCGAAATGTTGCTGTGGAAAAGTATGTAAAGGCATATGTGGCCTTAAGATGCATCAATGTAATCGCTGTTCATACAACAATTACAATTCTAATGAAGATATGGATAACAGTATAAATAACTCGATCTCTGATGTCAAGCCTGGAGTCAAATTACCAAAATCTGATGGTCAATGGAATGCTGCAAATTAGTTTTTCATGGTATCGGTACCGATTTCAGGCGTACATTGGTAAAGTCTTGATGCTTCAATAGACCTTATGAACTCAATTATCTACAGCTATTTCAATGAAAATTTTGGTTACTCAGAAGATATTATTTGCGATGAATTGGTCAATAAATATTAAGACTTGCCAAAAAAGTTGTTAAAAGCAAATCCAAATTTCTAAAACAGTCCCAGGCCTCCCCAAATGAAATTAGGTTTGTCTCTTGCTTATTACGTAATAGGATACACACTTCCGCTGAGAATCCAACATCTGAATTTGCCCATAATATCAGAATTCAGAACAATTTCTGGGGGAATGTGAAAACCAATCTAAACAGCGGCACCTCACCTTTTCCTTTTTTTAATCTGACAACTTGTACTACCTTCTTCAGAGACTTTTTCCATGCTAAACAGCCATCCAAGTCATTCAAAATCAAAACCATACAATCTTTTCCTCTCCTTCTTACCAATAAATAAACAAGATTGTTCGTAGCATGAAAGCATCTGGATCACCTTGACCTCTCGATAAGCTTTCTGTTATTACTTTCAAGCACTGCCCTTATCCTAGAACATACTTAACTGACCTATTCTCGTTGCTTTGGAATTCTGGTGAGCTTGCTATGAATTGGAAAAGGGCGTGCACAGTCCTTGGTCATAAGAAAGATGATACTTCGGATCCCTTCAACTTTAGGCCAATAACTTGAAAGTGTTACAATGAAGACCTTTACTTCCTGTATGCATGACTCCACGTTTTTATACTTGAGCTCTAAAAATTTTCTAAAGCAAAAATCCAGAAGGGCTTCTTCCCTAAACTGTCAGGCACTGTTAAACTCATTGCTCAAATAGCGCATGTAATCAAAAAAGCACGATTGAAACAAAGATCTCTTCATATCACCTTGCTTGATCTCAAGAATGCATTTGGTGAAGTATATTATAATCTTGTTTTGGAACTACTAAAATACTATCATATACCTTTGCATGTCCAAAAAATCATTGGCAATCTCTATTCTAATTTTCATACATCTATAATTACCAAGTCGTTTAAAACTCCATTTATAAAGGTGGGAAGGGGTGTTTTACAGAGTGACTGCCACAGCCCACTAACCTTCACTCTATGTCTTAACACCTATATCAGATATATCTCCGATCCTAAGTTTCCACAATTTCGATTTTCCACAGCCTCTTTAAGTCCATTGCACTAGTTTCTGTTTGCCGACAATGCAGCTGTTATTAGGAGTCTAGAGCAAGAGAATCAGCTTTTACTGAACCATTTTTCTAGATGGTGTATTGGGCTGATATGCCCATCAGGGTTGATAAATGCTCCTCATTTGGAATCAAAAATTCCTCAACCCCATCTGTACAATTTTTGCCTAAATTTATCATAATCATGATCTCTTTCCCACTGTCAACATTGGCAGTTCTTGTAAATATCTTGAGCAGATACTTCTCCTTCTCTATGGATAAGGTTGAGCACAGGTCTATTTTATTGGGAACTATTAATGACTTATTATGTACAATTGATAGAATCTCTTGCCATTCTAAAAATAAACTGTTGCTATACCACCGCTATGTTCTCTCCAAAAACTTTTTGGCACCTCAATATAGCTGATCTTAGCAAAATGTGGGTAATTGACAACCTAGATAACAAAGTTGTGAATTATGTGTGTCGGTGGTTTGAATTGGCAATAATCACCACCTTAAGTAATCTTATAAGCAGCAATTCAAACTATGGTCTATATCCTATTCTTCCATCTACCAAGTTTATGCAGTGTCCAACCATAATTTGGAATGCTTTAAATCCTCTCCTAATTCTGATATAAAAGTTTTTTGGCAGGATTCTAACAACTTTAACAACATTCAAAATGATCAGTACAGAAATGCAAAGCATGCTCTCAAATCTATTCAAACTCACCACCATCATCGTAAAACAAGTGAATGAACATCACAAGGACTAGTTATTTCACCGTTTTTCAATTACCCTTCAAAGGTTACCACCAGCATTTGGTCAAACACTCAACAAAAACTACCCAAAAATACCTTCAACTTTTCTCTGAAATACTTAGCAAACACATTGGCATTTCAAAAAAACCATTCAAAGTGGTTCATCTCTCAATCATCAGCATGTTCCTTTTGCCTGCATTCTGAAACCTTGTAACACATTGCTTCTAGCTGTAAGCTGTATCTAGAACATGGTAGGAATAACTGGAAACATGATTCTGTCCTAAATCCATAACTAAGACATTATCTACACTTACAGATTGTTCATTATATGCAGATCTTCCAGCTTTTATATCCCCTTCTTTATCACAAGTAGTGCTTTCTGACCCAGTCTTCTCATAATTATTAAGGAGAAGGTCCTGTATATTCTTGACCTCAAAATTGGTTTTGAAAATAACATACAAATCAATAGTGAGCATAAGGCTTCAAAATATTATCCTCTACAACAAACTCTACTTCCAAACTATAACCAAATGAAATTTATAAATCTTTCTATGGGAGCCCTTGGCACTATTGGGTCTTCCTCTGAATCTTTTACTCATCTTCTTACATCTCTCAGTTTTCACAACAAAGCGCAAAAACACATTTTATTTAAAGAGCACATGAAATGAAAAAAAATTATGTCGGAGGTGGGCAATTTGAACACGCTGATAACGAATTTCATATTTAAATTTTCGGCAAATGATTGGAAATAGTTAATTTTCACTTGTTACTGGCACTATTTGGTGGCTCTTTCGATTGGAGACTGGGCCGAGCTTTATTCTTGCATGTGACGTCAGATTGTTTGTTAAGAATCACGATCTTGTTGTCGAGTTCATATAGGCCACGATGTCAGCGATTGATTCTGAGAGTGATAATGAGTATTATGGCAGTAATGATAGTGACGAGGAAATAGAAGTAACTGCTGTCGCTAGTATCTTTGAGCTGTACTTGAATGAACCACTGGTTCCCAAAGATGATTTCATTAGAGGACAAAGCCAGGCCGTAGATAATGAGAACAAGAATGTGGATGGACTTACACGGCAGGAATTAGAAAATAGATACGAGAGGGTTAAAATGAGTGTGTTTGTTCCCATTGTCGTCCAGAGCTGTTAGTTCGATCTCGAGAGTTTCTATATTGCCATGAAATAGCCGAAGCTTATGGAAAAGTTGTGTTCGACCGATTGACTGACATTTATGCTTGCACAACCCAGCATGAAGACCATGCAGCTCTTGTGAATATGACTATTTTTTAAATGGTGGTTACTTTACTAAAAGACAGACAAGGAAAGAATTATAAGAAGAAGAAGAGGTCAATCAGAGAATGAGTAAGTCTCTTCACTAGCACTTTTTTCTGGTTGTCAAATTTACCTTCACTACACCTCAGCAACAGATATATTCTACCAAGCTAGCTTCAGTGTTTGTCTAAACACTGGGCGTCACTTTATCTAAAGTTTGCAACTGTAAAGTATTCTCACAATTTAAAAAGTTTGTTTGTTTACAGGTTTCTACATGCAGTGGCATATCGATGGCTTGCTAAATGGTTTTTTGGCTAGTTTGGTTTGGTCAATACTAAGGGATTACTGACATGTGCATTCTTATGGAGAAAGTATCCTACATATAATGCAAGGGGTTTTGCGACAACTAATGAGCGTGAATGAGCCCAAAATTAACTGATCTGTTTGAACAATGACAGTTTCATTCATCATGTGTACACAACAGGGCACCCCCTTATCAAAAATTGGAAAATGAAACCTTAGCCCTTCATTAACAGGTAGCATGTCATGACAGAATGACTGTCAACATTTTGATACAGGAAAGAATGATATTAACTGCAATGCCCCTTTTGTGTCCTCATCTTGGCTTTTGACAAGATTTGCATACTGGTGGGGCTCTGCTTTTTTTGCTTTCATGGTATCATCTGTGCTCCCTCACCAAGTGTTGGGAATTGCATCTTGCAATGTTTCCTGTTCTTGTACTACAGAAGAAATAAATATGCTGAGATAGTTCATTATGAGAGCAAATGGTAGAAAGAAGACTTGTACAACCTGAGAACTTTGTACACCCTTATGTAAAACTGGAATCATGTATTGTTAACTATCGCACCTTCCTTAGTCTTTGAAAATGTACCAAAAATTATCCATTCAAAGTTACTATGAATTCATATTGCCTTGGACATGTGAACAAGT
>OLMO02000275.1:13622941-13634325 GCA_900291935.2 Cassiopea xamachana
CTAGACTAGAGTTGCAGTCAAGTTTGATCTGTTTTCATACCCTCAGGTTTTCAGGGAAACTCCCTTATCAAGTATGTACATATGTAGTATGTAGTTACCTGTCTTTTGTCACGTTGTGATAAATTTGGCGGCGAATAAAGATTGACAGAATCTCTTGTTGGAACAGCTCCTGGAATGAGATTTCTCCTCCAGCGGACGTTTTTGCGAGCTATTATCAGCCTCGTAAAACTTGATTCATCAAAATGAATGGAGAGAGCTGCATATCTGCTTTGAGCTTTGTAGTTGGGCCTATGCCGTCTAACAAACCTGGCCCACTCTTGCCGTAGCTTTTTGTCCTTAGGAAATTGATGCATCGTAATGCCAGAAGTGTAACTATTATTTCTGCAGCTCTGTTGACTTGGGCTGCCAGCTACACGGTGTCTTCCTCCTTTTTTCTTTCTCCCACGTTCAACTCCACATCGCAGTCACTCGACATTTTCCTGTGCTGTCTTACCAACAAACAATCTGACGTCACATTTGCATTTGGCCGCGTTTTAGCAGAGCCACCAGCAAGGGCAAAATCGCGTTCTTTTACACTAATTTAAAATTACTTTCGCGGATCATATTTACTTATAAATATCAAATATGTCATTTTTTGTGTCTGTTTGTGATATACAAGGCGAAAAAAATTTCATTTCATGTGCTCTTTAACCTCATCAACATAACTATAAGATGTACATACTTTATTTTCTGTTGCCGAAATAAACCTTACACAAACCATGAAATAATAAACTTATAAGAAATACTATGATTTTCCTTTTTATTAATTTTATTTTACATTCTATTCCATTCATGTCACAGTAGATGTTTTGTTCGTCATTTTGCTTTGTTAAGTAGTTAACTTGACAGCCTAGTTATTGAGAGACGTAAAATTTTAGTTTAGTTATATGAGAATGAAATTGAAGTTTGAAACAATTATAGGTCCCAAACTTGGCTTCTTCTAAAAGGCTGTGCATTATCTTTACTCATTGATGATTCTATCGGCCATCCTATCAATTACTCTGTAGCAGTTCAATCAAAATTATCTGCTTTCCAAACTACAAGCAGTTGTGAGTCAATTCGCTTTAACTTTTTTATCAAACGCATGGGACTAACTAGTTTCCTCCATTCATCAAATTGGCCAATGTCTTTTGGAACTCATAGTTCTGGTAGGAACAATTACTTGGCGCTCTATCACCATTCTTCATAAACTATTCAAGACTTATATAATATTTTATTGAATTCCTCAAAAATAATTGGTAAAAACACGGTCTTTATTCAAAAAATGGCGAGATTTAGTCTCTGTACGAGTGACTTGCAAGAGCTCAGACCTACATCCACAGCAAACATGTACCTTTACCAACATGGCACTGGGGGTGCATCAACCTCATACTGGTCAAACAATAGGAGTGAGCAATCTAGTGTTTTCATATTCCTACCTCTATGGTAAAATACCACTAAAATCAAACAAAATGACTACAGCAGCATGTCTGAACACAGCTGTACTACATAATGAGCGGCGAAATTCTATTATGTTATCTCCATTAAAGAGGGAAGTACATTTTCAAGTTACAGATGTTTAGGTAACTACCGCTATAATAGTATTCATGGCAATATGATGTCACTCTTTGGTACTCAATGATCCAAGCTCATGTGAGTCTTCGCACAGGCACCCAATTAATGTATATAATAGGTGTCACTAACTCCACGCTTTGTGGCATATGTTATTGATATTTGTGGCTCTGTTTTTCCTGCCAGGACTTTTTCATGCTATCATGGTACATTTTGATGAGAGACACACTACAACAATTTAATAGCTGCTCCGATGTTACCACTAACTCATTCATGTGAGACAAAACTCGCATATCTATGTGCAGCTAAGATTTACAGCAAGTAATTTCTTAATTCATCTGCATATAAGGTTGCATTAGCTGGGGGCATTGCTGGGTGCATTTGTATACAAAATAATTTAAACATCTCTGAACAGTATTGTTCCAGACTATTGTTGTATATTTGTCCTGTCCGTGCAATGAATGGTTAGCAAAAGGTCTCTAAGTTATAGAAGTGCGTAATGAACGATTGCATACACGTGTACAATAATAAAAGAATAAAAAATAAAGGTATATCTATAAACATATTTACATAAATAAGTAATCCTGTACTTCATAGCTTTTGAAATATATACAATTTTCGACTACTTGTTTCACTTAGCCCCACTCTAAAAACTCTCCTCCGCTTAACGTTTCCTTCTTTTTTCCCTCCCAGTCTCTCACGTTTCCAAACAATGAATGCGGCTAACTACTGCAAGAATGCTGTTCAGATATATTTTGCACTGCGCACTCACTTCATTTTTACTTCTCAGTCACCATATATATTTTCTACTTTTCACAATATATATTTTCACCTTAGAAAATTGTCTGGTATGGCAGGGGATCCTCCTTGCTATAGTTCAGTCACTACAAATGTGGCTTTGTAAGTCATGCATCATGAATACCAATCATTTGGTCGACAAGCTTTTTTTCAACCAAAATGTGACAAAAGAATGTGTGTTTCTGAGCCAGTTTATCATGCTGATTCCAGTAATCAAGTCCAATTCTTCGTATTAGGTCAAGTTTTTGACTTACAGTCAATGTCTGTTTTTACGAGGGGCCTCATTTTTATATAATATTATGTGCTTTATAGAATCTATAAATTGGTTTTTAATGATAAAGTGTGCAGTCATTGAGGACAATGTATACTGGGAACAGATATCAGCTACTCTAGACTCAGTAGCAAGACCTAGGACTACTAGTACCATAAATTACTGATCACGTGTCCAGTACTCAAATAAGCGCCCGTGCTTAAATAAGAACCCACTGCGTGAAAAATGTTCCTCACAAGCGCCCAGGTCCAAATAAGTGCCCAGTCTGGATAAGCAAACAGGTCTGAACAAGGTCCTAGAACATATTGAATACGTGAAAAGAAACAAAGCCTTTTCAATTTTTATGCACTTACATTCTCTCAAAATCAAACACTCTATGCTGACTTAACTGATTATTTTACACATGAGGTGATTTTACTTTTACACTAAGATGATAATATGGAGGGTGATGATGTATTGATTGATTGATAGGAATTTTATGTTTCAATCTATTCCATAGAAAGATGATGTAGTTTTAGGTATCTGTTTTGTTGTTTCTTAATAACTGCAAAGGTCCGAATATGCGCACCCAATAGTTTATGTTGTCAATTGAGCACCCAAGGCGCTTCAAGAGTGATTTACGGTATGTGTAGGGAGTCCCTTACATTTTATAGCTATTTGATCCTGTTTACAAGGTTCCATAGCACGGAACTGAATTGCAAGCTCTATATTTTGTACAAGCAATTATAGATCCAAGTGGTACATATAACTACAAAGACATTGTGACTATTTATAATGATCAAACACGAGAGTTAAAGTTGAAATACTTGAGGGAAGATTTGCTTAAATAGTGACAGGTTTCTACAACTACAAACCAAGGAAATGGTTAACGTGTCACTGCTGGTCACACAAGGGCATGAATCACAACGTTCTAGGCACTCTCTTATATGCTTCAATGGCTCATCTCTCCTAAATGAGAAGTTCGGGGAAAAACTAGAATCAAATGGTGACTTTTAGAGAATCAAAAATTCCAGCAACCATCTCATGTGACATTTACTTTCTGAAGTGGTTGATGTGCTTATACAGAAAGCAATTCAAGTCTCTAAATGATTGTTTTTGGACATATTGCAGCAACATAAAAATGTTTTTCCAGCTCTGTATGAAAACTCTCCAGACTTTATTGCCAAGAAGTTTCTAGCTCAACTGCTTTGCACAAAAGCATTGCTGGAAAGTAAAAATTCATTATGTACACTTTAGAAAGTGGCAATTATTAGTTAATGCCAGAAGCTACTTTTGAAAAGCAGCCAAATTTTTCGATATAATAATTTATACACAAATAATCAAGCTTCACATACATACTAACTTATAGAATCCAGTGATGAACTTCATGAACTTTTTGGAAAATCAAATACTACATTCTTATAAAGCACTTTCCTATAAATATCGAGTATCTACTTCAGTACAAAATTTCTTATTCAAGGAGTCACTTAGGTTCCATATTTGGGGACACTTTAATAAAGCTTGTTGAAAATAATCATCAGTCAGAACTACTACCTGTAAACAAATGTTCAGGAATCTCAATTGTACCTTGACAGCCCACACATTCTAGATAAATTCCATTGGGCAACATTCCTTTCCACTTTCACATTAGTTACAACTGCCAATTCCTTCTAGTAACTTCCCTATTCTGTCAATAGCTCAACTTCTAAATGCTGAAGTTACTCCCTAGTTGTCATACAAAACGGCTTGACATGAACACTGTTAGCCATTTATGTGCCATCCGCTTGCTCATAACAATATCACTTCTTTTATGTCGCCTTGTTATATTCAGCCATTTAAAAAACATATATATATTTGCAGTCCTGCGTTGACGTCTTCATGCATTTGCAATACCACTGGCCCACTTATAGGTCACAGAAATGGGCAGAATAGTTCCAACTTACATAGGTTAAGGTAGTTATGAAGTGTCTTTCAGCAAGTGATGACATAAGTGCAACAACTACTTCTGCCTTATGAAAAGTTGAGAACGATGGCATAGCACCAGGTCGACTTTGACGAGAAACAACTGGGCATACCAGCGGAAGTACACAAGTGAGAACATAAACACTAGAGATCATGGGGTTTTATAACAGTCTCTATAACATATCAGATTTAAGTGTTTCCCAAACTTTCCATTTAAGGGTTGGATTCCACCAGGGATAAATGAGGTTTACGGTTGTGATAATTTTTGAATCAGACCAAAATCATTTCTAACTCACAGTGGAAACAGGGAAGGGATGTAAAAATCATGCTGGCACTGTAGTATTCTCATTGAGACTTTATTTTTATAATTGATTTAGTATTTTGCCCACATTTTTATTTAACCTTTTTTCATTGTTTTATTGAGATTTGATTTCTATTGAATTGGGTTCGAAATATAGAATATGGCTTCCAAATCAAGTGTGTTAATTATTGTGAGCCTAGATTAGAATTACTACATTGGCGACGAGTCTTTGGATCGAATTCCAGAGGGAAAACATCGAAAGTACATGTCTATAATTCGTTGATGATTAGAAGTTTGTTGTGAATAGCCACAAGGCAGCCATGGCTACTCAAATTACAGTGCCAGGAGTTCACCCATTTTATCCACACGGCAATCCAAACAAAATTGCACAAACTTGGGATAAATGGCAGAAATCTTTTCAATACTTTTTAGATGCCTCCAGTATAACTACTGATAAACGCAAGAAAGCTATGCTTTTACATATGGCAGGCCCTGACACTCAAGAAGTGTTAGATACTTTAACTCCTGAAAATGACACTTACGATAAGGCCCTAGAAGCTCTAACATCGCACTTCTCGGTCAAGAAAAACGTTCCATTTGAGAGACATGTATTTAATCAAACGAAACAAAAAGCAGGTGAGTCAGTTGAACAATTTGTCACTCGATTGAAGAAACTCACAGCATCATGTGAATACGGAGAGTAGACTGAAGATCAAATTCGTGACCAGGTCATTGCAACTTGCTCATCAACAGGACTCCGCAAGAAATTACTCACTGAACCGGATTTAACTTTGGCTAAGGTCATTGAAATCGCTCAGGTTATGGAAACTGCACATCATCAGGTAAACGAAATAGAATCAAAACATGAGCAGCCTTTCTTGCAAACACCATTAGCCCGAGGTGATGAAGACTATCTTAATTTTCTTCGCTGGAAAAATGCACAACACCAGACAACCAGTTTTAGGAAAGGCCAAGAAAAATTTCACAAAACTTGTGGGAGATGTGGTGCAAAAGGTCACTACAATAATGAATGCCGTCGAAGTAAAGATGTCATTTGTGATAAATGCAAAAAGAAAGGGCATTTCACAAAAATGTGCAGAAGTAAAGGAAAGACAGACATACCTGGTGAAGAGAAACAAAGGAGAAAACATGCTAATAAACATCAGACATCACATTTAGCTCTTCAAGAAGCACAATCAAATGAGACCAGTGATGAAAATGATATATACATGTTCCATATAGAGTCAAAACTCAAGTCAGCTCTGTATCCTATCAAGATTGGCACACAAAAAGTGAATTTGCTCATAGATTCAGGATCCACCCTCAATATTCTGGATGAATCACACTTATCAGCTAAATCCACATCCAGTGGTCCACATGTCAAATGCAAAAATCTTTCCATATCAAGCACAAGAACAGCTAAAGATTCTAGGTGCATTTAAAGCACACATCTCATCAAATGATAGAACAATTGTTGCAAAGCTTCATGTTGTTAGAGGAAAAGGGGGTGCAATTCTTGGTAAAGACACTGCTGAAAAGCTTGGCTTGCTTAGGGTAGGCCAAGTGTTGAAAGATTCACTTCATGTCAATACACTCTCTTCAAACACTGCAAATCCATTACTCAAGGGCATTCTGGAAAGAAATGCTACACTATTTTCAGGGACTGGAAAATTAAAGAATTTCCAACTAAAATTACACATAAATCCTGATGTTACTCCAGTGCAACAACCAATTCGCAGAATTCCTTTTCACACAAGAAAGACAGTAGAAGAAGAACTTGAACACCTTCAAAAGCTGGATATTATTGAGCAGGTAAATGGTCGTACAAGTTGGGTCAATCCCTTAGTGGCTGTCCCTAAAAAGGACAACAAAATCCATCTTTGTTTAGATATGAGGCGAGCAAATGAAGCCATAATTCGTGAAAGGCATATCATACCCAAGGTTGAGGACATTTTGACTGAATTGCATGGTGCAAAATACTTTTCTAAGTTAGATTTAAGAGAAGGGCATCACCAGCTTGAGCTTCATCCAAATAGGAGAGATATTACTACCTTTGCAACACATAAAGGCTTGTTTCGATATAAAAGATTGATATATGGTGTTTCAAGTGAATTTGAGAGCTTTCAAAGGCAAATTGAAATTGTGATTGCAGGGTGCCCTGGGGCAAAGAATATCAGCGACGATATCCTTGTATGGGGTACCACAGAAGAGGAACAGAATAGTCGTCTCAACCAGGTCCTAGCACAATTAAGAGAAGCCGGCCTCAAAGTCAACAAAAACAAGTGCATGTTCTGTACAGATCATCTTGTATTTGCTGGTCATGAGCTCTCACCCAAGGGAATTTCACCTCAGAAAAGCCGCATTGACTCTATCATGAAAATGCCTTCACCTTCAACAGCAAATGGTGTAAGGTCATTTCTTGGAATGAAAAATTTTTGTAAACGGTATGTTCCAAACTACTCCACAATCACTTCAACTTTAAGACTTCCCACAAAGAAGAATCAAAGGTTCACGTGGGGTTCAGCACAACAATCAGCTTTTGATCAATTGAAAAGCAGCCTTGTCAGTGCTCAAGTAATGGCTTTCTACAATCCAAATGCAGACACAAAACTAATTGTTGATGGCAGTCCAATAGGGCTTGGTGCAATTCTCACCCAAGAGCAAGATGATGGCACATGGAGACCAATTGCATATGGCTCACATGCTCTTGATCCAGTCCAACAAAGATATGGTCAAACAGAACGAGAAGCATTAGCAGTAACATCCTTTTGTCAACATTTCCACCATTATCTTTATGACAGAGAGTTTACAATATTGACGGATCACAAGCTGCTCATACACAACTTTGGAGTAAATTCAAATCCTCCTCCTCGCATTCAACGCTGGATGCTCTGACTACAAGCGTATCAGTTCCATATCCAACACATACCTGGAACTGACATGATCTCAGACTATCTCTCTCGTCAACCATTTCATTGCCTGAACAGCGATTCATCAGCAGAAGATTTCATCAATATGATTGCCCACAATGCAATCCCATTGTCATGTTCTATAGAGCAAATTGCAACAGCAACCAAGGCCGATGACATTCTACAGAAAGTTGTATCCTCTATTACATCAGGCCAATGGGCTGACAAATCAAATTTGCTAAAAACATTCTTTCAGATACGACATCAATTGTCTCTCAAAGATGGCATTTTGTTAAAAGGAAAACTTATTGTGATTCCAACTAAGCTACAAGATAGAATTTTACAACTTGCACATGCACAGCATCAAGGAATCAGCAAGACTAAAAGTTTATTAAGAGAAAAAGTATGGTGGCCTTCCATGAACTCTGATGTCAAATCTATGATTGCTTCTTGTCACGCTTGTCAAATTACAGCACCTTCATCATTGAACTATCAACCACTAAAAATGTCAGAAATCCCTAAGTATTGTTGGCATACTCTTGCTGTTGATATACAAGGACCGTACCCAACAGGAGAACATATTCTTCTAATAATTGATTACAGATCTCGCTATCCGGTGGCCACACTTCTAAAGACTATCACCTCTATGACTGGTATTAACAGCTTGCATAAAGTTTTCACTATGTTTGGCTATCCCAAACGTATATGCACCGACAATGGTCCACAGTTCATCTCGAGTCAGTTCACTACCTACCTTGAAAGTCATGCAATCAAACACCGAAGAGTAACTCCACATTGGCCATCAGCAAATGGGGAAGTCGAAAGAATGAACCAAACAATCAAACATGCTATCCAATGCGCTCACCATGAAGGTAAAAACTGGAGAGATGAATTACACAATTTTCTACTAGTGTACAGAACCACTCCTCATAATACTACTGGTGCTGCACCTGCTGACCTAATGTTCAAATATGCTGCACGAAATGATATTTCACAGTGGCACAACCTCATCCAAAAACCAAGATGGACTTTGCTGTAAACTACCGTGATGCCCAGCGTAAACAGAAAATAAAGTCAGCTGCAGACTCTCAGAGGAAAGCAAAGGCAAACAACATTGTTATCGGTGATAAAGTCCTCTGCAAGAACTTGCTTAAAGCAAACAAACTGTCTTAAGAGTGGGAAAATTCGCCATACACAGTCGTGGCAGTTTACAACAGCTCTGCAAAAGTTCAGAATGGGGAAGGTATCACCTATGTCACAAATAAAGCACACCTAAAGCCTTATGTTTCCAAGAATGAGAATGAAGCCACCAGAGAGGCGGAATCACAGCAAAGGCAACCTGAGGGACAACTTAGTTCCAGAGAAGAAGGCTCAACCTGTCCAAGACGAACTGTTTCAAGACCACAGAGGTATTCTTGAACTCTTTGAAATGATTTGAGCTAATTGTTTTGTTCAGTTACCCTCTCTCAAGGGAGGGATGTAGTATTCTCATTGAGACTTTATTTTTATAATTGGTTTAGCATTTTGCCCACATTTTTATTTAACCTTTTTTCATTGTTTTATTGAGATTTGATTTATATTGAATTGGATTCGAAATATAGAATATGGCTTCCAAATCAAGCGTGTTAATTATTGTGAGCCTAGATTAGAATTACTACAGGTACCATGCAGTGTTATTGAAGTCCATGAAATAATTGTGTCAAAGAGGGCACGGGCAAGACTGGTGCATTAAAGGAGGTAATTGGTGTTAGGGCGAATATACACAAGAGCCTTAAGTTCTGTTTACACTACACAAACAAACCCGTCCTCAACTTAGGTTACACTCACTCAGGCTAGTTTTTTGCATGTGTGAACACAACTAGCCCAGGTTTTCCAAGGTGTTTTAACTTACAAAATGAACAAAGAGAAAACTGATGGAGGATTTAATTGGGATGAGGAGGAAATACCATTATTTATAAATATCTGGGTGGTTGAAAGCATACAGCTGGAATTGGAATGGAAAACAAGTAAAGGAAAAAGTTTGTGGGCTTCAATCTTTCATCACCACGCCCTTTATGTTGGCTACAATATAACCAATACATTTTATACTGCCATACATGCGGGAAAAAAGGGTCTGGGGCTTGCCTCCAGAAACATTTTTACAAATGAATGTCCTACAATGCTGGAAAATGCTTCTGCTGTCACCAATCACTATTCAGTCCAATGTCTTACAGCAATGTTCTTTGGCTATTTAAATGCAGTATGGGCAAGGGGCAAGCCTGGCTATGGAAACGATCAATGTGCTAGACGTTCTCTAGTATTTATGTCTACTATTGGGCCAACCATGGTTAGGCCTGGAAAAGAATTATCAAAATAAAGGTTCTAAGAAGGATGGAAAACACTACCTTGCGATTGAATTTTGCAAATAACGCATTTCATACGAGTGATGTCACTGATCTTTTAACCAGAATTTATGGAAGTGTATTAGGTATTAGATGTTCTTTCTTGTCCAGAGTCTACTAAAGGGACTGCCATGGATGGGCATGAAGAAAACATTTCAATACAGAAGTTCTGAGATGGCTGGAAAATGCTATTTTGATATTGGTTATTGCAAATACAGTAAAAACTTCCTATACATTCATTCAACAGTAGTACAAGCAACATATAGCATTCACCTCTTCAAAAACTACCCAATTTTGACAATGCAATGACCAAATTTTGTTAGAATTTTCTCAAGTTCTCAAATTTTGGGGTGTTATATTTAGCAAAACCTCTATGTCTCTGATTTGATAAAGTGGCTATAATTCATCGGTAACTTACCCTTAACAGCCACCCATCAAGATTTGCATGGGTGGCTGTTAAGGGTAAGTTACCGATGAATTGTAAAATTTGTACAAAAATCAAGTGTTTTGTTGATGAAAGTTTAATGACATCCTTTCTTGCTCTTTATGAAATCTACTGGAATGCTATTGCAAGAGATACCTACTAATATCTCAGCTGTTGTTGGTTGACTTCATGTTTTTTCCCTTAGATAAAATTCAACGTGCAGTTTCAAATAAAATGTGCAGTTTTAAAAAAAAAGTTGTAGCTCTAATGAAAAAATTGTGCAATCAAAAGTTTACTATTTAGTGGCCCAAGTGTGTACAAACAATAGATTTCAGTATGAAACGAGAGGCAAAATACAACCAGAAATAAACTTGTTGGAGGTAGTAGCATTTATCTACTCTTTATTCTCTAAAAGCAGACAGCTCAATCCCATCTGCAACAAGAAATTACTTCTTCAAAACAGTATAGCTGGATTTTATGTGCAGATCTAAATATTCCTCAAAAACATTACCCTGGTACAAAGAGCTTCTTTAGGTATGTTCTAATTTTAGCTTTTGTACATGTAGGTGCTTCACATTCCTTGTGTCACAGTTTGATAAGGCAGATCTCTCTGTGAATCTATTTTTTAAGCATGTAAATAGTCTGTTGATACTACAGAAATTTACCACAGCACGAAAAAGCGGCAACATAATTTTGACATACTGAAAGCTTTTTTCGTCCGACACTCATCAGAGTATGAACACGTCGGATAATGACCTAAAGGTAAACC
>OLMO02000275.1:13636541-13663989 GCA_900291935.2 Cassiopea xamachana
CCCCCAGTAGCTTGCATGTTTCTGTTCTTTCCATCTTCTTTCCTTTAATAAGAATATTTAGTTCAATGTCTTTTAGGCCATGTCTCAATATTATAATATAAGTGCTTAGTTTTATTCCCATTTGTTTGCAAATACACCTGTGTCATCGTGGTACAGTCAATATTGTCCCAAGTTAGCAAAATTTGATCACATAATATAAGTGTGCTTATAACTCTGTCACTAAATTCTGCGAATGCCCTTCATAACTTCTTCTATTTATGGCTTGCTCATCTAGTTCTTGCTTGACAGTTTGGAATATATTTTCAGTTGGAGTAAGATGTGGTGATCTTGAAGGGATTTTTAGAAGGGTCCTCCATTATGCCTTTCAACGCGTCCCTTGCAACTCCACCATTTGGCACCAATCAATGTCCATTAAAATCATCTTGGCAGCTCTAGCCCTTCTAGATCACACTCAGGCATGCACATGGTAATCTGTGTCCGATAAATTCGGAAAAAGGTTCTCCTTTATCTTCTACTGTTGGGTTTTTCCATCCTTCCACATTGTTCTCGATGCCCTGAGAAAGGAGGAACCACCATGAGCTGATAGAATGTTTGGCTATCCCCAGTTTTCTTTAGGTTTCCTGCTCCTTTCCTATTCTTCTTTTAGTGACTTCTTCTCTGCAGCATCTATGCACATACCATGGTGAAATTTTTTTGTAATGCTGCTGTCTCTCGGTAGCTTTCTCGAATTGGCAACAGCATAAAATATGCAAGGGCTTGTGCTTTCTTGGAGACTTTTCTCTTGAAGGCCAATTGATACTAAGGGCAAATAATAGTTTTCTTCTGCGCCATTTAACTAGTTCCTTAGGTGATGAAACAATAACCTACTGTAAGTATGATTAATCACAATAACCTCATAATTTCAACTGTGACGTTCATTACATACATAAAGAAAGGCAAAGTTCTAGTAACCGTGCTCTCAAGTGCACACCATTCCCATTTGTTCTCCAAATAGTTAAAGTACAATTTTTGCAACTTAATAACCATGACCAAACTTGGTGTGGCCCCTGCTCTATAGTTTTCAAATGTTCTTGACAGCTTCAAGGAACTCGCAATTCTATACCTTAAAGATAATGGTAGTTACCATGCAGCCTGGGTTTCATGCAGCGACGTAGCCCCTACTATCAGACCTTTCTCTACTTTCAAATATTGCCATTTTCCAATAAAAACTCCACAAAAGGACTATCAAACTATATTTAGTCATTTGATACATGGCTGTATTCAAACAATACTGACTAAATGTTGTGTTTTATGCTTACACAACACTTCTCTGCTTCACAAAAGCTAACGATTTTCTCTACTTCTGATGTATAATCATAAGCACATGGAGCACTGTACAGAAAAATAATGCCAGATCCAAAATCTATGGTGTTGAGCTACCATTGCTTGAGATGACTCCTTCTTATCCTATAAAAACTAGCATTTCAGCCTACTCAGATAATCCCTGCCAAAATAGTTGGAATACTTCAAAGAGTTCTATGCACTATCTCTCCTGACTCACTCCTTCCCCTGGTATGTTGTTTAATTATGACGAATTCTTGCCACCAGAGTCACTAAAAGCCATGGGGCTTGTCTAAAAGATGACATTTGCTAGCAGTCGAACTAATTTTGACGAAGATTGTAAATTCGAAGTCATTAAAATATAGAATGAACAGCAATGAGCCTGAGCAAGACCCCTGCAATGTGCCACATGAGACCTGTAGTAACTTTTACTTATGGCTACTGAAAGAGCAATATTGCTGATGAGCTGTACAATATGATCTAAACCATTCTATAATATCTGCCAAATGTCCTTGGACCACTCATACAGTGCTACGAATTTTCCACTCTTGTCCTATTTTTGAAGCAGAAATGACAATTGCGAGCCCCCTTCCCCATTCATACAATGTTTAATTGATAGCTGAAGCCCTTAACTATTTTGAAAGACACCATTTCTCCCTTCACTACAATTCCTCTTACCTTCAAACAACATTGTTGTACAGGGGAGGGCATTTTCTAGTTAGTCTAAAGAGTACATCACAGGACGTCTTTCAAATCTATTGGCAGACATTGTTGTTCATTTCCATCAATTCAATATACTTGTAGCTTTCTGACAAGTATTTCATGATCTACTATATCAAACACCTTTTTAGATTAAGATATAGCGCAAAGTTCAGATTACTTTTGTCTATCCTCTCATACGAGCCTTAGACACTTATCAGAGAGATGATGGTTAAATGAAGTTTACGATAGGCAAAACGGCTCATACTCAATATTTTATTTGAAAGGAGGAAGTCAGGTACCTGGTTATGCACAATTTTCTCAAGTAACTTTGCAAAAATTGACAACCAAAATAGGCCTAAAATTAATTTTCTCAGTTTGAGTTCCAGAGTTGAATATAGGTGTAAATTTAGTGAATTTCCACACATTTTGGACGATTCCTATTGTCAGACAGGCATTTGATATTATTATCAGAGGATTGGCAATAGATGTCACTGCATCTTTGGCGAGATTTGTAGGAAGACCATCAGGACCTGGTGCCTTACCACCTTTTAGCATTACTAGAGATTTGAGCATTAGCTCCTCACTCATTATTTTGAAAGAATATTTGTGCATGACATCCAGGGAGTTCAGCTACTTGATCGAGTCATCATCTGGGTTCATTTCTAGCTTTCTTGCAAGTTCTGGCTCTTACAAGTAATTGACAAAGTGTTTGTTCAGTTTTTCTATAATCTGAATTTGATTCTTCACAATACCATCTTCATATCTTAGTTCAGAAACTGCTGCTTTATTTGAGTTATTGAGTAGAATTTTATCAACAGTTTTCTACAAATTTTCGTGTTGTTTTTGTCTCGGTGACAATGTCCAGGTAAAACTTCCTTACTGGAAGACATATGGTATTTATGTATTTATACCTGGCTCATAATTTCGGATCATTCA
This sequence comes from Cassiopea xamachana, assembly GCA_900291935.2. NCBI lineage: Eukaryota > Metazoa > Cnidaria > Scyphozoa > Rhizostomeae > Cassiopeidae > Cassiopea > Cassiopea xamachana. The sequence continues at coordinate 13,639,500 of OLMO02000275.1, forward strand.
AAGCTAGATTTTTTTCAATTCGTCACATTCTTCCATGCTCTTTTTAACACGAGAGGGAAGCCACAGAGCATGCTCATTCATAACCTTACTTTTCTTAAGGGGGGCATGAAAATGCAATAGTTTCTCAAAGATATCATGTAATGCAGAAGTCATTTCATTCAGACTGTCATCCATTGGCTCTAGGGTAGAAACCCAGTTGATATGTTATAGCTCCTTTATGAAATCTTCCTTATACACCACTTCAACGAACCGCGGCCTCGGTTTCGCAATGGAGACTGGGAGCGAGCTCGGGGTGAAAGAGAATTCGTCGAGCTCACAACAACAAACGTTTTCAATGCGATTTGACTGTGTTTGAGACTTGGAACTACGATGTCTTTTCGACGTTCTTCGTTGTTTGCTGATTGTTTTGTAGCCTATTAACTCGGGAACAGTTGTTTTAAAAACTTGTACAAATACTTAGCTCTGATAGGCTATGGAAAAGCGCTTTTTTTATCGCAAGGGAAGGAGAAGAGAACAAGAGTAAGACGAATGGAAACTGCGCTGTTGTTGGCTGCACGAATAGTAATTACAGACTGAAAAAATGGAGGAAAGAACAATGCGAAAGTCATGCAGGCTCTATTCATCAAGATTGCCCTTGTGTTCAACCTTTCTGGTTACATAAGTCTCCAAGTGTTTCAAAGAACCAAGACTCAAGGAAAGAGTGGACACGTTTGATGAAGCGAACCAACAACAGAAACACTTTGTGGACACCAGGAGAAAGCGACATGGTCTGCTCCCAACAGTTTGTTGATGGGATGCCAACAATCGAAAATCCAAACCCATCATTAAACCTTGGTTATGAATTGCCAGTTAAAAAAGAGAGAAAAACTCTTGCTTACAACAAATTGCCTCCTCAAAGTGAAACTTTGGAAAAAAGTAATGCAAATCATAATGAAATAGATTGTGAGAATTCCAACACAGACAATCCACTTGAAGAACCAGAGTCACTTGAAAAAGAAGGCCAGCAATGTGAGGAATGTCCAAAGAAGAGTTGCCTTATATGGACTTTGGTAAATGCAGTGAAATCTCTGGCGATTGAAAGGGACCAACCGATAGCAAGTGTTGCTGGCCTTTCACAGAAACATGCAAACCACATTTATCAGAAAAAACAAGAAGCAAAAGCTTTTACCTGGACAAGGATAAAGTCTGATGCCAAGATGAAATTTTATACAGGCATTCAAAGCATTAAATTTTTCAATGCTTTGTTTTTGTTGATACTGCCATGTTTGCTAAAGATTGTATACTGGAGAGGAGAGAAAACATTGTCTCCAAAAAATACAAGAGAACTGTCACTAAAAGATCCATCAACGTCACAGAGAAAATCCAATTTTTGTTGGTGCTCATGCGCTTAAGATTGGGATTGTTTAATGAAGATTTAGCTGACAGGTTTGGTATTTCTAAAGGTACATGCTCAAGTATTTTCACAACATGGGAGAGATTGCTATCAAAACTCCTTGGTAATGCTCTTATAGTATGGCTGCCAAAGGAAGCAGTTTATTCCAACTTGCCCAAAATGCTTCACAAGAAATATAGACATGCAAGATGCATCATTGACTGCACAGAAGCTTATATTGAGAGACTCAAATCTTTGGATGAACAAGCAGCAACATGGTCTGATTATAAAAAACATAACACTTTGAAATTTTTAGTTTGTATTTCTCCAAATAGCTTCATAATGTACTTGTCAGATTGTTATGGGGGCAGGTCATCTGATCAGTATATTTGCCAGGATAGCAATTTTTATAAATTCTTGGACTATGGTGATGAAGTCTTGGCAGATCGAGGCTTTCAGATAAAAGAGGACCTTTTGCTGTACTATTGCAAACTGTTTGTACCACCTGGAGCAAGAGTCAAAGCACAGATGAGTGCCGCTGAATGCAAGAAAACAAAAGAAATTGCCAATGTGAGAATACATGTGGAACGTGCAATAAATAGTCTTAAAGAAGTTAAGATTTTGAAGAATGTTATGCCTGTAAACATGTTATCACATGCAGATGCAATAATTAGTACATGTGGTGCCCTTTGTAATTTGCAGCCACCTTTAATAAAATAAACTTTTAACAATTACCATTATGTATTTTTTTAATATACTTACTGATGGAAAATTAAGTTCCAGTAGGCCCTTTTGCTTGTCCCATTAGTGACAAAGAAATTAGTACTTTTACCCCAGTAGCCAAAATGACGAGGGCCCTTTTTCATTTTCTCCTGTGTGCAAAACACTCAACATGGAGATTTGCTAAGTGGCCTGACTTTGTCAGTGACATACAGTTCACTTTTATCTTTGTGGTAAACTAATAGTATATACCAAAAAAGTACACTTTTTCACTATTTTCCCCACTATACATTTCTTGATAAGAAACCTTGGTACCAGACAATCCAAAATTTAAGAAACTGTTAGAAAATATCAAATTGATTGACATGTCCTTGTTTTTTATTACAAAGAGGTATTTTCATAAATTGATGGCAAATATAAATTTACATAAAATTCAGTCAAGTCACTCTTCAATATTGAACAAAAAGTTTGGTCAATGTCAATTTGCTGCAGGATATTGTCATGAGCTGTCCAAACAAAAAAATAGCTTTTTGTAACTTTGGCAGCAACTATTTGTATTTGACACTGAGTAAAATATTTATGAGTTTTTTCAGTGTCAAAACATTGCTTTCCCTGCTCATGTAAGAAACACTAGCTTCTGGATGATGTGGTGCTAAATGGCGTATTGAATAAGGGCACTTGATCTCCAAACATGCCTTTCCGCAGCAATCACATTCTATTATTCTGTCCGGACTCACACCAACGAATGGTATCTCTTCACCCAGAATAAGCCCACACTCTCTTACTTTCACATTTGTGTGTTAACTTAAAAATCTCCTCAAAACAAGTGGTAGCATCACCTTCCATTGACCTACCATATGTTAATGCTGGCAACTCTGATGGAACATTATATGCATGAAGAACACTTCCAGCCTATAAAAGACTTACGCTGCAATGAACAGGTCCTTATCACAAAACCTGAAAAAGGATCTGGGGTTGTCATTTTACACAAAAGTGACTACATCCAAAAGATGGGCAGTATACGATAAAACCAAATGTTTGAACATGGGAGATGTAAAATTGCACAACAATACGGCGAAGAATATACAGATGTTATAAAAACAGCTCCTAGACATAGCACACTAAAACATCCAGGCTAATTATGTTCAAGATAAAGTTCAACCCACAGGCTTACAATGACAGCTAATGTATGGCTTCCCTAAAACATACAAAGAAAACATCACACTTGTGCCGATTTTATCGAAGATTGGCTCTTCCTGCATGAACTTGCTAAATGGTTAGCATAAACTTTGGTACCGGTCCTTCAATTATACTCCTCACATTGCGTAAAATATTCCGTTACATTTGCTAACTTTATCCAAAACTGTTATCTTGAACCCGCGAAAACATTTCTACGCTCTTTTGACATCAGCAGTCTGTTCACAAATGTCCCATTAGATGAGATCATAGAGATTTGTGCTGGTCCTTTGTATCGAGGTCACCTTGATTGCCTGCCATTCTCTGAGGACACCTTCAGGGAATTGATGCTAAGTGCTACACAAGGCGTTTAATGTAGTTTCAACAACCAGATGTATAAGCAGTTAGTCGGTGTGTGGCAATGGGTAGCGCTTTGGTTCTGACATTAGCACACATCTTTGTTGCCTTTCATGAAAGTAGACTTTTTGACAAAACTGCAAAACCAGGTGTCTACTTTCAATTTGTGGACGATAGCTTTGTCATCTTCACTTCTGAGCTGGAATGTGACCCAAACAACTCTTTGAATTTGTTGGCAATACAACCATTAGAATTAGCCTTATCAAAACCTTACAGGGTGCTTATGATTTGCATTAAAACTAAATTGGGCTCAGAGCTTGAAAAAATAAAAGTACTGCTTATTGAAAACAGATATCCAGCAGATGTTCTACTTTCTTGTATTAATCACAAACTAGCCAACTTTGCAGTACAAGAAATTACCCTGGATTGGTAACGTTTCATCAAAATTTGAAAATCACTTTATTAAGCCCATTATATCCTTTTTCTATGCTGTGAAGCCCCATATGGCTGACAATACTAGAGGTATGCTAGCAACAGCTAAAGCATATAACATTCCTACCACTTAAAAAAGTTGTGTACTTGATGAATTTCTGTGCCGACGTGAAGCTCAGTATGTAGAATACAATACCCAGAGGCTAGCAGACAGAGTAAAGCAACATGTTCCCACGAGCATGAAGAAGAAAAGTAATACCGTGAGAGAACAGCAACCTCATATGTGCAAAAAGAACAATTCCAACATTAATTGTGAGTTGGCCATAGGTCAACATCCTATTGCAAATCCAGAATGCGCCTAAACACATACAGACAATAATTTTCGGATCATTGGGCAAGCAAGATTCTCTTTCATTTAAGTCTTTTGTAGACAAAAAGAGTTCGCTTTTTATTTAGAAAAATGGCTAATAGGTCCTAATTGGCCACTATTGGGCCACATAGAAGCATGCTATCACACGCAACCACATGTGGACACGATCTGAAATTTCATACCCTGATGAGTGTTGGACGAAAAAAGCTGTCAACATGTCAAAAGAATGTTGCCACTTTTTAGTGGTCTATTAGTAGGAAAAATGGTATATCTGCGATTTACTAGTGCTTAATTAACTTGTTTCGTTTGAAGTAAGAGCAAACCTTGTGTATTCAGTGATTATTTGCTCCAATTGATATTCAGAGTACAACAAGTTTCAGCGTCTTGTATTGGGGTTTTTGCTGGTTTTTAAATTGCAGTTTGTACCATGTAACTGAGACTAGTGTGATGACAATCCTTTGATGTAATCAGAGTCACTCTCTGAAGACATACATGAACTAGCTGTACCAACATCAATCTGGCTTTCACTCTGAATTTGGGCATTGGACAGTTCAAAGTCGTTTTGCATCACTTCCATATATCTCCCAGATGTGCGCTAGCTGCCTGTTTTTGCCATTGATAGTGCCTTTTCCTTGAATGTGAAACATTCCTCCTGAACAGATAAGGCATGAGCAACAGCACTCTTAGGAGAAGAGCTTTTGCTCTGTAGTGGAGTTCACAGAAATTTGACCTGTTGTTAGTCGCTATTCTTAACGGCTTCTTTCACATCAAGTTGTGATTGTTTTTACTCACTTAACCAAGCAAAAATAATGGTTACTGTATCACTCCTTGCATGAAGCATCCCATGGGCAATAGTATACTTGTGCAAATTTGACTCAATAAAGAAGTACTATAAATGAATTTGCACACTCTATTGGTGTCTGAAATGAATGCCAATATAATGAAAATATGGTTGGAAGTAGTGTGCACCTCTCACTTTGGAGTGGGTCAGAAGAAAAATTTGAATAAAACATTTAGCATTAGTTCTCTCTTTTCTCAAATTATGGATTCAAAATGGCATCTCAGATTTGTCTTTCTCTGGAGTACTGCTCTCGTGTCTGGGGTGGTGCCCCTAAATCTTCTCTCCATCTTCTTGACAGAGTCCAGTCTAAAGCTATCCGTCTCATCAACAATCCAAACCTCACTAATTCTCTAGTCTCTCTCCCATCGTCATCTTGTTGCAGATCTTTCCACTTCCTACCGCTATTTTCACAGACATTGTTCTAAGGACATCAAGAATATTATTCCTGAGCCAGTGACGCATATTCGAACCACCAGAATATCTACTTATTCACACCCTTTCCAAGTTACACTACCTAATTCACGAACTCTATCTCACAAATCTTCTTTCATTCCTATATCGTCTCAACTGTGGAACTCATTGCCACCCACTACTTTCCCTGAATCTTACAATCTGTCATCCTTTAAATCTAACATAAACAAACTTGATCTTATCTACCACTCTACTTAAACATCCCCATTTTCTCAGTTTTTCCTTTGTCGGGGCTATGTTATAGGCCCTACGGCTTTTCTCTGACAGTGCTTACCAAAAAACACTCTCTAGAAAAATATAGTAGCTTCAATGGTTCCGGGGTACTTTGATGTTAAGTTTTATTGCACGGATAAATGAAAAATACTGAACAGTAATATGCAGGAGACTTCCGCCTAGAGAAGATCAAATAAATGTGCTGCCAAGAAGAATGGGGTACAGCATTGGTATTATTACTTCAAAAACAAGGACTGTCTGGCAATTTTTAAGGATAATTTTTGCTCGATTGCGACAAAATCCAAAATAACTCAGACGATTTAAAGACTTTTTGTGATACTAGCTCCTTCCATACTGAATAGGTACACAATAGCGATCTTACCAATCTATAAAGTGAAATTGCAAAGCAAACAAATCCCACTTCATTTATAAGAGCACTGTGCAATTCACTGGCATGGAACTACGCCTATTCAATTCTCTTTTACAAAATTCCTGTTAGACACTATATTTCCAAAGGAGATATAAGGATATTTTGATAAATTTGCTATTATTGAAGGATTTACGATGATCTTTATAACCATTTTCATTCTTTAAGGATTCTCAAAGATTTTAAGGTGGTATGGGAACCATGTGGTGGTGCAAGACATCTAATTCATGTGCAGAGTTGAGTACCGAATAACAATCAATCGTGATCTATAATTGGGAAATTGTCTATATGCACTTCAAACAATTATTAAATTACAAATCGATATGATCATGGCAATAATTAAAATTTTTTCAGTTTTCATTGAGCTCTACATAATTCTAGTTCTCCATAGGAGTAGAAAGACAAAGCTTCCAATTATTTAAATCTCATACAAAGGATGCAAATTGGAAGAGCCACGCAGTCTTGTCATGACATACGGAATAAATAACTTATGATGTCATCAAAATATTCTTGAAGTTTGCTAGATGGCCTATCCTAAGTACTGCCAAGTTTTCTCTAAAAGGTAAATAATCGAAATCTGGCAACTGTAACTTGGTGAAGAGACATCAAACTTGCTCAGATAGCAGTTGAAAGCATGTTTAATATCCATTAAAAACTGAAGAAAATTATGAAAGAAACAGCTACTATACTCACAGATTTAATGGGCATTGAAAAGCATCTCAAAGCATCACAGAATTCCCCCCACAATGCTTTTCTATATTTCACGTCATGTCTTTGATGTAATGGCATCAACAGGTAATTGCTGAAAGTGTGGTCACCAAATGAACACCCAGCAAATTGAATTAATAACTCACAAAATCTGCAAAAAGATAAGCTATGTCAAAAGAACATAAAAAGGTCTGCTTGAATGAAATGAAGACCCTTTGAAGTACGAATATTTGATAATAGAATTCTAGCGATTCTCTTCCATTCAATACGTCTTTAGGCAAAATTATGGAATGTTCATGTTATCTTCACATGTTCTGCAAACTTTCCCACATTCAAACTTTTACAGGCATTCCATATTCCATTCTGGATTAAAGAATAATAGGGGGTGGGAAACTTTCATGGGTTGGAAAATTTCCTGAAAATTAATAATTCAGGGGTGGAATAAATGGGGGCTTGGTACAATAGAAGACATGTATATTGTTGAAGAGCTGGTTTCATATTTTCTTAATACGCCAAGAGAAGGTTTGAGGAAAATAATAATGAATAATTTTCATCTGACTACATGAACCTTAAAAGCAGAGCAACATTTCGCATGAAACCCTCAAAAATAAAAATTGGGGGTTGGAAAAAGCACAGGGGGTGGGGCTGGAAATATTTCGAAAACTGACATTCTAGAAGGGGAGTACGATTAATTAGTTCCCACGAGTACCTGCTTTCATCTTCAAAGTTTATGATGGAAAACTCTTCATTTGTTGGACGATTGCTTAGAGGTACTAAATCATTCATACTGTAAATCTTCGAATGAGCCCCCGGGGCCTTATTGCAAAAATAAATATTCGGGAGGTGGCCTATTCGAGGGGAGGGCTTATTTGAGGGAGGGGCCTATTTAAAAGTCAGGCATTTCCTCAAAGGTAGGTATAACAGCGAATAATTTTCTCAATTAATTACATTAAAACCTTACACAAACGCTATTTCAAAAACGAAATTTATTAGTAATTAACGATCAACGATCACGCAAGTCGAGCTTCTAATTGCTTTTTTGCCTCCAGTCAAAGGAAGTAATCCAGTATGGCCATTGCACCATGGGGGTTTCTTGAAATAAGACAATATTTTGTAATTATGCTTTCTGGGGAATTACTTGCAAAAATTATTTCCAGGTGGGGGCTTATTCAAAGTGGGTGCTCATTCCAGGATCTACAGTAATCTCAAGTATAATCCTCCTCACCAAACGTCAAAGAAAACTCAACATTGGTAGAAATCATTCCGGCTTGCTGCTCGTGGATGAAGATCTACACGAAAGAGCCTCTTAGGTCGCTCGCTGATAAAGTGGATTTACAAAAACACTCACAGGTCATAAAAAGATGACATCCCATGTATATGGCTTCTAAAGTCAAATTCTTCCAATGTTGCTGCAGTTGTGTACAACGTAAACAATGATGTAAGCAAGTTTTTAATTCGTATATCCAGGAAAGCATCACTGCCTACAAATTAAACAGCCAGCAGCATATATGAGCAAAAAATAAAAAATAGCATAAATGATTACGAATATATCTTAACACATACATACATCAAAATAACATTTCCTGCATTAAATAGAAGACTAAACTTGTGATAATACTAATACAGGAACTAGTACAGCATACACAGTACAGCATACACATGAGTTTTGGGTGCAATCATGCCCATTTGGACAGCTCTGATTATGGATCCCCAATACCCAAGGAAATCCCACCAGACGCCAGATTACACCCAAAACCCAAAAGTAAATACATTTAGGCATATCTGTCAAAGGGAACTCTCTACTACGTAAACTAATTGAGAGTGTCAACCAAATAAAAGATGATAGATCTATGCTAAGTATTGAAATGAAAAGAACTCAAAGTAAGGAAGAAGTGAAAAGAATAGCTGATATGTATACAGTTACTTTTTTGTGCTAAATTTTTGGGGGGTCATATTGCACTTTCTGAAGCTTTTCACCCCTTACAGTATTTTACAATGACCCCTCAATTGTACTAAAATGTAGCTATCACCACTATCAGCAAAATTTTCACTGTCATTTTCATTCCAATATTCAGGAGTCAAATCTCCATCAAGCACTTCACAACCCTTATCAGGTAGAACAATGTCTACCACTCCAATGAACTTTCATTTAACACCATCTGGTGGGATCATCAACTCTTCTACTTCCTTTAGGATGGTTGCAGTTATTCCCTGTATGCGAGTCTATCACCACCCACACATTCTATGACAATCTAGAAAAATATCCAAACCCCTGTTATTTCGACCCCCCCTACAATTAAGCACAATAAGTATAGTTGAAATGTCCTGCCGATTTGGGTAGGAAGCAATTGTTCCATTAATTTTTGACGTCAACTTGCCCATTCAAACAGATTCCCCTAGAATTACAGGCTCACAGTAGAAAATAATGTAGTCGTTTTCTAGGTAGGAACAAACAAAAATGAAAATAAAACCTCCAGCATTGTATGTGCAGATGCATGGGATAGGCCTAGATCTCATGATATGCAGAACCTAACTTAATAAAGTTCAACAGCACTTCAACCTCAGCAAGATGCTAAGCTAGATGCCCTGCTAATGATAGAGTTTTAACTTGAAAAACAGGAGCAAACACACGAGCTGGACTCTTAACTCCTTTCTTGCTAAATAAACCACATAAAACTTGCACATTTTGAAACCAACTGGAGAGTACCACATGCTTTAGCAACCTAAAACCTTGCAATCAGAACCTCATGCTACTTTAAGAACAAAAAGGTCACAATATAAGACTTTCAAGCGACTTCAAAGTTTGCACTGAATGAGGGTAATTGATTTTCCAAGGCTATTCAACAGAGAATTCTATTAGATTAAGATGCAGCAGCTAAGAATGATAATTGCGAACATTGCTACACAAAGGCGTTGTATACCTTCCATGTAAGAGAGCACATGGAAGCTTTTAATCCATGTATGAATAAATAACATCAGCAACTGCAAAATATTTTATTTACAGCAGTGGACAACAATCTTAGTTCAGCCAACACACATCTGGTAAATGAAACAATCTTGCTGTACTTAACCAAGAAAGAATATTTCAAAAAGGTATAATGCAGCCTTCAAAAATCATAAAAGGACAATGTTATCTTTGTTCTAAGAACATCGCTCTTATGCTTTAAGTCAAATCCATGCTGCAACAGCTGTGGAATTGGTACAAATACACAGATCATACTCACAGACACAACAAATATAATGTCAGAGCTCATTTGATGTGAAATTTCGGCCTTTTTAGATATACTGGCCGGCAATAAAGCTGATATACTGGCAAGCATTAATGAAAGGCATATCAAACTTTTTCCCTGTATCTAGCTGCTACAGCAGCAACGCATAAAAACTCAATTAATAAAGAGATGCCTTGGAAAATGAGAGCAATTCTATGCATGACTCTGCTTGCCAGGGTGGAAAACTTTTTGGGAGCAGTCAATCTAAAACTATCTAGTGAGAAATCAGTAACATTGTGAGCAGAACGAATCTGTCAAGGCTGAAGGGCAAAAAGAGACAACATACTCTGAAGAGCTGTAAAACGTTTTACAGTTCAGTGGCGTAATGATCTAATATGTACTCATGGTAAACTCTCGTGGGACACTTATGTGTCACTACATAGCGGTTAAAATTACTGATCTAGAGATAAGCTTTAATATATTGTCGAATTATCTCCATTAATGTGCACAGGCAGGGTAACATGCTAGATATTCTGCTGCAATTTGATCTGAAAATAAGCATCTTTTCCATATCTTTTGCGTGTAATATGCTAAGCAGTGTTGCCAGATGATATTCCACTTTCTCGCAAAAATACCACCCAAAAAGCCCTAAACACGCCCAAATCTATGAAAACACAGCCCAAAGCCCACAAACGCTGCAACTTACGCGTGTGCTTCCAATCAACACAGATCCAGGGGTTAACTTTAGAATCACATTTATCCCCACAATTTGCACATAACATGGAGCTGCAAAAATTTCAGCATCCTACTTTCAAAACGACAGTAATAGGCATCTGAAATGGCATGAATGCTATGATTCTGTGTTTTTCCAAGTTAGCTTCTTATAAAATTTTGCATATATATTTTTATACATCAGTGTCTTATAAAACATATTGTTGTCTTATAAAGGAATGCGCATGTGCTTCTCACAAACGCATTTTTATCATTTTTCATTCAAAATCTTAAGGAACAATCAGAATCCTAAAACCGGTCCACGAATTGCACGCCCGCCCAAAAAAGTGCCTACACAGCGGCAAGAGAACAAGTCCAGCTGGAAGTTAAAACCGCCCATCTGGCAAACCTGATGTTAAAAGGTATTCCTTGCACACAATATGCTCAATAAGAATACAGAGTCAATAAGTATAGCAAGAACGTTTAAGGGTATGATGAAGGAAAATGATACAGAAGTCGAACTGTAAAACAAGAGTTAATTTCAAAATTTCTTGGTATTTCAAGATAAGATGCAACAAAACTTTGTTGTGATACCATGCAGCAGATGACAAGTAGCAGATTCTTTGATGAGAGAGGCCAAGGAGAATAGTATCCTCTCTTTTTGGTAGGGTCTTGAAGCAAAGATAAAAATTTTCACTGCTTCAATAAATAAGGCCATTACAGAGAAAGTCCCTAGAGAGCCAAGAGCTATGCCACACTTCATAACATGGGGAATATATAATGAGAGAACTGACATTTATGGTTATCCCATGGAAAACAGACAGCAAGTCAAAATATAAGGGCTGTAAACTCTGGCTTGGCTGTGAATCTAAAATAGCTTTGGCTTGGTTGCAGCCTAGATAAGATTGTTGTTGAGAATTTTTCTCCTATAGGTTGCATAGAAGTAAATGTCCTTACTCTAAAAGAGAAAGATCCCTGGCAGATGAAGCCAGAAACGAAGAGTTTCTTGATGCTCGTTGGAAGTGAGCCAATTCGGAAAGAAAACTCACTGCTATTGCTCTAAATGCCAAGGAGTTGTAAATATTTTAGAGCTGCAGTGGAAAGACTTTGTAGTTTACACTGCTAAAGACTGCCTAGTTCAAAGGATATATAGAGACTCCAAGTTATGGGACAGTACCATGCTGCCAATGCCTTACTAAATTTTATTTTGAGCACACATTAGTTTAATTAACAAAATAACCTGCATACCACCAACACTGATCTCAGATAATTAGACAATCACTAACATGATAAAATGAGACTACACAAATATTTACAAACCTAAGAAAACTTAGACAATGGATAAAGGCTATTATCGCTCATTTTCCAACATAAGTAGAGGAGGGAAACTAGCTAAGTTTGCATATCAACCATAGTTTTTTTAGTTCTGCCATATCAACCATATCAACCATACCTTTTTTAGACATTGGAAATACTGTGTTCAAAATTTTATATGCTTTTATTCTGGCAATGGCCCTTTCAACTTGGATTCTAACTGACGCAATTTTGCAAGTGTTCATATTTTTAATTGTGCTGTTCCTCTCAAGAAAGGAGGGATGCTTAAATTCACTCCTTTTTGGTATGTCCACTACAATAACAAAATCTCTATCAGCCATTAAAGAGCCTCCATTTTCTAGCAATTTCAAAATGCCACAGTCTACAGTTACTTGTCTGTCACTTGTCCTCCCAGCATAACAGTCAGACACAAATCATACTAATCCAGAAGGTGCAATGCCTAATAATCCTTTGGCAGTATTGTGGTGCTTATAAAGTAAATAACTAACATTTTGTGAGCGTATTGAGCTCGGAAATTGAATGAATATTTCTGTACAGTTTAGAACAACTCTTATCTGTGGATAAAAGGTTTTGAAGCATTATGGCATGGTATAATCAATGCTATTTCTTGAGGGCCAAATAGGATAACTGCGGAAACAACTGTGCAAGAAGTTAAACAATGTAATGCATATCCAAGATATCTGAGATTGTGATAGCCCTAACTTGTAAGCTAGATCTTCCTCTAGAACTCCAAGCCTGAAGCGAACCAGAACCGAGAAAAACTCTTTGTCAGATGACAGTGCCTTTTTTGGATCATGTGTACTATAATCAGGATTAACTATTTTTTCAGCATTCATCACAGTGTCGAGATACATAAGATTGCTGACACAGGACCAAATGGTTTGAAAAGGGTTGTGGAAACACTATAGCCTGGAAGGCCAGTGCAAATTTGAAAAGCTTTGCACTATCTTTAACCTGCTGTCCGGAAACCTCCTCTGTGCGGCGGCACTCTTTGCAGATGTGCACTGGCAGCTATGTTCCAGGGACGGGTTTGGTACGGTGTTGTTTTATTTACTTTTCAATCAATAAATCAATCAAATAGCAAATTTATAGTTGACGCTCATTTAATTTTGTCAAATTACGTTTTACCAGTTCAGTTCTTTAGAGTCGAGTTGAGTGGAAGTCATAAGTGGAATAAGTCTTAGAAGTACTATCTCAACTTGAGAGTTTTAATGCTTTTGAATTCTGATATGCTGATTGGACTGCTTAGGTGATGTGACATTCCATTTCACCTGCTCCACAGACAATGGGTCCAAGTACACTACATGCCTAAGCAGCAGTAAACGATTCCAACGTGCCAACTCATACTGACAAAACCTGTTTCTGGCATATTTCTGCAAGGGCACAAGGAACAGTAGGGTTTCCCAGGTCAATTGCAGTTGCAAAGTACCATTAGTAACAATAATTTGATACATTGACAACAATCCCATTCTGTCTCCATCCATTCAATGACTTTATTCCAGCTGCTTATTGTATACGGCTACGTTTACATGGGGCCGGCCAAGTGTTTGAGCAGCCAAATATTAGGTCGGTTAAGCAGCCGACCAAAAAAATAGGTGGCTTAGGCATTGCATTTACACGTGGCGAGTCAGTCCAATTCATGACATGTGTAGAGTGCGAATTGTGACAAATCTATTGCAAACAAAGTTAGCATCTTTCTCACTTCCTCTCATACAAGTTTGCAAAAATGACAAACTGGCATTCATAAGAAAATGAAAGTGAAATGAATTTTATTTTGGGCTGATCCATTAAAGGTTTAGAAAGGTAAAATAGCAAACCAATAGCAACTTTCTTAGAGCGAAAATGTATTTACAAACATCTGTCATTTACTAAAGGCCGCTTAATCGCATAATGGAATCCTCTTTGTAGTACCATGCAAATACTCGACAGGCCAAAGCCGTTCAAACAGGGCCATTGGCAAACTCGACCAACCAAGTTCTAAAGAAGGTTGCTTTCCTAAGCAGCCGAATATTTGCATGCCTACGTGACCTAATCTGAGGTTGCTTAGCCAGCCCTGTGTGAACGCTATGCGTAAGTGGCCAAATATTTAACTGACCAAATATTCAGTAGGTCTCATGTAAATGCGGCCTTCTTACTTTCTGCAAGTGGCTCTTTTCATGTATGGTTAAGAACACTTCTGGCATTTTGGACTAAGTACACTACATACTGAGGTGTTAACCTGTTGCACAGTCAAACACCCCATGGCCATGCAAGTTTAAGCTTGTAGTGTACTAGGGCCCAACATATTCATCACTCCATGCTTGCCAATCCCTGCAGCTAATACCTTATTTTCTAGCACTATCTGCTCATTTTTAGCTTTCAGTATTTGGTTTTCTTTGGAGAGGGCAGCAATTTTATCGCTTCTGTCATCTTGGCAATTAGTAGCTGTGATTCCTGGGTTGTTATCTCCATCACCACCAGGATCATCCACTGTAGCACTTATAATTGTGGGCTCTGGCAGCTGTCGGCTTTCTTTGCTTTCTTTTTAGACTACTTGCTGGGGTCTTGATTTCAGTGGGATGCCCTTTTCATCTCTCTCTAATTGCATTTCTGGTGTCAGTATTGGGACATTATTAAGGTATGATCTGTGTCTCTAGAACAATGTTTTGAACATATGCTGTGCCCTTCACTGGCTTAAATTCTTTCCTACTAACCACAAGAAGCCAACAGCTTCTCAAGAGCTGTTTTTTTCTACTCTTGCCATTAGGAAATTCATAGAACAATAGAATTTTGTCTCTTTCACTATTGCTATAAGAATGTGCTTGTACGACTCTTTCTTGCATGGTGCTTTAGGCTCTGCAATACATTGCTCACTGTTCTCCACAGACAGGTTGGTACATGTTGTCACAATGCTTGGGCAAGAGTGTTGAAAACACTAAGGCTCTGGTTTGCAGATAAGCAACAAGAAATATCTTCCATATAATTTGAATACGATGTCAATATAAAAGGTTGCAGTGTTACTAGTTTTGAAACTTGGCACTGCTGACTACAACTACCAGGATACATTCCATGCAGACTTGACATTACGTCATTATGGATAAGGTCTATTGAAAGTAGTGCAAGAATTCTATAACTGTCAATGCAACCGATATTGGGCATATACAGGAGCAAATCAAATGAAAGAGTTAACATACCAATAAGAAAAATGCAGAGCAACCTAGCATATCTCATTGAGTGAGACATCGGCTTTAGGATATCAGGTTTTTTCACCTCTAAATTCAAAAGAAACAACAAGTTCATTTCAATTGACACTATGGCATCCAATGTCACTTCTTCAATGAGTTCGCCAGAACGCTCTCTGGAATGGAGATAATAACCGTTATAAACACTAATTCTTAAAGCAGTAATCAAAATAATACAATTCTGGGGGTTTGGGGGTGTGATAACCCATCAATGGATAAAAAAGCAGAAAACAAATGACAATTCAATCTCATTGTAAGGCAATAATGATATGAAAGAGTCTTAACAGATATAAATTTTAGCACATAGCCCGAAGTGGCCTATCTTCTCATGTCGAATGGCTCTAGAAAAGGACTGTAGTAATAGTACAGCGAAAGGGAGGGTCAGTGTAGCTTGTCCGTCTTTTGTTTCCGGGTTAAAGGATAAACTCTTTCACCGGACACAGAGATCAATAATAATAGTAGCTTTATCCCATATTCCTAAAGGCTGTTGTCCGACAGTCTAGAGGGTTTTGAACTACCACATTTTCCTGGGGGCAAGCCCCCTAGACTCCCACCTTCCTCCCACCTCCACACATAGGCCTGTTTTGTGTTATGCACTGGCGGACTTGCCTTCTTCCATTATGAGAGGTATTGTAGGTTCTTTGCAAATTGGTGAATTCATCTCTGTGCCTGCATTATACCTGGGGCAACAACAACAACAACTCGGCATCAATGGCATGAGATTTTTTATGGTTAGCGAAGACGATGTCATGTCTCACGTTTACAACAGCTGCAATGGTATGCCTATAAATCCATCATAATTTTCAAGAAATTTTTGTATGGTGATATCCAGTGTAGCAGGTAGAAACTTCTGACACCCACAAACAAAGGTGTAGAAGAAGACATGCTCTTGCCTATATGCCTTGGTTCAATATGCTGTAGGCAACATCTCAAAATTGTTGGTAGGTGCAGAAATTACAATTGAAATATTATAAAATCCTGTTCAGCTTCACAAGAAAATACATCATGATCACTATTCAACTAGCATCAAGAAAACAAACCCTATTAGGAAAAACACCATTCAAAAAGACGAACAGCTTGGCTTAGCTGTTCAAGCATAACAAATGACATTGTCCTTAAAGTTCAATGTCTTTTGAAAGTATGTGATAGAAGTATAAATTAAAATTGATTTAAGTGCGCAAATGAGATCGTCAAGTACACAATTTGTCCAAAGTATTTGCTCAAATGAAATGCTGAAATGCTAACCTCGGTGTGCAATTTAGCGTCCACCCGACAATGTTATTATAGACCCCTTGCCGTATGACGTCAGGATAAAACGTGAACAGTATGCATGCACATAGTGAAGGGAAGAGAAATACTGCAAACACCTGAACAGCAATCTTTATGCATGCAGGCTTTATGCATAAAGAAAACTGTTCAGGCCAGAGCAAGTTTTCACAACCATAGATCTGGGTATCAAGTTTTGTATCAAAGAGAAAGCACAGTAAATGAAAGGACTCCATTTCAGTACTTTGCTTCAACAAATTGGAAGAAATGTGGCTATGAAAGCAACTGACATTGCGACTGCATTTCTAGGCCTATGGTTACGCCTCCTTTAAATACAAGGTCCCAACAATATAAATATTTAGTAAGAAGAAATGGCTACTTCAGGATCTTTCTCCAAATATTACCCAAGCTTTGAAACTGTCAGTAAGCAACCTATTTGTAAAAGTTCATACTCAGCAGAGGTGAAAAGCTTCTTAATAGTTCCTAGAGCGCATTGTCAAATGATGCATGGTCACCACATACTTCTGCTCTACTACTTGGCTGGTGCAGTGATCCGGCTGATTAAGTAATACGCGGATCTCTCCAGGATTCTCTTTTCTTTCATATCGCAGCATATTTTTTCTTACGTTTTATCACTTTGCCTCTACCCCTTAAGTCATTTGATCTTTTCCCTATAAGGGCAGAAGCAACGAGGAGTTACAGACGTTGGTCCAAGTTTATAATGGAACAAGCACGTCATTGGAGCAGATGTCAAAACGACCTCCCAATTAGTGCATCAAACAGCGCAACAAGAATAAGGCATTTTCGGCTACAAATAGTGAGATTTCCGAGTGTAAATAACATAAAAAGTAGCCAATCTGACACAAAATGAACAATAGTAGTGTTTCTGCGCTGCAGTATCCGTGTGCATCGTAACTAATTTATGCGTTCGTAAACATTGGTAGAGGTCAATAAAAAGTAATACAGTCAAACTCACTCAAGTCCGAAAATTTACAAGTCAGAAAAATCTTCATGGTCCCGGTCCACTTGGTGCAAATGCTGTAGTTTTTCTATGTGTAAGTCGAACTTTGTAAGTCAGATAGTTGAATGAATCTGAATCATTTCACCTCCGCTCCAAAGATAGCATGTACAAGTCAGATATTAATTTTCAAGTAAATAATCCTCGTGAAAGAAACACGCTGAAGGACACACCTCACCCTTTTTACTTCTAAGAACAACTTTATTGTGAGTTTAAATTCTGAATCATTTAACACATAGCCAGAGCGGCAATGGCAATAATGTCTTCGATCTCAACCTATAGCGTGCGTGAAGATTAGAAGGGTTTATTTTTGGTGCACTGCTTTAACACAAAGCTTAAACTTTGTGCAAGACGGATGAATGAAAATTAAGTACTAGCGTGCACCCTAAAATGTTTGATATTTTGAAGCATGGTTGAATGATGGCTCTGGCAAGCTGTTTGGAATAATTCCTCATTAGAGAAACTCGCAAATCTTTTGCACTAGGCAGAAATGTGTCTACCTTAAATAAATAACGTTGCCTGCAATTATATTTCAAGTTATTATTAATTTTTGACCTGGTATCCATGACTAAGCTCCTCCATTTATTCACTCCTAATATGTTAATTTTAATTCGGTCAAGCTCCGACTTACATGCAACTCGGACTTCTCATAAGTCGGACTATTTTACTTGGCTCCAAAAGATCGGACTTAAGTGATTTTGGCTGTAGTAGCAAAATATTATCGACTTGCGAAGAAATCTGATGCATATGATATAGACAACTTATGCTATTATCAAGCTAATCTTCTGGAACAAAAATTTTCTGCAAAGCTCACTGTTCACTCAGGTAAAAGGCTGTTAAGCTATGAACCTGGGCAAATGGTTAGCACTACGGTGATGTTTTGGTGCATCTGCTATACATCTATGACAATTCCTAAATTATAGCAACACGTAGTTTGCTCAAAAGCAGGCTACAAATAAAACAACAGAATCTTACTGAACGCCATTATATTTGCAAATTTCACTTTATCACATTACAAGCATTTTCCTTTAGTTCCTTGACAATCATATAATTTTCGTGTCCAGTTGTGGCAATGAATAACGTTTTTTAAAGCCATACAGGATTTCCAAAGTGTCTCTTGAAGTTCTTTGGTCAAGCAGTTCATGATACCAATCCAGAACAATAGAAAACACCAGAATTTCCTACTTCCTCCCGGATTTTCCAATAATTGCAATCAATGGCAGACTATATCTATCTCTGATACTAAGCCATGTATGAGCCCTATATAACAGTTTCCAGAAATGAAATGAAAATGGACTACAACAAAAGTGTGCAACCGAATTTGAATCCTCGATTCTACTAATGCACATGAAGTAGTGGACGATAACAGACTTAGATCATAGAAAGAATAAAAACATCAAAAACTAAACAGCCAAACAATTAGGAAGCTGTCATTCACATTAACAGCTGTGTTATGAATTAAATGATAGCAGAAAAAGACTTACACGTTGACTGCAATATTATAAACTGAAACAATAGGTAAAAAAAGCCAATCGAAGGGAATAAGCGGACCTCGGCCTTTAGCATTCAACAGTGAATCTTTGCTGTATGTGCCAGATACAGAGCTATAGAAAGGATGACACAAAGTTGAAAATATACAGTCAACTTGAAGAAACTACAGACAAAACACAATCTGCAAACATAATACAATCCTGAAAAAAAATTCCATGCAAAAACTATTATCACAGTAAAGGAACGAATGAATGACAATGGAGGCAAAATTGAAATACAATACCCGCCAAAAGTCCTGGGACACTTTGCAAATTTTAAATCTGGACGGCACATTCGGCCCCCTCCTCCCCCAAAACAATGTTGGATTTTGAGTGAAGTACATGCGGTACCGGAAAAAGTGTTCGCGCACAATAACGCCAAATGTATCAGGAACAGACCAACATTGTATTAGGGGGAAGGGGGTGCGTAGAAAGCGTAGTGATTGAAATACTGAGAAGGCTATAGTTTTTCATAATTTTTTGAAAGTGCCCCAGGGACTTTTGGCAAGTATTGTAGTAATGGAAAACAACAACATAAAGCAGCTGTACAGGAAATTAGACCACAGAAATGTACAAATGAAATATTAACATAGCAGGGGAATTGAAAACAAGAGAATCAACCTGTGATTGAAGGGCTACATCCAACTTATTTATCGGATGACATGATACAAGAATCAATGCACAAGAGTGAATCAACTCCAGTGTCGCCACCAAAATGAATCACCTCTGTGAGTATAGGGCATTCAAGATTTATCACAATTTAGTCACAAAATTGGAAATTGAATGACCTTAAAATCGTTTGGAAGGTACCTTGGCTTGAAAAGTCACTCTTTTCAAAATTGCTTATATGTGCCACAAGTGGAATTGAAAGTTCATCAAGCTTCTCAAGAATAATATTTTGCATATTTCCAAATCCATCAAGTTTTAACAAAACAAAAAACCAAACTTTACACTATAAAATTACAAAAACAAAGATACAAATGTGACAAACCTAGGACACCTAAGGTAGGGGAAGCAATACATTTTGTAGACATCGGCTATAAGTCCAAATTTTTCCATTCCCCCAAAAAGAAGTGCGTCTATTGTTGCGGAAGTTTCAGAGTGTGCTGATTTTCTAAGAGTATGAAGTCTGGTTGCAATATCTTGCATATCAATATAAGACCTATAGAAAAAAACTACATTTACTTTGCAATTAGCTACATAAAAGGATTGCTGTTAAAGAGTTGAAGCAAAATGCTATAAAGCAATCAAAATGCACTAGTAACTTGAACAATGGTGCTTACATATCTCAGCTCCTGATATCAAACTGTCAAATTTAAACATTTTATCTTCAAGCTTCTGCTTAAATCATATTAAAATAGATAAAATACCATTTTAAGAAAGATGATTCTCTTACTCATATAATTTTCGATTGAAGATTAAGTTGATCATTACGTCCAATGCTTCATCTTCCTCATTCGATTGTAACATAGTGAAAAGTTCAAAAGCAGTTGTATGATATATTTCTAAATAAGAGGATTCAAGTTTTCCAGGCAGATTCAATGATATCTAAGATAAATAAAAGTGAACGTTGCAATTGACAACAAAGCATCAAAGATGAAATGGAAAGTGAGGGCTCTCGATGAATGGATAGGCAAAACACCATTCACAGGAAAATTCCGTTAGTGTCTACTAATTTTTATTGCACAACATGTTCCAGATCTTAACTGTGCACCACAATGACGTAATAAATTCGAGCTTCCACAGAGAAACTATTGCTAGCCAACAGTCAAGTCAAAACAGCCCACCAAGCATCCATGACACAGGCAAGTTATCACTAGAGCTAAAAGCAAAAATAAAATCAGCCGAAACATATTCTAATGGAATGTAACCCATGGCTGAGAATGAGAAGAAATAGCGATAGAAATATAAACATTGAACTAGGAAGTATACACAATCCTGACATGTTAAGCTGCTACACGGGCCTCACAAAAAGTAAATTGACTTGTTTCTACAAACCTCTGATGTCATTTCATTGCTTTGTTAGTACTATTTACGCCCAGCTTTCATGGTAAAATAGCGTACTGCTACATATAGTTTAGTGTTATGCTGTATGACAACCTGTTTTAGTTCTGTCCATCCTTGTATACTCATGTAAAGCCTTTCCTCAAATTCTGCCCCCCCCTGTTTATCAAATTTTGAAATTTTTTTTGCGACCCCTGTTTATTACGACCCCCCATTCATTTGGTACTTGAGAGTATATTATGCCTGCAAGCGCAGATTGGAGAAAAGATGTGCCTGCAGAAAACATAGAATATAACAGATGGTCTGATACAGCCTTTGACTAAGGGCATGCGAATGTTCAAGTGTTACATTTTGTATCTGCGAGTACCACTCAGCTGCTTGCGCAGATGAATTAGTTCTGCTGCTAAAGGTGAGAAAACAACTATTCTATTAACTTACTGCTTTCTCCACAAGTAATACAAGATGATACAAAAATTGTCTCTCAATCACAGAGGATATGGTAGTAGATGAAACCTACAATAGGAGTGGATTTTGCAATTTAATAGGATGATGATGAACCCAGAACGACTAAAACAACTAAAAAGGAAACTAAAGTAAAAATATGAAAATGAATCTTGATAGTTTACTGCAGAAAGGACGAAAAACTAAACGCAGAAGAGAAGATCTGGGGTATGGTAACTTACCTTATGTGCTGAAGCTGAATATGATATTACGCCTTTGCAATACTCAATAACTGAATTCATTCTAAGAAATGGCATAATCTGAAAAGATTGTAAAAACATATTGTGAAATCACTCAAGAGTCAAGACGACGGGTATTTATGTATGAACGTTTACGTATCATTTATGCATGCAAGTATGAATACATACAGCATGCACTTATATATGCCGTAAATTCCAGAATATAAGCCCCACTGGAAACTAACTGAAATATCCTTCCGAATATAAGCCCTCCCGAATATAAGCCCAGAGTTTACATTTACGATTACGCGTGTAAAGTTAGAATTCGCTGGAAAACATTGCTTTTGAGGAAGCATAAATAAAACGACCGTTATCGGGTGATCCAAATGTCATATTACTTCACAAAAGCTTAGCATATATCGCTTTTGTCTGTGCATCATGCATCGTACATCAAGCCCTTGTGTACATCTTTTGGAAGGCAAGGATAATGAATGAGCATGAATATAGCATACATAGAACCTTTGTATTTACATTTGTTCTTTTATGATGTTCATGCATTAAATGTTCCTACTAGTCCAGTTCATGCGCGGAAGAAATTGATGCAATAGTATCGATTCACACATGCGCCCTTATTCAAATCAGTGATTGCTCTCAATTATTTTGAATTACACATGCAATCCAAGAATTGTAAATCCAAAATACATAGTCTCTTGTTGCTGAAGCATGTCAAATGTGTCATTTAGGATAAAGCAAGATAATGTAGTGTTATCACAGCAAAAGGTGACAGTCACTAACAGTGCAGTTGCGACAATAAAGTTCGTATTTGGTATGTGCGCTTGCATGATTTATAGCGATGTTGGCATGGGCGACTTTTTTGCTCGTGCTGGGGGTTTTGCATGTGTGTGGACACACGCACGTGCAACTGCACGTGTATCCGAGTATAGACTATTAGTATCTCTGATTTGATACCCAATGGTGAACTTTTTGGCATACAAAAGTCACTTCTTAACCCAAGACCCTTCAAATATAAGTACACCAGAAAATACTTATGCACCTCAATAAGCCCAAGGCAACCTGTAATGGGGACCAAGGTTACCAAATTCACATTCCAATTTTACGTGTGCAGACACGCAGCCAGGAACCAAGACATTGTTATGAGATTATCATAATGATGCTTGCTGACTGACTCCACATATAACTACAACGTAAATGCAGATTTACTACAGGAAGTGATTACCTAAAATGCAATAGAGAGAAGGAGAAATATTCCATAGTACGGTTTATACGGACTTTCTCCCCTAACTTTTGCTTCAAAGCACATATTTTCCCTGACCTATTTCTCTAAAACCTATATGTTTTTCCTTGACCTCTTCTGAAAAAGCAAATTTTTCCCCTGACCTGATTTGATTAATAATGATGCAAGTAAAAAATAGCAAGATATTTATTTTTCAATTTAGCAATATGTAGATATTTTAGAAACTTTATACAAAAGAATATGAAGAATTCACTTGAAATTCTTAAAGAGAAACGAAAAAAGCTTATGTAAAGTGTGATTAACACTCTTCCTTTTGTTCACATTGATACAGTCACGCAGTTTTCATTTTTGAAAGTTCTTTTTATTTATTTGATTTTTCTACTTGCTTCTTAAATCCTAAGTTTGATGATAAAGATAGAACCTTCTAACCTATAACTTACTATCACATTTTCTTACCTAGTTATTAAAGTTCTGTACATACCTCTTTGATGGTGAAAAATGAAGATTTCCCTGACCTGCAGAATGAAAATACTATTTTGCCCCTGACCACTGCAAGCTTCCCTGACTGTCCCTGACTTTCCCTGACCAAAGCAAACAAGACCCTTTTCCCCTGACTTTCCCTGACCGTATAAACCCTGCATACAATAGGATTGACCTGATGGAGAGGCTGCTTGTGCCGTACTTGTAGTCCTACTACAACTTGGTAGGTACTTTCCTTTCAATCTTTTCCTTAGCATAGACAATCGTCCTCTGCTCTTTCGATTTTTATTTATGGCAGTCTTTACCAAGCATTTTCCAATGGCATAGACATCACATTTGTTGAAATTGGGCAGTGGACAACAAATAAATTTAGGAAAAACATTAAAGCTCTGACAGTTCTTTAGGAAGGAAAAGTCCAGCTCCTCTTTCTTTGCAACGAAGGACAGAAAAGAAGCAAAGATAGTGGAGCTGGACTTTTCCTTCCTAAAGAACTGTCAGAGCTTTAATGTTTTTCCTAAATTTATTTGTTGTCCACTGCCTAATTTCAACAAATGTGATGTCTATGCGATTGGAAAATTCTTGCTAAAGACTGTGATAGACAAAAAATTAAGAGAGCAGAGGAAGTCTTTTTTATCATAAGGAAAATATTGATAAGAAAGTAATATATATATATATATATATATATATATATATAT